>LNAC01000005.1:9253196-9628502 GCA_002007465.1 Ailurus styani
AAAGAGATAGGCGCCAGCCGCTGGCTGCGGGGCTCCGACGCTAGGGGGCGGGGCGGGGGCCGAGCTGGGCGGAGAGGCTACTTCGCTGCCGGCGGGGAGAGCGGGCAGGGAACGGAAAACACCGGGGGGAAAGGACAGCGTCTCTCCTTCACTCATACCATTCCTTCCGTCCTTCCGTCCCGCCGTCCCTGCCTCCTTCTCTTCCGTCTTCCCTAACCTTCCTTCCTTACCTTCCTTGCCCCTGTTCGCCCAGTACAATTAGTTTGGTTGAGCAGGGAAGGGGGTGGGTTTTTGGGGGGGTCGGGGGGATACGCTTGTATTGAGGTGGGTAGTGGAGCAGGGAGCGGTGGGAGTCGGGGGAAGGTAGGAAAGTTTGGATTATAACAAAAATGCGGGGCTCCTAATCTGACATTACTACAAATGTTGGCGTGCGGAGCAGTGTGCAGACTACATGGCTGTGAATCTCTTGCGGCGCTTTTACCGTAGTTTTTGAAGTGAAGGGCGAAATGCCCGAACCTCTCTATTGCAATCAGTTGTCTTAATTGAATATTCAACTGCATGCGCTACGTATAACTGAAGAATCTTTAAAATCTGAATTCGGTTCACAAAACTAATAAAGGATTGTACGTGACGTAACTGTTTTCTATTTTCACCTTTCATTATTTGATTCATAGGAAATGTTTAATAAGTGTTTATGGAGGAAAAGACACAACCAGGGAGAAAATTTGCTCTCTGTTCCTACTTTCCAATCCTGATCAGGGCCTTCAGTAATCTCTCCATTTTCCTTTTTTTTTTAAAGATTTTATTTATTTGACACAGAGAGAGAGATCACAAGTAGGCAGAGAGGCAGGCAGAGAGAGGAGGAAGCAGACTCTCCGCTGAGCAGAGAGCCCGATGCGGGCCTCCATCCCAGGACCCTGAGATCATGACCTGAGCCGAAGGCAGAGGCTTTAACCCACTGAGCCACCCAGGCGCCCTCCATTTTCCTTTCGACTCCGCGGGGCAAGAGAAATGGTTTGTTTTTATTAGTCTTCTAACCCCAAGAGTCAAGCCACAAATGAAAATTATATGAATTTAAGCTTACCCTATCCACCTGTACATAGCACAGGTACAGTCTGCAAGATTGGAATTATCTGTGATAAAAAGGTTAGGATGGAGGCACCTGCGAGGCTCAGTCCACTAACCCCCAGACTCTTGAGTTCGGCTCAGATCATGATCTCTGGGTCATAATCTCAGGTGCTGAGATAGAGCCCTAGCCCCGGGATGGCTGGCTCTGGGTGTGGAGGCTGCTTAAGATTCTCCCTTTCCCTCTTCCTTTGCCTCTCCCTCCCTTAAAAAAAAAAAAAAAAAGTACCTGGGATAGCAGTGCAGATGAGAAATCTCCCTTCTTGTGGCTATCCACCTGGGGCATCCTTTTGTATTCAAAACCATAAAGAATCATTGACTATAAAGTACAAAAGTAAAAGGAGTATACTGTGGCACAAGTAGTTTGTTTCAATGGTTATAATAATTTTACAGATGAACTTTATCCACTAATAGATAAAATAATGGATAGACTTAAATTTTTTTTAATTCTATATGCCTACTTAGGAGTCCTCTGAATTCACTTTTAAAAAAGTACTGGATTTGAGATAACAGTACTAACCTCAAATTTTTATAAATAATACATTATTTTTTGGAGCTTTACAAATAATATTTAATTAATTGATCCTTATAAGCTGCATCCACAGAAAATGTTATATCAGTTTTGAAGTTAAGTTACCTGAGACTGAGAGAACCTAGTGGACCAATGAAGGAACACAACACATATCTGCCAAGACTGAGACTTAAAACTGGGTTTACAGTATGCATCTTCATGCAATCCTCTTACATAAGCCTATTGCCCCCCCAAATTTATAAATTGATCAAATTAAGAAGTAGAATTGATTTTCACCTTATTCATTCAAAAGCTAACAGCACAAAGCATTTAGAATTTAAAATAATAGTTCCTGGAAAATGAATTAATAGTAGCTTTATAACCTTTATAGATGAATACATAATAATGCCTCAAACCACTACTAATGAAGCCCATTTATCATGAGGAAAATATCCCTAATGATAAGTATGGTACAGACCATAGAATCTCAATGAACTGGACATATAATACATAAGCATATGTATTTATGAATATGAGGTATCCAATATTATCAGGTTAAATCCATTTTAATTTTTTAATTACATAAAATATGTTTATAAGATAAATGGTCTAAAATTCATACTCTAAATGAATCATCTTAGAAATTCTTTCTTTTTTTTTTAAGATTTTTATTTATTTATTTCACAGAGGGAGAGAGATCACAAGGAGGCAGAGAGGCAGGCAGAGAGAGAGAGGGGGAAGCAGGCTCCCCACTGAGCAGGGAGCCCAATGCGGGCCTTGATCTCACCTGAGCCGAAAGCAGAGGCTTTAACCCACTGAGCCACCTAGGTGCCCCATCATCTTAGAAATTCTTAATGAATTGCATTGTGTGCTATATTGCTTCTTAAAATAATTCTTTCAGTGTTGATTGAACATTTCTCCTTAATCCTTTCTTTCCCCATATTCCTCTGACTCTCACTCCCTCCCATAACTAAACCCTCTGCCCAAACTCCAAACTAAACAAACTGCAGGTCCAGGTGTCTTTTTTTCTTTCTGCTAGAAATGCCTTTCCTTTTCTACCAGTTCCCTAATCCTTTCCCCCTGTTTATCTCTTCCCCGAGGTCTCAGCTTAAATAACACCGTCTCTGGAAATCTTCAGCTTTTGACCAAAACAGGTGTTCCCACAGCACTCTGCACTCACACATGGGCAGGGTTTATCACACTGATGTGTCATTGTCTCTCATTAAATTGTAAATATGGCATGTAACCATATGCACTATTCTATCCCCAGCATGGTGCCCAGGCCATGAGAGATAGATAATTTCTATTTGTCGAATGTTTACTGCCTATAAATATGTTCATATCATGAATGGATGACAAAGCGTCAACTTCTGTGCTAGACACTGGGCTACACAATGAGACTGCAGAGATAAGTAAGACTCAGTCCTTCAAAATTCTAATTAGGAGACGTGAGAACAGAATCTGATCAAAACAAACTCAATCTAAAAGAGAAGGGAAAACTAAAAAGAGATCTACACTATTGGAACGATCATTTTGATGAACTGAGCAATCAACACCAAATAATATACAGGCATACCTCATTTTATTGCACTTCACAGATACTGCATTCTTTAAAATTGAAGGTTAGTAGCAACTCCATTGAGCAAGTCTATTGACACCATTTTCCCAAAAGCATTTACTCACTTTGTATCTCTGTGTCACATTTTCACAATTCTCACAAAATTTCAAACTTTTTCATTATTATATTTGTTATGGTGATCTGTGATCAGTGATCTTTGATGTACTATTGTGATCGTTTTGGGGTGTCACAGTTCATGTCCATATGAAGCGACCAGCTATTCCTCCATCTTTCCAACTCTCCTCTGGCCTCCCTATTTGTGGAGACACAACAATATTGAAATTAGGCCAGTTAATAACTCTACAATGGCCTCTAAGTGGCCTCTCTCACTTTAAATCAAAAGCTACAAATAAGTAAACTTAGTGTGGAAGGCATGCTGAAAGTTGAGATAAGCTAAAAGCTAGCACTCTTCTGCCAAATGGTTAGCAAGTTGCGAATGCAAAGGAAACAGTCTTGAAGGAAATTAAAAAGGCCACTCCAGTGACCACATGAATGATAAGAAAGCAGAACAGCCTTATTGCTGATATGGAGAAAGTTTGAGTGGTGCAGATAGAAGATCAAACCAGTCACAACATTCCCCTAAGCCAAAGCCTAATTCAGACAAAAGCCCTAACTCTCTTCAAATCTATGAAGGCTGAAAGGAAGTTGCAGAAGAAAAGAGTTTGAAGCTAGCAGAGGTTGGTTCATGCAATTTAAGGAAAGAAACCATCTCCATAGCATCAAAATGCAAGGGGAAGCCATAGTGCTGATGTAGAAGCTGCAGCAACTTATCCAGAAGATCTAGCTAAGATAATTCAGGAAGTGTCTATACTAAACAACAGATTTTCTTTCTTTCTTTCTTTCTTTTTTTTTTTTTTTGAGTATTACCACTGTTTATTGAGCACCTATTATATGCCAGACGCTATGCTGGGAGCATCACAAATATGATCACACTTAATCCTTAAAGCAGCCTTGCAAAGTAGATATTCTGGACCCTCCTTTTACATTTTTAGAAACTAACAATAATAATTAATATAATTATTTGTTACGTATTGATATATATTTTATATATATATATCTCTCCCAGGTTGTGCTCCCTCAAATAAATAAAATCCTTAAAATAAAAAAGAACTATCACTTGAATCCAGTTATATCTTTTTTTTACTTACTTATTTATTTTTAATTTATTTGTTTATTTATTTATTTGGAGAGAATACACTGGGAGCGGGAGGGTGGGCAGGGGCAGAGGGAGAAAGAGAGAATCTCAAGCAGGTTCCACACTCAGCACCGAGTCCCATGCAGGGCTTGATCTCAGGACCCTGAAATCATGACTAGAGCTGAAATCAAGAGTCAGTTGCTTTGGGCGCCTGGGTGGTTCAGTGGGTTAAAGCCTCTTCCTTCGGCTCAGGTCATGATCTCAGGGTCGTGGGATCAAGGCCCGAATCGGGCTCTCTGCTCAGCGGGGAGCCTGCTTCCTCCTCTCTCCTCTCTCTCTGCCTGCCTCTCTGCCTACTTGTGATCTGTTCTCTCTGTGTCAAATACATAAATAAAATTAAAAAAAAAAAAAAAGAGTCAGTTGCTTCACTGGCTGAGCCACCTAAACAACAGATTTTCAATGGAGACAAAACAGCCTTATATTGGAAGATGCCATCCAGCTAGAGAGGAGAAGTCAATGCCTACCTTCAACACTTCAAAGGGCAGAATGACTCTTTTGTTACAGGCTAATGCAGTTGGTGACTTGAAGTTGAAGCCAGTACTCATTTACCATTCTGAAATCCTAGGGCCCATAAGGGCCCTATAAGTGCTCTATAAATGGAAAAACAACACCTGGATGACAGCACATCTGTTTACAACATGGTTTACTGAATATTTTAAGCCCACTGTTGAGACCTACTGTTCAGGGGGAAAAAAAAAAAGATTCCTTTCAATATATGATTTATCATTGACAATGTACCTGATCAGCCAAGATCTCTGATGGAGATGTAAAATGACGCTAATGGTGTTTTCACCATTAAAACACAACAGCCATTTTGCAGCCCATATGCAAGCTGTCATTTTGACTTTCAACTCTTAATACTTAAGAAATACTTTCTGGGAGCACCTGGGTGGCTCAGTTGGCTAAACGGCTCCCTTCAGCTCAGGTCATGATCCCAGGGTCCTGGAATCGATCCCTGAGTCCAGCTCCCTGCTCAGCAGAGAGCCTGCTTCTACCTCTCCCTCTGCCTGCTGATCTCCCTACTTGTGCTCTCTATCTCTGTCAAATAAATAAATAAAATCTTAAGAAAGAAAGAAAGAAAGAAAGAGAAGAGAAGAGAGAAGGAAGGAAGAAAGGAAGGAAGAAAGAAAGAAATGTTTTTTGTAAGGCTATAGCTGCCACAGAATAGTGATTGCTCTCATGGATCCAAGCAAAGTAAAATTGAAAATCTTCTGTAAAGGATTCAGGATTCTAGATGCCATTAGGAACATTTGTGATTAATTTGAAGAGGTCAACATTAACACGAATTTGGAAGAATTGGATTCCAATCCTCATGGATGACTTTCAGGTGTTTAAGATTTCAGTGGAGGAAGTAACTGATGTGGTGAAAAGAGTGGGAGAACTAGAATTAGAAGTGGAGCTTGAAGATGGGACTGATTTGCTGCAATCTCATCATATAACTTGAACAGGTGAGGAGTTGCTCCTTGCTCCTTTTCAATGAGAAAAAAAAAAAAAAGCAGTTTCTTGGGATGAAATCTCCTGGTGGAGATAACTGTGAAGACTGTGGAAGAGGTAACAAAGAATTTGCAATATCACATAAACATAGTTGATAAAACAGCAGCAAGTCTTCAGAAGGTTGACTCCAATTCTGAAAGCCCTACTGTAGGTAAAATGCTATCAAAGACCATTCATTGCATGTTATAGAGAAATCACTCATAAGACGAAGTCAAGCCATATGGCAAACTTCATTATCTTATTTTAAGAAATTCCCATCCTAACAGCCATCCTAACCTTCGGCAACCATCACCCTGATCAGTGAGCAACCATCAACATGGAAGTAAGACCCACACCAGCAAAAAGATTATGACTCACTGAAAGCTTAGGGGGTGGTCAACATATTTTAGCAAGAAAGTATTTTTAATTAAGGCATATACATTATGGGTTTATTTAGACATGATGCCATTGCACACTTAATAGACAACAGTATAGTATAAACATAACTTTTACATGCATTGAAGCAAACTAAATTCATTTGACTCACTTTATTGCAGTGGTCTGGAACAGAACCCATAATATCTCTGAGGTATGCCTATAATCAAAATCATTTTGCTCTAAGCTACAGACACCAGTAGTGCTCCCTAGGCCAATCTGATCATAAAGATAGGTCCTTAAGATCTTCTGTTGTTGTGCAAACATAAGACATCAAACTTCTCTGACTAGAAACTACACTAGATCACTTCACATTTCTGGCACATTTTAAAATAACATAGTCAAATCTGTCTCTGAAACACAGCAAACTAACCAAAAAGGTTACATTGAATCCAAATTAAATAATTTATAATTTACAACAACAAATAAAATATTTCTCCACTAGGGTGAGAATTACTTAAAGGCAGATATCTTCTTTGATAGGGGAAGAAGAACATAGAATAAAGTCCGGTCTTACTGGGTTAAAATCTAACTTTGTTTCTTGCTAGCTTTTTGATTTGAGCAAGTTAGTTAACCCCTCTAAACTTCAGTTTTCTTGTGGATACAGTGGAAATAATAAAGATCACAGACTTCCTACTGTGATATTATGTCCAATCACAGGCCCATTCAAGATTAATAAAAGTTCACTAAATTTATTATGTCTGCTTTACACCATTGTTCTCAGGGACGACAGCAGAGCTACATCCTGCCTAGATAGATATGAGTTCCCAAGCAGATTATTGTAATTACATGTGATTGTAGTAGCTCCACTTTCCTTTCAATTGTCTCACCCATAAGGCCTGAGATAACATAGTCCTACCATCTTGAACATCCCCGCACCACCCCCAACATGTCCTTCCCTGTCTATAGCCATTGTTGTCCCTCTCTTGTTGCCTTTTATCTTCCCAGACACTGATACAATTTCATTGGTTTAATTTATTTTGTCCCTTTTCTTTCTTTCATTTTCTTTTTTTTTTTTTTTTCAATTTCGTTCAGTCATTTGACTGTGATCAAGGCCTCGTATCCAAAGCCAATTGCACTTCTAGTTTTCAGGAACCTTCCTGGTATCTGTTTATCTTATACAAGACTGTTGAAAGTTTTACCAAACAAAGAAACAAAATTCAATTATTTGTAATTCTAAGCAAAAAGTCTGAGTTCTTTCCTGTACCAGGTGCTTTGCAGTTTTTAAAGCACTGGGCTGTTCTATAAAAATATGTCAACCATACATGTAATTTGAAATATTCTAGTAGCCACATTAAAACAGTAAAAATGAAATAGGTGAAATTACCTTAATAATGTCATTTATTTAGCCCAATATATCCAAAATATTATCATTTCAACATGTTAATAAAAAATTTATTGATGGCATAATTTGCATTGTTTTTCCAAACTAGGTCTTCAAAACATGGTATGTATGTTACACTTCTAACATCAGTTTGGACGAGTCATATTTGATGTGCTCAATGGCCGCATGTGGCCTGTGACTACTGTGCTACACAGCACACCTCTGGAGCATTTGTGAATCTAATACCTACTTGTTTTGAGGATTAAGTAAGATAACATATCTTTTAAATGATTTCATTACAAGACTTGTAATGACAAGAGGCTGGAACTCAACACTTACGTGGAATCATTGACACATAAAATGGGGACAAGGAAGCACCTCTCTAGCCAAAGGAAAAAAAAAGAGGAAAAGTTCTAAAAAAAGGAAAAATAATAATATATTCTCTATCTGTGGAAGAATTTTGGTTTCCCCTTCACACCTATCATATCCCTACATAGTGAAATTTACGCACACTTTTCCTCACACACCACTCTTGTACAAAGGAAGCCAAGCCAAGGGCCAGTGGCCACCTGCAAGGTAAAAGCAAAAGGTTTGCTGCCAGAGGAGGGTCAACATTATTAGGAACAAGACTAAATATAAGATGGGAAGGACCATCTTCAAGGTCAAGTTGCAACAGAACCTGGAAAGTTGGAAAGCTGAATATAAAAACTAATACACTCCAAAATCTCATATAACAGTTGTCAGAATTTCAATGATGCTATGAAATGAAAAATTTTGCAAATGAGGTATTTAGAAAACTTAAAGTATTGATGCTTTATGCACATGTTATATAGCATATTTCAGCAATTTAAATATCTTAACATAATGTGATATGAGTTCTTATTCTATATTATAAATTATACAGAAGCATTATTAAAGGTTAGGGTGACACATGGTAAAACTCCATTAAATTAAATACCCAAAGAAACTAAAGAAAGTTTGTACAGATTATGATTCAATATATCTAAGCACCTAGTATAGTGTCTGGCACATAAAAAGTGATCAATAGATGTTTATGAATAAAATCATTTATAAACCACTTTCACATTAACTTATATGATGTAAAGGTCAAATTTTCAGAGGTGCTATGTAATTAATATATTGAATGTGTGTGGAATGCATGTGTTGGGGGGTAATTTAACAACAGATGGTCTAGTATTTCATCTTGCCCAACTGGCTGTCTCCTTGAAACATTGCTTATCTCCCCAAAGCTTGGGGAATAGAGAAAATAATTCTCTATAACCTCAGGACATTTTGGGTAATAATTTTAGGCTGGAAATTGGGGATAATATTCTGATCCAGATAGATTCTAAACCCTTTCAGATAACATAAACCAGGAGTCTATAACTAGAGATATTATAGACATAATATAAAATTTATCATTTCTGTGCTTCAATTAAACAACAAAAAAGTCTCACTGATTGGAAGAAGATTCTAAAATATAAGGCAAGTTCATGTTAATTTCTTTTTTTTTTTTTTTTAAAGATTTTATTTATTTATTTGACACACAGAGAGAGATTACAAGTAGGCAGAGAGGCAGGCAGAGAGACAGGGAGAGGAGGAAGCAGGCTCCCTGCTAAGCAGAGAGCCCGATGCGGGCCTCGATCCCAGGACGCTGAGATCATGACCTGAGCCGAAAGCAGAGGCTTTAACCCACTGAGCCACCCAGGCGCCCTCATGTTAATTTCTGATAACTAGATTTTCCCTTGGAAATGCCCCTAAATTATGAACTTTCCTTAAATTTATTTTGACTATGACTATTTATTAACAGATGTGTTGACTCCATTATAAAAAACCTAATCATAGCAGGAATTCAACCATTTCTTATACTTTTCAACTTTTTGTCCTATTTAGTAGGTTTGTCAAATGATTATTTAGGTAGTGACTGGAAGGGACTTGATCCTCCTCAAAGGAAGTTACAATGGATCCAAAATAGCATTAATGTAAAAATTATACTTCTCCTGTGATACATGTCTCCACTGGGAAAAAAGGATGAGTTGGATTTGTGAAATTTGTCCTTCAGTCTGGGGTTTGCCAGTTGTAAAATGTTTGATAACTATTTTAAATCTAAAAAGAAGTAATTAAAATTTTAAAATAAATGTTTAATTAAAAATTTAAAATAAATTTTTAAAAATTCAAATAAATTTTTTAAAAAAATTTTAAATAAAATCTACTCTTAAAAATTATAAATGTAGGTATGGATGTGAATGCTGATAATTAGATATAATAAAATATGGTATATATTTATTTACACATAAAATTGACTCTCCTGTCGTTAGGATTTTTTTAAAAGGATGACTGAACATTTGTCAAATGACTGTGGTCCTTTGTAAGGGTCAGTTGTCTGAGTCTGGGACAGGACCTTCATTAAGCTGTAAGGTCAGACTGGACCATATGAAATTTTGTAAAATTTTGTAAAAACTGTTGAAAACTGACAATCTTAGAGAAAAAGAAGGGAAGATGGTGGAATAGTGGGAGGATCCTAAGCTTGCCTTTTCCCTCAAGCATAGCTACATATATGTCAAATCATTCTGAACACCCAAGCAACCTATCTGAGGACTGAGAGAAAAAACTGCACAAATAGAGGGAGAGAAGAGACCACATCATGGAAAGTAGGAGGTTGCAGAAACCTGGTTTGGGGGATAATAGGGTCATGGGTTTGGCAGAGGGGAGGGAGCCTTGATCACAGAGAGAGGTATATACACGCATGGCAGAGAGAGAGAGAGGGAGAGAGAAGAGGGCACAGGGCATGGCACAAGAAAAATACTTCCCCAAAGCCATGAACTGGGAGAATAAGAGGGGCTGGTTTTTGTGAGTTTTTACAACCACTGGGACTCAAATACTGGAGTTTTAGAAGTCCAGGTTGTGATAGTATTGAGCCTGGTGGACACTGCAGAGCTCCTGTGGAAAAGGAGGACAGGAACAAGCACAGCATTCTGAGGATCCCCTGGGATGCCCTGGGAGAGATAGTTCTTCTTTCTAGAGTATATCTGGAAGAAGAGGCATTGTCCCTTGGGGACAAAAGAGCCAGCAGGTGTCATTGTCTTTCCCTGTCTCTTAAACATAGGAGCAGACACATCACTGAGGGCAGCTAACCTGGACACCTGCTTTTTGTTAGCTTTACTCCAAACTCCAAGCTCCAGTGTGTTGGTGTGAGTACCCTTCTAGGATAAACCTGCATCTATTCAGTGTGGTGAGACCCTCCCCCAGAGGACCAGGGTGGGTCTGTGCCACACCAGGTCCCTAAAGTTTGGAGTTTTAAAACTCAGCCAGCCTGCCTGAGATAAAACACAGACGCTCTGCACTGCAAGTGGGCAAATGGCCAGAACACAGACTGGGTGGAGGCAGGGACCTGAAAGATGCCTGGGACATACTAGGGAAGACTGCTTTTATAAGAGAGCTTCCTGGAGAAGGAAGTGGGTGCAAACTACCCTCTCTGGGGATGAGGGAGACAGCTGGTGTCATTTTTCTCCCCAGTCTCTCAGCATAAACTAACCTCAGTAAGCAGCACAGTGCCAGCACTGGAGGCCTAAACCTCTTACACCAGGTCCTGCCTCCTTGAGCTTGGCAGATGCCTTTTTCACACGGGCAAGTATGATTGAGAGCCAGAACAAATCAGGCCCCTCCCCCATAACACCAGCATAGACACCTGCACACGCCAAGTCTACTAATCATAGAGTGCTATAAAATTTTGACTCTAATTTCTGAATAGCATCAGATCTCTTTTAACAAGCAGACCAGAGCATACCTAAATAGAACTTGCCACACTCTGGCCAAGAGTCAAACACTCCCCACTATAGTCAAGAAGAAATTCTGCAGGGGACCAACCTGAGGGAAAGAAGGGCCAAAACACAGTAGCAGAGTACACACAGCATACACCAGGAACACTTCCTGAAACACCAGGCCCTGGACAGTATATGACCTCTTCTTAACAAAGCCATTACTCTCAAGAGCAGAAAACCTAACAGGTTCTCCTAAAACATAAAAGAAGACAGAGATCTAGACAAAATGCCAAGATGGAGAAATTCATCTCAAAGGAAACAAGAGAGGTCACAACCAGAGATCTAATCAAAACATATATAAGTAATATGACTGATTCAGGATTCAAAATAACAATCATAAGGATACTAGGTGAGCTTAAGAAAACAAAGAAAACACCAGGGAGTCCCTTACCACAGAGGTAAAAGACCTAAAAACTATTCACGCTGAAATACGAAATGCTATATAACTGATATGGGAAACTGACTGAATGTAATGACCACATGGATGGAAGAAGCAGCAAACAAGTGATATAGAAGAAAAAATTATGGAAAATAATGAAGCTGAAAAGAAGAGGGAAAGAAAAATTTTGGATCAAAAATAGAGAGAGAACTCAGTGGCTCCATAAAGCATAAAAACATTCATATAGGAATCCCAGAAGAAGAGAGGGAAAGGGGGACAGAAGTTTTATTTGAGAAAATTATAGCAGAAAACTTCCCTAGTCTGGGGAAGGAAACAGACATACAAATCAAGGAGGCACTGAGAACTCCCATCAGAATCAAAAAAAGCAGGCCAACACCAAGACATATTTTAGTAAAAATTGAAAAATATATTGATAAGGAAAAAAATCCTAAAAGCAGCAAGGAAAAAGAAGTTCCTAGTTTTCAAGGGAAGCCAAATAAGATTAGCAGCAGACCATTCCACAGAAATCTGGTGGCAAGGAATAGTCAACATTCTGAATGGGACAAATATGTAAACAAGAATACTGTATCATGCAAGGCTATCATTCAGAATAGAAGAAGGGATAAAGAGTTTCCCAGGACAACAAAAACTAAAGGAGTGTTGACCACTAAACCAGCCCTGGAAGAAATATTAAAGGGGACTCTTTGAGTGGGAAAGAAATACTAAGGCAATAAAGACTAGAAAGGAACAGAGAAAATCTCCAGAAACAATGACTTAGTAAGTAATACAATGGCACTGAATTTGAATCCATCAGTAATTACTCTGAATGTAAATGGAATCAGTTCACCAATCAAAAGACATAGGGGATCAATATGGATTAAAAAAATAAAAAGACCCATCTATATGCTGCTTACAGGAGACTCATTCAAAACCTAAGGACACCTACAGATTGAAAGTTACGGGATGGAGAACAATTTAGCATGCTAATGGATGTCAAAAGAAAGCTGGAGTAGCCATATTTATATCAAAGTAGATTTTATTTTATTTTATTTTTTATTTTTTTACACCAGATTTGAAACCAAAGACCGTAACAAGAGATGAAGAAGGACACTATATTATAATAAAGAATGTACAACTGTAAAGATCTAACAACTGTAAATATTTATGCCCCCAACATGGGAGCACCCAAATATATAAATAATTAATAATAAACATAAAGGATTGCATTGATAATAAAACAATAACAGCAGGGGACTTTAACATCCCACTTACTGCAATGGACATATCATCTAAGCAGAAGGTCAACTAGGAAACAATGTCTTTGAATGACACACTGGACCAGATGGACTTAACAGATATATGCAGAACATTTCATCTTAAAGCAGCAGATTACATGTTCTTTTTGAGTACACATGGGACATTCTCCTGAATCAGTCACATAGTGGGTTACAAATCAGACCTCAATAAACACAAAAACACTGAGACCATACCATGCATATTCTCTGACCACAACGCTATGATACTTAACATCAACCACAAGAAATAATTTGGAAAGACCACAAATACATGGAGGTTAAAGAACATTCTACCAAAGAATGAACCAAAGTTGGTTAACCAAAGTTAACCAACTGGGAAAATAAAGAAAAAATACATGGAAATAAATGAAAATGAAAACATGACAGTCCAAAACCTTTGGGATGTGGTAAAAGCAGTCATAAGAGGCAAGTATATAGCAATGCGGGCCTACTTCAAGAAGCAAAAAAAATCTCAAAAACATAACCTAACCTTACACCCAAAGGGAGCTAGAAAAAGGACATCAAATGAAGGCTAAAGCCAGCAGAAGGAGGGAAATAATAAAGATTAGAGCAGAAATAAATCATATAGAATCAAAAGAAACAATAGAACAGATCAATAAAACTAGGAGCTGCTTCTTCAAAAAAATTAGTAAAATTGATAAACTCAAACCCAACTTTTCAAAAAGAAAAGAGAAAGGATCCAAATAAACAAAATCCCAAATGAGAGAGGAGAGATCACAACCAATACCACAGAAATACAAACAATTATAAGAGAATATTATGAAAAATTATATATAAACAAATTGGGCAATCTGGAAGAAATAGATAAATTCCTAGAACCATATAAGCTGTCAAAACTGAAACAGGAAGAAATAGAAAATTTGAATAGACTGAAAATCGGCAAAGTAATTGAATCAGTAATCAAAAATCTCCCAGCAAACAAAAGTCCAGGACAGATGGCTTCCCAGGGGAACTCCACCAAATATTTAAAAAAGATTTAATGCCTATCCTTCTCAAAATGTTCCAAAAAATAGAAATGGTAGGAAAACTTCTAAACTCATTCTATGAAGTCAGCATTACTCTGATACCAAACCAACAAAGACCCCACTAAAAAAGAGAATTACAGGCCAATATCACTGATGAACATGGATGCAAAAATCCTCAACAAAATCCTAGCAAATTGAATCCAACAGAACATTAAAAGAATCATTCACCATGATCAAATGGGATTTGTTTCTGGGCTGCAGGGGTGGTTCAATATTTGTAAATCAATCAACATGAGACACCACATTAATAAAAGAAAGGATGAGAAACATATATTCTTCTCAATAGATGCAGAAAAAAGTACTTGGCACAGCACAGCATCCATTCCTGATAAAAACCCTCCACAAAGTAGGGATAGAGGGAACATACCTCAATATTATAAAGGCCTTATAAGAAAGACTCACAGCTAATATCATCCTCAATGGAGAAAAGCTGACAGCTTTTCCTCTATGGTCAGGAAAAAGACAGGGATGTCCACTCTCACCACTGTTATTTAATATAGTACTGGGAGTCCTAGCCACAGCAAACAGACAACAAAAAGAAATAAGAGGCATCCAAATCAGCAAGGAAGAAGTCAAACTTTCAGTATTTGCAGATGACATGATTCTCTATATAGAAAACCTGAAATACTCCATTAAAAATTTGTTAGAACTGATACATGAATTCAGTAAAGTCACAGGATACAAAACCAAACATAGGAATCTGTTATTTTTCCATAGACCAATAATGAAACTGCAGAAAAAGAAATCAGGGAATCAACCCCATTTATAATTGCACCAAAACCCATAAGATACCTAGGAATAAACCTAACTAAAGAGGTAAAAGATCTGTATTCTGAAAACTATAGAACACTTATGAAGGAAATTGAAGAGGACACAAAGAAATGGAAAAATTTTCCAAGTTTATGGATTGAAAGAACAAATACAGTTAAAATGTCTACACTACCCAACACATTCTACACATTTAATATAATCCCAATCAAAATACTACCAGCAGTTTTAACAGAGCTAGAACAAACTATCCTAAAATTTGTATGGAACAGGCGCCTGGGTGGCTCAGTGGGTTAAAGCCGCTGCCTTCAGCTCAGGTCATGATCCCAGGGTCCTGGGGTCGAGGCCCACATCGGGCTCTCTGCTCAGCGGGGAGCCTGCTTCCTCCTCTCTCCTCTCTCTCTGCCTGCCTCTCTGCCTACTTGTAATCTCTCTCTCTGTGTCAAATGAATAAATAAAATCTTTTAAAAAAATAAATAAAGAAAATAAAATTTGTATGGAACTACAAAAGACCCCTAATAGCCAAAGAAATCTTGAAAAAGAAAAGCAAAGCTGGAGGCATCACAATTCCAGACTTCAAGCTATATTACCAAGCTCTCATCATCAAGATAGCATGGTACTGGCACAAAAACAGACACATAGATCAACGGAACCAAATAGAAAACCCAGAAATGGATCCACAGTGGTATGGTCAACTAATCTTCAACAGAAAAGGAAAGAATATCCAATGGAAAAAGATTGTCTCTTTAACAAATGGTGTACGGAAAACTGAACAGCAACGTGCAAAAGAATGAAACTGAACCACTTTCTTACACCATACACAAAACTAAATTCAAAATGGATGAAAGACCTAAATGTGAGATAGGAAACCATCAGAATCTAGAAGAGAACACAGGCAGCAACTTCTTTGACCTTGGCCATAGCAACTTCTTACTAGACATGTCTCCAGAGGCAAGGGAAACAAAAGCAAAAATGAACTATCAGGATTACATCTAGATAAAAAGCTTCTGCACAGTGAAGGAAATAGTCAGCAAAACTAAAAGGCAACCTTCAGAATGGGAGAAGATATTTGTGAATGACATATCTGATAAAGGGTTAGTATCCAAAATCTATAAACAGCTTATTAAACTCAACACCCCCACCCGCAAAATAATCCAGTTAAAAAATGGGCAGAAGACATGAAGATGCTAACAGACACATGAAAAGGAGCTCAACATCATTCAGGGAAATATAAATCAAAACTATAATGTGATACTACCTCACACCTGTCAGAATGGCTAGAATTAACAACATAGGTAACAACAGATGTTGGTGAGGATGTGGAGAAAGGGGAACCCTCTTACACTGTTGGTGGGAAGGCAAACTGGTAAAGCCATTCTGGACAAGAGTATGGATGTTTCTCAAAAAGTTAAAATTTGAACCACCCTATGATCCAGCAATTATACTATTACATAATTTTTATACTAATTACACTATTTTTATCCAAAGGATACAAAAATACTGATTGGAAGGGCCACATGCACTCCAATGTTTACAGCAGCATTATAGGCAATAGCCATATTATGCAAAGAGCCTAAATGTCCATCAAATGATGAATGAATAAAGAAGATGTAGTCTATATGTATATACAGTGGAATATTACTCAGCCATCAAAAAGAATCAAGTCTTTCCATTTGTAATGATGTGGATAGAGCTAGAGTGTATTCTGCCAAGCAAAGTAAGTCAGTCAGAGAAAGACAAATACCAAATGACTTCACTCATATGTGTAATTTAAGGAATGAAACAGATGGACATGGGGGGGGAAGACAGAGAGAGAGGCAAACCATAAAACTGACTCTTAACTATAGAGAACAAACTGAGGGTTGATGGAGGTGAGGTGGGTGGTTTACATGGGTGATGAGTATTAAGAGGGGCACCTGTGATGAGCACTGGGTGTTGTATGTAAGTGATGAATCACCAAATTCTACTCCTGAAACTAATACTACACTATATATTAACTAACTAGAATTTAAATAAAAACTTGAAAATGAAAAAACAATAAAGCTGTTTTGTCATAGCAAAAAAACCAAAATTGGCAATTTTATAATATTAAACTTAATAGTTTTCAGTAATAAGGACAGATAGTGAATCTAGCACCATATCAGTAAGTGCTTAAATATTTAGAAATGCATAATTCATAACTTGAGTTTTAAATATGCATATGTAAGTGTGCTAAATATAATTTTTCAGACAGAAAAGTTCTGTCTACCACTTTACTCTTTTTTTCCCTCACTACTTAAATATAGTTTGTACAAAGAACAATTTGTTTATATTTGGCTTGTTTGTATTCTGAATTATCCTTCACAAGTGTCTATTTTCTATCTCTACCCAGGTAACAAATTCTTTGAAAACAAGGACTAGTCTCCAGTTGTTTTATTTCCAATTCAGTGTTCTGTATATAAGAAGCTTAAAATGATGATGGGCAAACTGTTTATCTACAGCGTGACTAATTAGCAGTGAGACTATTCCCAGGCATGTGTGGTACTATTTAGTTTTTCTATGTACTACTAAATAGGAAAATATTGATATTTGTATATCTCCAGATTCTATTTTTAAAAGTACATCCATCAAATCAGACATTTAAAACACAATTAAAACACAATGCTTCAATCTGGAAGAGCATTCTAATATAAGGTATAAATTCAGCTAATGAAAACCTATTATAGTGCACTATGTTATTCAGGTTTGGTAAACAGCCTTTTAAAAATCTAGCCTTAAAGTAAATTGTATGTTATAAATTTTCATGCCAATGAATGTGTCATTGGCACATTTTGTTTTCTTCTGTTGTAAGTAGAGTGAACCAGAGGTCCAGATAAGAAACAGAAAGTCTGTATTTTAATACCAGCCCTAATGATATCACAGATTTATTAAGTGAACCAAAGCAAATATCATTTCTGTTCACGTTCTTAACTGGTCAAATGGACAGGTCCTAACATACTTTGGGAAATACTGTTTTGATTATCCATTGTTACAGAACAAACTACCCCAAAATTTAGGAGCTTAAACAACAATCATTTCATCATTATCTTTATAGTTCTGGGCTCCACTGGGTGGTTTTTGCTCAGGTCTCTCATGGTTGCTATGAGAGTGGCTTGGCTGCTATTATCTGATGCCTGAGGTATACAGATGCAAATATCTGAGGACTGGAAGAGATAGGGGTTCTCTCTCTCTCTCTCTTTCTTTCTCTCTCTCTATGTGGTCTGTGTATGTGATATTTTCATTATGGTGACTCAGGGCTCCAAAGTTGCATGACCCAGGAAGGGTCAGCCAAGCAGAACCTGAGTCATATTTTATAACCTCACCTAGGACGTCACAAAGTGTCACTTCTATCATATTCTATTTATCGAAGCAGCCACGAAGGCATTCCCAATTTTAGGGGAAGAAACATAGACTCCACTGCTTGAAGGAATAGTGGAAACCTGCTGGAAGAACATGTAAGACCAAAAATATTGTTGTGGCCCTATCTGGAAATTCTACTCTACCACAAAAGCTATAAAAATCAGGTACCATTACACACTTTATAATATTTATGTAGAGAGAGCGCTGTAAATAGAGCCATAGCATTTTTCTGTGACACACATTTTACAGGCTTTGCATACCTAATGATGTCATCTGCTAGTGATGTATGGGGACACATAAACAGAAAGAGGTATATACAAATGTACAAGCAGCTAATATAACAGTAAGGTTGTCTGAAATCTTAAGCCAATATTTAAAGACATGAAAAGATAGCCAGGTATTTCCTTCATTTTTAATAAGAATCTCCATTTTTCTCCATTTTGATCATTTTTCTCCTCTAATAAATTGCTTCAGTCAATTTTCCTTTGGTCTAATTAATCCAGAACTCCCTTCTGTCTCATTCTTTCAATATCCCTTATTACTTCTGCAAGTCTTCATTCTCCTTCAGTGAATTACCTCTTCTCATCTTTTAGATGCTGACCTCGTAAACACAAATACATCTGTGAACACTTAAAATTTACTTTTTGCCGAGTTTTTCAACAATTTTCTCAACTTTGATCATTACATAATGGATACAGCTCTACTGTGTAAATTTTAGTTTCTGGGTTCCAAGTTCACTCTTCTCTCTACAAAAGTACCGGCTCTCTCTCTGGGAGCACTCATCATGCTAAATTTTCTCACTTTTGTCCATGTTACTCTCATTTACTCCATCCTACTCATGTTACTTATTTATTCAAAGATTAGAAATAGGGTACCTGGGTGGCTCAGTGGGTTAAAGCCTCTGCCTTCAGCTCAGGTCATGATCTCAGGGTCCTGGGATCAAGGCCCACATCAGGCTCCCTGCTCAGCGGGGAGCCTGCTTCCTCCTCTCTCTGCTTGCCTCTCTGCCTACTTGTAATCTCTCTCTGTCAAATAAATAAATAAAATCTTTTTATAAAAAAGATTAGAAATACAGTAAATATAATATGCCTTGGTACATGGCCATCCATGAAACCACAAATTTTGAATTTTTCTGCCCAATCTTAGGGACATTGATCAAATAAAAGGAAGTCATTAGTTACTTTAGCCCAAATATCCAAAAAAGATATTTATGTTTCAGTCATACACATAGTTTGAATCAATTTTGAAGAAGCTTAAAAATCTAAGTGAATACCAAATTCATTTCAATAAAATTTGGAAATTTGTTGAATATCAGTTACATACTCTGCTGAGTACATTGTGGGTTATAAAAATGAATGGTACATATACCAGTACCCTTAAAAACTTGCAACATGGGAAAGGTGAATTAGAAAAGCCCACAAAGGCCCCTGGGTGGCTCAGTGGGTTAAAGCCTCTGCCTTCGGCTCAGGTCATGATCTCAGGGTCCTGGGATCGAGGCCCACATCGGGTTCTCTGCTCAGCAGGGAGCCTGTTTCCTCCTCTCTCTCTGCCTGCCTCTCTACCTTCTTGTGATCTGATCTCTCTCTGTGTCAAATAAATAAATAAAATCTTTAAAAAAAAAAAGATAAGCCCACAAATAGCCAGACATCGAATTACAGAGAGGAGTGAGGTCTATGCAACAACAGAAATATGAAGTGATTTGAGGGTCAGCAGAAAGAGAGAGACAGCACTACTTCTGGTTGAAAGATTAGGAAATGCTTCAAGAAGTAGATAGTGGGTAGAAGAAAAAGTCTCTAAAATAGGTGTAATTTTCACAGATTTGGATGTCGGAGAGTAGTGTTTCAAAGCTAAATTATAGCATAAGCAAAAAAGGGGAAAAAAGAACTAGTTAGTACCAGCATTGTCTCACTGATCTACCTATCTACTCATCTATTCAATATTCACCTGCCAATCCTTGCCCTGACTTGTTTGAAAAAGATGGCTTGTAGAGAGCCTACAATGCTATGAAATATAAGTAGATAAAAATCAGGATAGGGAGGGTGCCTGGGTGGCTCAGTGGTTAAAGCCGCTGCCTTCGGCTCAGGTCATGATCCCAGGGTCCTGGGATCGAGGCCCACATCGGGCTCTCTGCTCGGCAGGGAGCCTGCTTCCTCCTCTCTCTCTGCCTGCCTCTCTGCCTACTTGTAATCTCTCTCTGTGTCAAATGAATAAATAAAATCTTTAAAAAAATCAGGATAGGGAAAATAGAGCATATGAGATTGTGAGCAATAAGAAAATTAGAACATATTTACATATTTCATAGTATTCTAGGCTATTAAAGTTGACCCAAATCTGCCTTCTATGGCATGTGAGCTTCCTAGAAGAAGCAAAAGGTGATCAGTTACATGACTCAAATTATCCACAAGGAAAAAGAAATCATTAATGCTTTTTGGAACACAAACTGATTTGCTAAATGTTTCTATATATGGGAAAGCTTGTGTATGTAATAATTGTCAGTATCACAAATAATATATGTGATATAAATGTAATAGTAGATTAAGGGTAGTAGCAAATCTAATTATTCTGAGAACTAAGAACCAAACATCAATGTTAACTTAGTGAAAAGAATTCAAGAGGGGATGTTGGTAACATTTTTGTTTTACAAAATTGAAAATAGAGATTCAACAATAGTAAGTCAGTCACTACCAAGAACACTCAGCAGGGAACTGTCAGAGTATGAATTTGGATTTGAATCCAGTGTTTCTTCAATGTGGGAGTAAAAGCAGATTGGTATGAAGGATAGATTGGTCAAGAGAAAATCTAGAGGCAGAAATCATTCAGAGAGTTGGGCTGCAATGAGATTGAGAATATACCATCAGGACAAAAATAAAGACCTTGGGGGCAGGAAAAATGGAATGCCCATAGGTTAAAAGGAAGCGGCCTGTGGAAAAGTGAAAATCTTAAAGAGAGGCTGTTTAGTTGGAACAAAGCCTAAAGAAAGATGAGATAAGAGAACAGGAAGGGTTTCTGGGCTTTGGCAGAGAGGCAGATCTAGTCTTCCCTGAACAGACTGCATAAAAGGTATGAGCTTACCTAAATAGCCCAAGAAATGGCCCAATCAGATTTGGGATCAACCTAGGGTTTGTTTAAATCTCTAAACCAAACTTCAGTAAAATGTTTTTGGTTTTTGTTTTTGTTTTTTTTAGATTTATTTCTTTATTTGAGAGAGAGAGAGCACATACAAGCGGGCGGGGCAGAGGGAGAGGGAGAGAGAATCTCAAGCAGACTCTGTGCTAAGTGCAGAACCTGATGCAGAGCTCGATCCCAGAAACCTGAGCTCATGATCTGAGCTAAAACCAAGCGTCAGACATTTAACCTACTGTGCCACCCAGGGATCCCCTGCAGTAAAATGTTTTATACTGCCCTCTGGCTCTTAAAGGAACCAGCATTTGAGAGCAAAGGAATAGGACATCAAGCAGCCATCTTTGTTATTTTACTCCATTCCCTACTTATATGGAATTAATCGCGTCTGGAAACATATATACTAATCTGGGAATCAGAATAGCTAAATTTCCTTATTAACCATGGACTTGCCACCAACCTAAGATTTTTATGACATTTGGAAAAATCAGTCCAGCTTATAGATTATTCACTTTAGACTGCTTACTCACTCTGTTGGAGTCTCCATATCAATATATAAAACATGAAATTTTAATATTTACCACTTGAATTTTATTTAGGATGACATGTACCCAGGATTGTGCCCAGCCTACCCTAAGCAATCAATAGATGCGAGTCTGTCCCTTCCTGTACCTTAAATCCTCGTATAGCCATATCTGGCAGCTGGATAAGGATTCTTAACAGAAGAGCAGTAAATGCCTCCTAATCTAGAATTCCTTTGTTATATTGTTACCAATTCTTTCAATAAATATTTATGCAATGCTTCCTATGTGACAGACACCCAAATCTCATTCAAAATGATGCATAACCTCAGGTTTGGGCAGCATTACCTTGGCTGTTCTGTTTATCTTGAACCTTGAGTCTATTCCCTGGTTCCAGCTATTTTTTAGATGGTTTGTCACTTGTCCTATATTGGTATTTAAAAGCCTGTATCTTGCTGCAGATCTTGACTCCCTTAAACTAAGAGGTTTGTTTGTTTCCTGTCTCACATCATATTATTGTGTTTCATGCTAGTAATTTGTTCTGATGCCTGATGGAGCCTGGCCTGGATTAATGAAATAACATAACAAATGTGCTTTAAATTTGGAGAAAATAATATGGGCAAGGTCAAGCTGTGATTTATTGCTTTTACCAATAAAAAATAATAAAATTCATAATGTATATTCTGAATTAATTATTTTATATTCAATCCCTGCAAATTAGAATTTGTCTCATCTAATCTCCTTTCTCAGAAAGTATCTTAAGCATTGTGTCACACAGGGTCTAGGCAAGAAACTGATAGTACACATTCTTATTGTTTCATTGATAATAGTTGGTGTGCATAGAGTTTAAGAAATGTAACAAAAGAAGTATTTGAACTAGTAAGAGCAAAGTGTGATTGCCATGCCTGAGTCTGAAAGGCAAAGGGAAGGAGAGGTTACCGGAACCTCAGAGATGGAGGTGTATAGAGGGGGGCTGTGATTTTTGGTAGAGAAGCATCATCCTGGAGCAACCCAGCAGGAAGGAAAGGGAAAATAACCACTACAATCTTATTCTCCTCCTTATTTTTTACTTTAGCTGACTTTTTATATTATTATATTTTATTTTAATGCCAGTAATTATCATTTGATTAAACCCAACCAAAAGCAAGAGAGCAAGGGAGCCCATTGTTTATTCCATATGGGTCTATATTCTGGAACACAGAGTAAACTATCAAAGAATGAAGAGTGGACTTGGAAGGGCAAATAGGAGATATCTAGAGCAGACCAATAATCCAGTGATGGTTGCTATAATAACAATGTAAACAGTACACTAAGGGAAGACAAGTCTTGACAGAGAACCCTGGCCAGATGTTCATGGCAGGAAAGGCCAAGGTGAAAGACAAAAGGAAGATTTGGGGCAAAAAGTAATATTCCCTGCTAGGGGGTTATTGACGGGAAAAAACAAGCACTTGGTGTCTTCAGAAGATTTTGAGTCACCCTACAGAACTGGAAGGGAGCAAATGGAAATGATGAGGCCAAAATAGACTGAAATGCCAAGTTAAGTAATTTTGTGCTTGTTGTATGAGTAGTGGGGACTTATCAGAGTATTGGAGGACAAAGAGTTATATAATTAGCCTACTGGTCAAAAGAAGATGGAGGGAGGAAGCAGGAGGACATTTTAAGACCATTTGAGAACTTTTTGAAATGATCCAGGCAATCAGAGAGAAAGACTTGAACTAGACTTGTGACAGAGAGAACTGAGTGGAAGAAATGGATTCAGAAAAACCTTTAGCAACAAATTCAATAATACTTCCTGATTCACTGGATGTAAGGGATGAGTTCAAGAAGAGATTTTATGATGGTCAGGTAGGTCGTGACCCCGTAACTATAATACTTACTCCTGTGTACTCTGTGCCAACAATGGTGTAAGCACTTTACTTATATTAAACCATGTATCCTCACAATATTCCTTTGAGATAGATACACTATCATCTCTACCATTACTTAGAATTAAATTGAGGCATAGAATAATTAGGTAAGTTTCCTAAACTCACACAGCTAACAAATTGTTCAGGTGAGTTTCAAAACCAAGCAGTTACAGAGTTACAACAATAATCACTTCCTTTTACTAACCATAATTTCTAACACATTGAAAAATTGGTTCATTTATTTCTTTGTTTAATTTTGGGCTTTTGTTTATAAACAGAAGAATTCATATGAAGTTATAGGAGCCTGTAACTACTTCCTTTGCCAGTAACCGAAATTTCTTTTTTAACATTTCTATAGCTCAAATTCAGAGCATCCAACCAGATGATTAGAATCTAAAGTAAAATTTGTGTACTTAAATAGCTAACTGCCACTGGAAGAATCGTTCCCTTCATTGACTGTGGTACCTCATGTTGCCTTACTCTACCTTTTCCTGTTAGACATAGATTCTATGCTAGCACGGCCTAAAAGAAATACGATGCAAGTCAGAAAAGCAAGACGTGTGTATTTCTAAATGTTCTAGTAGCCACAATAAACAAAGTAAAGAGAAACAGGTTGGAAAGTTCAGGAACAGTCCAGAAAATCACCCTCACTTCTGACACCAACCAAAAGTCTGGGTGTCCTCAAAACCATCCTCACTGTGACACCAACTTCAAGACAACCCTCATTTTTTGGTAATATTTTAGAAGTTCTCAATGAACTCACTGAAAGCATTAATACTTGTGGTTAAGGTTTATTACAGTAAAGGGTACCAGTTAAAATCAGCCAAGGGAAGAGATACATGGGTAGAGTCCTGGAAATTTCTACACATGGAGCTTCCAGTTGTTCTCTACCAAGGATGCCATGGACAATTCCAACCTTCCCAGCATCGGTGTGTGACAATAGGCAGAGTATTGTCAACCAAGAAAGCTCACCTGAGATTTGATGTCTAGAGATTTTAAAGCAACTCAATCCTATGGACATAATTGGCTGCCCACATGGCTAACTTCAGTCTCCAGCCCCTCCCAAGTCTGAGCTGATACCATGTAACTCAAAGCCCCCATCATAAATCATATTGCTAGGGTCCAAGACTATCAGGTACACAAGACATTCTTATCAGGTAGGACATCACAGGACAAATGCCAGACCTCTCTTTGAGCAAGGCTAAATTCTTTACACACAAGTGAAATTGATTTTAATAACATATTTAATTTAGTTCAGTATATCCAAAACATTATCATTTTAACATACAATCAATATAAAATATTATTAAGCTATTTCACTTTTTTTTTGGCAGACTAAGTTTTTGAAATTCTGTGTGTATTTTATGTTTACAGCCCATCTCCATTTGGACAAGCCACATTTCAAATATTTTATTTTATTTGATAAGATTTTATTTAGTTATTTGACAGAGAGAGATAGCAGAACAGGAACACAAGCAGGGGGAGTGGGAGAGGGAGAGCAGTCTTCCCACCGAGCAGGGAGCCTGATGTGGGGCTCTTTGTGGGGCTCGATGTGGGGCTCGATGCGGGGCTCAATCCCAGGACTCTGGGATCATGACCTGAGCTGAAGGCAGATGCTTAACTGACTGAGCCACCCAGTCACCCCAACGTTTCAGGTCTTTTAAAGCAACCTGTGGCTAGTACTCACCCTACCGGGCAGTGCAACTCTATCCTCTGCTAATCTTTGCTGAATCGAACAAAGTTTTATATATTTTTTCTGTAGACATAATTATCACTGTGTTCTAATATTTCTATCTACCACTAGATGTATAGTATTATAAAATGTATTATTACAAAACATTTCCTATTACACTTAAAATTGATGCTTAAAATGTAATTTTTTTTCAAACACAAAACCAAAAGCAATATCAGCAAAAAAAAATTTTTAAAAACCCAGTATTTCCCATTTGAAACCCAAATTTCGATTCCGTATCTATTAAGTCACCCCTCTGGCACACTTTGATTTCTTTTAGATTGGTTTCAATGTGTTCTTAAGGTAACACTCTCAATGGTTAATGATCTTGTCATCTATAAATCAAGTTTCTATTTTCAGTGCACCTGTTTTTTACATAGCATTTAATGTCCCTTCTCTCTTTCAACGCCAATCCAGTACAAGACTTTAGAGAACTGCAAAATATTACTTTCTGTGCAAACTCTCCCTTTACTAAAAGGGATGTTTGGCATAATTTTTAATCTTAATATGAAACTATTTCAAGGTTACAAAAACCTTGAAAATATCTAGAGCCTACCTAAGCTATCACCTGAACCGATCAGGAAACACTATTAGCTACTGGAGAAAATATTTTTTTCAGCATAGTTGCAGTCCAACACTATAAAATTTACATCTAAACTTCAGGGGAGAAAACCCACTTTATAGAATAGTATGTGTTATTTAGTATGGTTTCTTTTCCTTGTATATAAACATATTTAAAAAAGCATTCTGAAAGGTAGTTTTAATGGTCGCTTTTGAAATGCCAAGTCGTAAAGGTCAAAGTCAGCCTGCAAGGGCCTTAACATTCCTTCCTGGATTCATTTCTCCATCTCGGTGTGAGCTCCTATGGTGGCAGGGCACGCTGTGGGCTGGTAGTCAGTTGAAATACATCTTAATGATTTTAAATTCACTTTCTTCATTAAAATTTTACAATATCATTAGTCTTATATATTTCCCTTGTTTACTCCTTTCAAAGATCATCAAATCATACCATCTTCTACCTTCCATAATGGATACCTTTTCAACACAGACATCGTTGCCTGTGAAGTTGTCTCTACATTTTCTGTTGCTGTTCATTGCTTTTGTGTGCTTTTTGTCTATGATCTTTGTTCTTGTTTTACTAACTACATTCATGAGGTAAAAAGGTCTGATTCAGAGTACTTAGAAATTCTGGAATGAGACCATTCTTCTAAATTCTATTTATAGTATTTTTTTTTCTTATTTTACCTAAATGTGGGAGGTGATTTTTATTTTTAGGGGGTGGGAGAAATCATCTCTACATTAGCCTTTTTTGCCAAGAAAATTGATGCCTCTTTTCTAGCCACATTTTCTGGTGTCTGTGAGTGTGTGTGTGTGTGTGTGTGTGTGTGTGTGCGCGCGCGTGCACACACGCACGTTTATCAATTGATATTCTATGAATTTTTTGTGACCTTTAAAAGCCCTTTCCCATTTTCTTAATGGTGGACACATCTGTTGCCTCTTTAGTTAGGACTCTTAATCCCTTTCTCCTCTTATGAGCTAAAAATGCTGCATCCTCTTCTCTTTAGTCCTTTGCCCTTGTAACATTTATGAACAAATAATTAGTGCTGCTTGATATAGCTGGAACTCTGTCCTTTCCCACTAAAACACTGAGTCATTTTTTTTTCCTTTTTAAAATGTTACCTTAAGATCTCTTTCTCTTTTCAAGTCCATAAGTGATTCTTCCTTTAAAATGTTATGTGATTTATTGAATTGGAAATGTCACTTCAAAATAAACTGCATTTTACTGTAAATTAGTGACCTATCAAAAGCCCTTACCACCAACCCAATCAATACCCTGACCACGCATATATGAAGCAGAGCTAGATGAATTTACAACTGATGCATATTGTCTCAGCATGTTTGGGCTGCTATAGCAGAATCATAGACTGGATGGCTTAAACAACAAACATTTATTGCAGTTCTGGAGGCTAGAAAGTTCAAGATCAATGTACTGGCCAGATTCTGTGTCTGGTGGGGGCCTGCTTCTGGTTCAGGGATCCTTCTTTGTGTTCTCTGTGGCTGAATGGTTGAGCAAGCTCTCTGGGACCTCTTTTATAAGACCATTAATCCCACTCATGAGGGCTCCACTTTCATGTCCCCATCTCCTCCCAAAGGCCCAACTTCCCAATACCATCCCATTGGGTGTTAGGATTTCAACATGTGAATTTTGGGGACACAAACATGCAGTTTACGACACATCTCTAGTTAGAAATATTTCTGGGGCGCCTGGGTGGCTCAGTGGGTTAAAGCCTCTGCTTTCGGCTCGGGTCATGATCTCAGGGTCCTGGGATCGAGGCCCGCATCGGGCTCCCTGCTCAATGAGGAGCCTGCTTCCCCCTCTCTCTCTCTGTCTGCCTCTCTGCCTTCTTGTGATCTCTCTCCCTCTGTGAAATAAATAAATAAAATCTTAAAAAAAAAAAAACAAATTCCTTTCAAGAAAAGGAATTCTGTGTCACTGGCCATGGCGGTAGCTTTGCTCTTAACTCTTCCTGAATCTACCCATAAAGATAAGAAGAACCTGCATTAGGTTGCCAGATAAAATGTAAGGTATCCAGTTAAAACTTGAATACATCTTCAGCACAAGTATGTCTCAAATGTAACAGGGGACATAAACATACTAAAAACTATATATTGCTCATCTAAAATTCAAATTTGCTGGGCATCCTGAAATTTTATTTGCTAAATATGGCAACTCTTCTTTATTTGCTAAATCTGGTGACAAACTCTATAGCTCTGTACAACCTGTTAGTGCCAACATTTGTATCAGAGGGTAGTAATGAGTCATCTTACCGGATGCAGGAAAAATCCTGAACCCCAGCAGGTGCTCCTGGGAAATAGCAGCAAGGCTTTGGGGAACAGAAACTAGGCAGGATTTCCACATTCTCCAAGTCGCAGATGAGGTTTTGGGGTCTGCTGTCAGGTCCAGGAGAGGTAGAGGAGGCCGGAGGAGCTCCCTTCAGGATGAAAGGAGAACTCCCGTGGAATAGAATCTAAAATTAGCCAAACACGAATGCTGTGAAAGGTGTAAGCCTGATGATTCACAGACCTGTACCCCTGGGGCAAATAATAATAATAATAATAAAATAAAATAAATAAAATAAGCCAAACAAAGACAACTGATGCCAATGAAAATGAAGGTCTAGAAAGTCAAGAAGGGCCAAAGGGCCACAAGCTAGCATATCTTTAGTCTTCATGTTTGAACAGTTCACAAAGACAATAGAAGAGGGCATTCTGATACCTGGGAATTAGAAAAGGTGTCCTGACCATTTGTTCCCTCTAAATATCCATTATTTGGGAACTGGTTGAATAAATAATAATATAGCCACATCATGGATTATAATGAGGTTGTACAAAGGAATGAAGACTAGCTGGTATATGACTATGGAGATATTTCTAGGATATATTATTACCTGGGAAAGGTATACATAGTAATAAACCAGATTAAGAAATACATTTTGTGTTCAAAGCAAATTTAGACTTAGACTATGAGGAGGTTGTATAAGTTACAGAATAAAAATTCATGTTGACAGAATTTTTTGCTTTTATTGCTTATTTCTTGAATTTACCTTGTTGTAGTAATGGAATAGTAGAGCCAGTACATTCAAGGAGAACTCTTTAGCATTGAAAGCTTTTGCATATAAAAAAGTGCTGCATGGTAATGATAAATTAATAATAGCTTTGAATCTAAGAATAATGTTAAATCTGACAAGCTTCACAGAGAAGGGAAATGAAAAGGGTGTGCAAGTTCAAATTACATCAGTATCTACAAAAAATTGTTTTCAGTTATTCTTCACAGACAAGGATGGTATAAATAATGCCAAATTATATTTTAAAAGACAATCACATATTAGAAACTGAATGGGAAATATAATAATGAACTTTTCCCTAGGGTTTTTAAATTGACGATTTTAGTCTATGAGAAGTAAGTTTTAAAATAAAAGCCAACAAACAACAAGGAACAACATAAAAATAATATGCTGGTAAGGTGAGTTTCAGAAAGGTGGTCATATGTCACACTACTCTTCATACTGATGTGATTAGGCTACTTAGAAAACTCATAAGTTTGATTTAGATATACACTGTTACATTCCTCAATTAAGCCCAGTACAATACTTTGAAATATCAAAAATATTTGTTGACTTATTAAATTAATAATGATAATCATTAACAAAAAAATGTTGCCATTTCAAAATCTAATAACATATCAAATGGCTTTATTTTGTACCTTGTAACTTGGTCGCTAATGGTCATGATGGCTGGTTCATTGGTTCATTGGTATTTGATCAGGGTGTTGCTGGGTTATTGGTTTTTTTAGCCCTCAAGAATTAAGTTGATCTTCTCAATTTATAACTAAACATAAATAGATTATGTTCTGCATATTTACAATGTATTATTTTCTTGTCTTTCCTCTTCACCGTCCGTCCAAGTTAACCCCACCCTTTAAGTGCCAGAGTTTATATTTAATGTACAGACTTTAGAGCAATTTCTATATATTTATCTTTATGTATATATAAAAAATTAGTGTTGATTTTTTAAAAGATTTTTTATTTATTTAATTGACAGAGAGAGAGACAGCAAGAGAGGGAAAACAAGCAGGGGCAGTGGGAGAGCGAGAAGCAGGCTTCCCACTGAGCAGGGAGCTCCATGTGGGACTCCATCTCAGGACCCTGGGATCATGACCTGATTTGAAGGCAGACACTTAACACCTGAGCCACCGAGGCACCCCTAGTGTTCATTTTCATATATATTTTTAACATATAAAGCATTACAGCGTGGTGCTACAAACTATGTTCTATTTCCTACTTTTTCCATTCAACATTATTTTTGATATCTAGTATAGGCAGCTAGATATTGAGAGGGTTCTTTTCCTGATCAATAGTCTGTGATGGGTATAACTATATGTCATTGACCCATTCATATGTAATAAGCATATTGATTGCTTCCAACTTCTTTTTCATACAATGCTACAGTATTTATAAGGACAAATGTCTCTTTGTGTACCTGAAGGAGAGTTTCTTGGGTATATATGTCCCTGAGTGAGTAGGCACTTACTCAATTTTACTAAAATACTGCCAGTTTGCTTCTAAAATGGACTTGCCTAATTTACACTCTCAAAAACAGAGCACAAGATCCCTATTTCCTGGTGTACTTCACAGGCACTGACTTATGCAATGTTTTTATCTTTGCCAATTATATTAATATAAAATGTCATCACATGTTTTTAATTTACTTTTTATTATGAATTAATGTAAGGATGTTTTCAATATTTATTAGCTATTTGAGTTTTCCTTCTTAAAATTATCTATTTATAACGTTTGCCAGTTTTTTAAATATAGGAATCATTCTATATTCTAAATTATAAATTTTTTTGCCAAACATTTCATAGAAAGTGTCAAATACTAAAAAAAAATTCTCAAAATACCTAAAACAATGGGAGTATATCAAAGGGGCATAGGATCCAACCTAAAGAGCTTCCAATGGCCAAACCTGGAGCAATCTGAACAACAAAATAATGTAATATTGTAAACTAGAGTATAAAATAATTATACATGAGTGCATGCTGATTTAAATAAGTGATTGAAAAATAAATTAATGAGGAGAATAAGACCAGTCTCCTGTGCAAAAGACCCCCAAAGAATTTATTTAGAGACTGTCCCCTCAAGGAAATGGACTATAATACCTCCTAATCATTAAGTGCGGGTTCTCAGAATTGACTCTGAGTACAATGTGAAAGGTGTGCGTTATGGGTGAGAAGACTAACTTTACAGTGGAGAAACCTGATAAACACTCTACCAGTGTTTATCAGGTTTATCAGTGTATCAGTAATGAAGGTTAACACCAAGAGTGAAAGTCATGTTGATAAAATGTATCCTTGATACCACTTGATGAGAATGGCACTTTTCTTCTATGGTCTTTCTCTCTAAAACCCATAACTCCAGTCTAATCGTGAGAAGAAAAAGCTCAGCCAAATCCATACCGAGGAATATTCCATAAAATAAATGACTAGTGCTCCCCAAAACTGTTAAGGTCATCTAAAACAAGGAAAGTTTTAGAAACTGTCACAGTCTATAGGATCCTAAGAAGACATGATAACTAAAGATAATGTACTAACTATCCTGGATAGGATCCTAGAACAGAAAAAAAAAGAGATTGAGTAGATAAAAACTAAGGAAATCTGAATAAAATATGAATTTTAGTTAATAATATTATATAAATATAGATTCAGTAGTAGTAACAAGAGACTCATATTAATATGTTAACAACAGGGGGAATTGGCTGCAGGGTAAATATAATTTTGTACTACATTTGCAATTTTTTGGTAAATATAAAACTACTCTAAAATTAAATGTTTTTTTTAATGTCACAAATATTTTTTCCTAGTCCGTTAACTGTCTATTAATTTTTCTATGGTAACTTCATTGAACAGAAATCTAGACATGACGGTTGCTTCAATAAAGATAATAATCATGGAGGTAAAGAGAAGTAGACAGATTTTGGGAAATAGTTTAGACAATGGTAAATGAGATCTTAGCAGCAAAAGAAAACAAGACACTGAAATGAATTCTAAACTTTTTTACTTCAGGAACTGGGTAGTTAATCTCTAGAGGCTTTGTGGTCTTTATTGTGATTGTAAATAGTATCCTATTTTGTGCTTCAATTTCTAAATGTTTTACTGCTCTTGCAAAAAAAAATACTATTGATCTTTGCATACTGATCTTGCTGCAATGTCAATAGTTCTAATAGTTTGTCTGCGGGTTATATGGGGTTTTCTTTGTAAATGATCAATTAAGTATAAATACCGAACATTTGTCTTCTTCCTTTTAATTCACGTACATGTTTGTTCCCTTTGCATTTAATTGGACAGAATCTCCAATACTATCTTTTTTTAATTTTTTTAAATTTTAAAAAATATTTTATTTATTTATTTGACACAGAGAGAGAGAGATCACACATAGGCAGAGAGGCAGAGGGAGAGGAGGTAGCAGGCTGCCCGCCAAGCATGGGGGCTTGATCCCAGGACCCTGAGATCATGACCTGAGCGGAAGGCAGAGGCTTTAACCAACTGAGCCACCCAGGCACCCCTCCAATGCTATCTTAAAAGTAGTATATCAGAGTTTCACCTAATTCCTAATATTAAAAGAAATCTTCTGAAATTTCTTCATTAAATATAACATTTGGTATTGGGTTGTGTTTGCTAATTTGTTTGTTTTGCTTTATATTGCAATTGGGGATGGGTGTCAATAGAGGTGAGGAGAGACAGATTTTATCGGATTAAGAAAGTTTCCTTTTATTTCTGCTTTTTGAAGAACTTTAAAAAAATCTCATGTATTTTAAACATTATCAAAAGCTTTTTCTGTGCCTATTGAGATGGTCATGTGATATTTCCTCTGCATCCATTAGTTTGATAAATTACATTATTACATTACTGATGTTGACTGTCCTTGCATTCTTGAGATAAACTTTTTTGAATTCATGATGTGTTTTTTAAAATATGCTGCTGAACCTTCTTGGCTAATTAATATTTAGAAATTTTTTATCTATGGTCAAAAGAGAAATTGCTTATACATTAATTTTCTCATAGTGTCTTCATCTAGTTTTAATATTCTGCTGAATATTTTTTCATTTATCCATTCAGTTTATTCTGTATTCTCCTCCCTGCTCTGTATTATGGAAGGTTACTGAACAGTTTCCATCAATGGGTTCCTCTGTCCTCTGGCTTCTGGTTAGCTGTCAATGATTTCCTGGCAGGGGATTCAAGTGCAGGATTTGAGTGAAGTCTGCATACTTAACCCCCCAATTCCCCTTCTGTTAGATTGCAGTTTGATGCATTTTTCTACAAAAATCCCAGCTCCACTATGAATTTTGCAAATAATACCCTTGAATCGCCCTTTTAGGACAAAAAGTGATATTGGCTTCTTCTGTTTTAAGTCTGAGTGCAAAACCATTCTCTGTTGGTTTCTTAAAGTCAGTCCATGCCACTGTAGAGTCCCTTAATTAAAATCTCCTCAATTCCTCAGTGTGAGTGTGCCAACCACTTCTTCTGGGACCCTGAATGACACATATATCAAAATGACACATCAAAACATGAGTTGCACATTGTCTTTTCTTTTCTCCTATAATTGTATAAAACAGACATGTATTCCTTGGGTATTTGCTGGAACTCACCCATAACACCTTCTTTTTAGGGGTAAAATTTTGGTAGTAGTTCTTAATGTGTACAAATTTTCTGCTACAGTGTCAGTTTGGGGGTATTATATTGTCAAAAGTATTTATTTCCTTAGAATTTCAAATTGTTGGCATTTAGCAGTTGATAATTTCTTGTGTAATCTTTGGATATCTTTCACACCTGCAACTATTTCCCTTTTGTTTAATTAAAATTGGAAACTTTTACATTGGTGATGGGATATAATGTGTTGCAACCACCATGGAAAACGGTTGGGTGATTTCATAGTAAGTTAAAAGTAATTGCCATATAACCCAGCAATTCCACTCCTGGGTAAATACCCCAAAGAACTAAAAACAGGTGTTCAAGCAAAAACTTGTACAAGAATATTTATAGCAGCATTAATCGCAATAGCCAAAAGATGGAAATAACTCAAATGTCTACCAACTGGTGAATGGATTAAAAAAATGTGGTATATCCATACAAAGGAATATTTTTCCACCATCAAAAGGAATGAAATACTGATATTTGCCACAACATGGGTGAGCATTGGAACATTATGGTAAGTGAAAGAAGTCAGACACAAAGGCTATGTGTGCTTCCATTAAATGAAATATCCAGAACAGACAAATCCACAGAGAGTGGAAAGAAATAAATGGTTGCCATGAGTTGGGGGAAGAAAAGGATAGAAACTGTTTAAAGAGTTTGAGGTTTTCTTTTGAGGTGATGAAAATGTTCTGGAATTAGACAGTAGTGAGAGTTGTACAACACTATGAATGTACAAAATGTTACAGTGAATTGTATGTTAGATGTATTTTACACAATAAAAATATTAAATTAAGAAGAATAGAAATGTGTATTTACCTGATTCTACCCCACCTATTCTTTAAAAATTCCCGACCCTTTCCTAAAATACATATCAGATTATTACTGAGACTCCTGGAGAGCAGAAGTGGGGGGTGGATAGGAGATGCTTAAGAGTACCCTATGAATTAATCCTCCTCAACAATTACTTAGTGTCACCATTTTCTTCGTTTTCCGTACACCAGCTGTGATCCTATCTCTTATAGCAACTAATGGCAAAAAAATCTTCATCACAAATTTGCACTGAAGGGGTTCATTCAAATGAGGATATCAGTGATGCCCAGGCCCCTGTAGTTAAGAATCTGCCTTTTAAAAAAATTAATTTTAAATATTTTATTCATTTATTTGTGTGTGAGAGAGAGAGAGAACAAGCAGGGGAAAGAACAGAGGGGAAGAAGCAGACTCCCTGCTGGGCAGAGAGTCCCATGCAGGACTCGATCCCAGTACCTTGAGATCATGACCAAAGCTGAAAGCAGATGCTTAATTTACTGAACCACCCAGGTGACTGAAGGGGCTGCTTTTTTTGGTTGTTTTTTTGTTGTTATTAATTTATTTATAATCCACCTCATTCCAAAAAATGGCTTGAGTTGATAAATGCCTAAATCAAGAACACTGATGACTGTGCCTGTCATTGCCAAAACTCGTTACATAAATGTGGCTAATGCTTCAGAGAGCAATTTCACAGACAGATTTTAATAAAATAACTATTTTAGTATTTATTGTTCTTTTATTGGAGATGGTTGACCTAGAACTTGGAATGGAAGTCCTAAAATGTCTGAGTGTTGGGAATATCTCACTCTCCCTCCTACTGGTATACCAGGAGGATTTTCACCAAGAGCTACCAGCATATGGTCCATTGACCATTGGCAGAAATGATGGTAGGTTGTGCCTCAGGACTTTCCTCCAAGCCTGTCCTGCAGGGAGAACTTCTCCATCTCCCTACTGTCCTTGCAATATCTCAGAATACCTGTAAGCAAAGGAAAGTGGTGGGGGTCAGAAGAAACCTTCTTTTTCTTTTCCTTTTTTTTTTTTTGAATCTAAATTCAATTAGCCAACATCTAGTACATGATTAGTTTCAAACATAGAGATCAGTTATTCATCAGTTGCATATAACACCCAGTGCTCATCACATCACGTGCTCTCCTTAATGTCCATAACCTAGTTACCCCATCCCTCCACCCAACTCCCCTCTAGCAACCCTCAGCTTATTTCATGTAGTTAAGAGTTTCTCATGGTTTTTCTCCCTCTCTGATGATTTCCCATTCAGTTTTCCCTCCCTTCTCCTATGATCCTCTACATTGTTTCTAATATTCCACATATGAATGAAACCATGTAATTGTCTTTCTCTGCTTGATTTATTTCACTCATCATAACACCTTCCATATACATTGATATAAATGGTAAGATTTCATCCTTTCTGATGGCAGAGTAATATTCCATTGTATATACACACAACATCTTCTTTATCCATTTGTCTGTTGATGGACTTCTGGACTCTTACCATAGTTTAGCTATTGTGGACACAGACAGCACCATTTTTTACCTCAGCTGCAGCAAATTCTCGCTAGACATGTCTCCAAAGTCAAGGGAAACAAAAGCAGAGGAAACCTTCTAACAGGTATATGCATGGATAATCCAATTGAAATTTTTCCTGAACCAAGAGGGGGATAAAACATCCTTCTGTGATATGCCTTTGAAACAAACAAACAAAAAACGATAGTAGGCCCTAGTAATCTTTGGATGCAAATCTACAGAAATATAAATTTAAAGATTTTATAAACAGAGAGAAAATATGGTTTCTCCTACGGGTACAATAAATGCAAGTTCTATGAAGATGAAGTGGGAAAAGCAAGCTGATTAAAATACTTATTTTAAAACAGAAACAAACTCACAAATACAGAGAATAAATTGGTGACTACTACTGCAAAAAGGAGTTGAGGGGTGGGCAAAAGAGGAAAAGGGGATCATTTGTAGGGTGATGGATGGTAACAAAAATTTTTGGTGTAATCACCCTGTAGTGTATACAGATATCCAATTATAATGTACCCTTGAAGTATATAATAAAGAAGGTTGATTTAAAAATGAAACCAGATACCACTGCTCAGAGAAATTCTCTGAATTAAGTAACATCCAAGATGAAACCATATTACAAACATCAATAATACCACTAAATTGGGTTACATTTAAATCTAATACTTTAAGAGGGATCCATTTGAATAAGGACATTAATTTTTTTAAATCTTCTATCTACCAAAAAGAAATCTTTATGTAATCTATGTAATATCCATGCCAGTGCTACTAAAAGCATATTCAATGACTGAATAAAGAGCTAATATTGGAGATAATCAACTTTATAGAAGTTTCTTCAGAATAGGGAAACTTCCATTTGCCACTAATTTTCTATAATGCAGTTTTATTTGTTAAATCTTCAAAATGAGAAAAATCTTTCTTATATACCATGTCATTTTTAAAGAATATGAGGATGTCATTTTGTCATGATGAGCCAGATAATATGTGAGGATAAAATGGCATTTCCTTGTTCAAGGCAACTAAAATTTTTTGACAAAAGGAAGATTTATTTGGCATTCTAGAAAATAATTTTATTAGGGGGCTGAAAATTCAGAAAAAAACTTGATAAAAAGAGAAATCTCTAATGGAGATCCTATAAAACAAATCAAATTAGAACTCATTGACATTAAAATAAAGTAAGCTCAATAATGGGAGGAGGTAAAAAAAATATCTAGGCAAAATTAGAGAATTATTCATGTGAAACACAAAAGTATGTTGTAGTCCTAACTATGATGTCAGAATGAAAAGTGGAATAACTAGTGTACATGTAGTAAAAGATACAAATCACTGGTGAGCTGGAAAGAAAATGGAAGAGTCTGATAATTTGTGAATAGAAGGTTAGTAGTGATAAAGAAATTGACAAACTAATAATTGTAATAATAATCATGCTAATTCCCTCAGCAATCATTTTTTGAAAACCTACATGCATTGATCTTAAGGGTTAGAAATACAAAAAATGGACAGATGATGTGCACACCTCTAGTTCACATTCTAGAGGTAGAGAAGGATGTATGAGGTAAAAATAAATATTAATACAAAAGGAATATAATACAATTTGATTTTTCAAAAGCATGAATAAAGTGTTTTAATAGCATAAAGGTGGGGGAGGCTGTTATTTTCCTAAGAGTTGCCAAAAGCCTCTCTGAGAGGCGGCGGGTAGGTAGGAGAGCAATGAGCTATTGACAAGGGAAGCCGTGGTAGTTCACAGATGATGGGAGAGGACTGTAGGGAAGAGCATTGTAAACACGGGGAGAAGTAAATGCCAAGTCTTTTAAAGCCAGATTCTTACCACTCTGAGTTTGACATTAGTCATAGCTAGCCATCAGCTGACAAAGGAAATGCATGGGTAACATCATTTTGCTTCTCTGTAATTTTATCCCCATCGTTCCTATATCATGACATCTAAAGTTAAGCAGTTTTGTGCATATCTTAGCATTGCCTGCAATACTTTCTTCTCCTCCTCTGCTTTGAGTTAATTACAGACATGATTTGTCCATTTCCTCTAACGCTTTACTAATTACCTCTTTCTAATTTCCACCACAGCCTGTGTCTGTGCATATGTGTGTGTGTGTGTACACACATGCTGATTGGTTATTTTCTGGTCATTGAATTAACAAAGAAAGAGACCATGTTTGAAGTAGACAAGATTTTTTTTGTATGCCCCCTAGAAGGCCCCTTTCAGACTCTAAGGTATTCTTTCTTGGCCCTGGCATCTCCAGGTATAAAAACTCATTAATAATTTAGATTCAAACCATCTCTTCTCCCAAGTAGCATTTGCATTCTAAAGGAGGTTAGAATAAAAATTCTCTATAATATGATTTTAGCATCTGCAGCAGATGAGAGAGAAAGATCCCTGGGGGGAGGGCAAGCCTTCATCGTATTCCATACTGTACTATGTTCCTCCCCCACATAATGCAAATGCCTATTTCTCCCCAAGGTAATGCAAACCTGGAATATAAAGTCTTTCTAAGTTATAATAAACATTTTAATTCATTTAATTAGTCAACCTTTTTTAAAAGATTATATTTATTTATTTGTTAGAGAGGGAGAGAGAGAACAAGGGAAAGGGAGCATGAGTACAAGCATGGAAAGCAGCAGACAGAGAAGGCAGAGCAGGCAGAGGCAGAGGGAGAAGCAGACTCCCCACTGAGCAAGGAGCCCAATGTGGGACTTGATCCTAGGACCCTGAGATCATGATCTGAGATGAAGGCAGACACCTAACCAACTGAGCCACCCAGTCGTCCCTAAAAAAGAATCTTAAAAAAGAATAATATCACATTATTTTTGTTAATAAAGAATCTTACAAAGCATTTTTACTTGCCTGGTTTTATTTAAGCTTTAAGATAGCTATTGGTGTTGTTTTGGTAACAACCAAAACACCACCATTTTAGAGATGAACCAAGCAATGCTCAGTGAGGAGTTAAGTGGATTGCTCCATGGTCATACACCTAGTAAGTGATAAATCCTGGGCTTCAATTCAAGCATTCTGCCTCTCAGTTGACTGCTTTTTTCCACTACCTCTATGTTCCTTGATCTGTTTTTTGCTACCCTACAAACTTCTCATCTGAGAGTGCTGGGCCCACCCACAGAAATAATAATTCACTTTGTGTCAGCTCACAAAGATGCATTCTTCATATCTCAGGTGAAGGTAGTTCAAGCATCACAACTTGAAAAACACAGCTCCAGTAGCTATCGTGGGTGATTAAGGAGGTCAGAGTAGGGCAGAAGAAGGGTTAGTACTCCAATTAATCAGAGTCAACCCAAGGTAAAAGCAGGTCTTTGATAAAACAGATCATTAGTCCTTTTATCTCCAGCTCTTCCTCCTCTAGCCCACCCACCTGCTGCACTCCAGTCCTGGGAAATTACAAGATAGCTGCTCTTGCTCTATACCTCCCAACCCAACTTGGCCCTGCAGTGTCTTATGCTGCCTGCATCCCTTAAATTCGAATTCCCCCAGATTAGGAAAGGGCTACAACTTAAACTCCACTTAGTGGTTTTTATTAGAAGAAAAGTGGGAAGGTTTTTACTCCTTACAGGGAATTTCATTTGAATCTGGAAACAAAAAAAGAAGACTGTGGAATGAAAGCAATCAAGAGGGTAGAGGAATTTTGTCATCCTAAACTTATTTCACAAAAACAGCCACATATTCTGAAAATACATTGGGCTCCTCTACCATTTCTGAATAGCTATTTCTGTTATTATTTTGTTAAACAGAGCTTTATTGTTTTGTTCTCCTGGGTTTTGTTTATATTATAGAATCATGTGCTACATAGAATATCTATAAAGAATGATGATTTAAGAGGTAGATTAGTACTTTTATTTGGAAGTTTTAACAAATAAGGTTAATGACCAAGATATATACCATGATAGTAAAATGTGCCAGCTGTGAAGATGGCTGATTTGAATGTCATACAGTCACCTATTAACTGGGTGACAATCATACCTCGATACCTCATCTGTAAAATGGGGATAAAAATACTTGGGGGAAAATGAAACTAAATAATGGCTGTAGACTTTTAAGTCTTCAATAAAGACTGATTATTACTGAAGGGTAATACAGTTGATTCTTATTATTCATGACAGTTTTGTTCTAAACAGTAGCTGTGAAGAATAAATTAGCAAATGCTGAACAATTGCTCCTAGAAGAAAGAGAGGGTTAGGTTCCTGTAAGACTTTGGTCACAACATTGTTGTCAACTGAACAATACATAATCTTGTTTTATATGTGTTCTTTTTAAAGATGCTTCAATTCATATATATGGTTGATTCATTAACATTGAACTCATGGCCTATAGCACTAGAACTCATACCTAAATGAAACTGATCCAATACATGTATTTTCTCTGGAAAGCACAGCACAGCATTCTTACCCTTTGGAACATTTCAGCATTTCAGCACCTCTGTTTGGATGCCGTTTTAAACAGACAAATCACCAATAAAAATTACAAAAATTCAAAAACCATGGCACTAAATAGGTCATGAGAAGGATATCTGTTTACAATATGAAAAAAGAAGGTAGAGTGAACCTTGTTGAACCTCAACTGGGAATGTGCATGCTTGGCGGTGTGAAGGTTTTGGTCTTTTGCACATGTCTGAAATGACCACAAAAGGGTGGCAAGTATTGATTCCTCACCTGGGAAATAAAGACAATATTTCCAACCTCTTGTACATGTGATGAGAATTAAATGAAAATCTGCATGTAAAGTGCTTACCTGGAACATGACAAATCACCAAAAACATAAATTACTAATGCAAGGAAGACTAAACAAGGCAATAAGAATTAACTTTAACAGAAGTGGAATTTTCTAACCTCTCTTAAAATGGTGGGGGTAAAAGATTTGACTGAATAATTTACTGCTTCCTCTTACGTCCTGTGTAAGAGCAGAACCAATATTAGTGACAGATATAAAGGGTGTTATGCTCTAATATACAGATGATTCTGGTGAAGTATTATAAATCAATAATGTCCTTTTGAGGGTCTTAATGAAGTATGCAAGTGCTAACTCTTAAATGGGGTCTTGTGATAGAATTTAAATTAATGCAAATGAAATAGAAAGTTGAACGGGTAGTACTAATTTTATTTGCCTAGATTAAGCCAGGAAAAATGAGATCATGTCTCTAAGGATCTGATCTCAATGCTGAAAGATAAATGCACAGAAACAGTCACATGACCTAAAATTTCATCTCTTTTCATAAGTTTTAAGTCATTCCTTTTTTTTTTTTTTTTTGGTTGTTCCTATTTTTAAAAAAAACTAGCTTCTGGGGTACCTGGGTGGCTTAGTCTGTTAAGCAAGCAGCTGCCTTCAGCTCAGGTCATGTTTCCAGGGCTCTGGGATCAAGCCCCATGTCAAGCTCTCTGCTCAGTGGGGAGGCTGCTTCCCCTTCTCCCTATGTCTGCCACTTGGCCTGCTTGTGTTCTCCCTCCCTCCATTTCTCTCTCTCTCTCTCTCTCTCTCTCTCTCTCTCTCATGAAGAAAGAAAGAAAATATTAAAAAAAAAGAAAAAAAGAAAAAAAAACCTAGCTTCTGCTAAAAATCCCAGTAAGGTATTTTCAAATTTTATCATCCAACTGTGCAATGACAAAAGAGAAAAAGTGAAAAACAACATTAGTTACTAACCCAAAAATTCTGTTCAAAAACCAGTGTCCATTTAACATTTCATTGAAAGGATACTCAAATTATGTCTCACTTTATTTCAATCAAGCATATTCAATACTAAAAATTTCGCCAGTTTGTACAAATAATGGATGATGAAATCAGAAAGAGAGCAAATGAGTGGGAGTTTTTTTCATGTACTACTTTGTGATTACAGAGTGCCAAGTAGAGGTGAAATGACAAACATTTCATTTCAGGTTATACATATGTCATTCAATTAAAAATGTTACCAAAATGAGCTAGAGAAAAATATACTCTATAGATGTGTTCTCAACCATTTCTGGATTACTTCGAGAATCTAAAAAATAATAAAAATCTAAAAAACAAGAGAATTTTTTCCCCAGAGAAGTTCATCATATATATACACATTTTAAATACACATGTTTCTTTTTCTTTTCTTTCTTTCTTTCTTTTTTCTTTTTTTTTCTTTTTTTTTTTTTCTTTTTTTACAGTGTTAGTGTGTTTAAAATTGTACTGGGGTCCATGTACCTGGTGTTAATAATCCAAAAAGGGAGAGAATGTCAGTTTTAATTAATTCTCACAGATAAAGCTTTTAAAATAATTGAAAAACAATAATTTAAACTATTTTAGGAAGCTAAAGTGTATGCTATACTGTTTTTGGAGTTTGCTTCCCCAATGCTCTTCCACAGCTATGAACCAAAAATGCTGCTTAGACAACAACAAAGCAGCTTCTAACATTTGTTTATCCTTTCTGTACTGAGAGAACTTTGTGGATTTTCAGTAAATTGGTATAGATACTGCAGGGACTTGTCTAGTGAAAAGTCTACACATTCCATTGATTTCAAAAAGGAAGGCAAGAAAGGAGAACTGTGAGTACAATGACTCTTAAAAGTAAGAAATAGGAAGACATCATTCCATTCTATGATGCTTAGTGAGTACAACTTTAAGTAATTATTCACTTCCTCCATCAGCCTATGGCCTAAAGCAAAGTATTATCATCACTTGGGTCAACAAGGGTCCTCTGTGGCCACAACATCTATTCTCACATATTTCACAGTTCATTATGCTCCATAGACATACCAGGGGGGATTCATCGTAATCACATTACAGAAACACCCAAAGACTGGAAGCAATTCACTTTGCAAAGATCTACTGGTCACATCACTTGGTTTTAATAGAAATATACAGTTGTAGTTGATAATGCCATCTAACACACTATGATCCAGGGTTTCAATCTGACATCCTCTAGTGCTTATCTTTGGCATCAACCAGAAGCTGAACCTGATGCCAAGCTTGGTCATGCAGAGAATGTAAATTTAAAGAGCCATTTTCATTTATAACAAACAGACCCAGCTGGGAACACAGCTGTTAAATGAGAAGGCAAAGCAAAATTTCCTGCTACCTGGAAGGGCCTAATTATAAAACCACCTAGACAAGCTTTCAAAATTCATAAATGAACTAGCCCACCCTCAACAAGGGTTTAACTCAGAAAAACAAACAAATAACAGTTAAATTATCTGCATCATGTTTTACAGAGGTAATCAGGAGTATTTTATAAAGTCCAATATATATATATGTCTTAATTGAAGCTACTTTTGATTCTTAACATAGATTCCTGGCTTCCCCATATGCAAAATTAAAATCTAAAGTTTGGAATCATCCAGACAAAAAAGAAATGTGAATTACAAAATTTTTATATCTCTATTCCAATGTCCTTCACTAAGAATAAACAAGATCAGTAAATGCAGTGTATGAAAACAAAATCTAGAAATTTAAAGATAATAACAAATGTTTTCAATAGTCAAGGGAGATAAATTCATTTACATATAAAGTGTCTGTGGCATTCTCTAGTATTTTAGCAAGTTATGACATAAAATTTCATTGTCACTGTGATATGTTGCTCATGGTTGTCCTTTTTTAAATTGACCTTGAGAAATAAAGTGATCTTTATTCTATATTATGTGAACCAACATCTTAGCTGATCAGTGGGTATTCATTGTGCATCAGAGACCTCCCAATACACCACAGACTACAGAAAGGTCCTAAGCGAGGGAGAACTTCACAGTATTTCAATCCCTTCACCCCTTTTCTCCTTTTGTCTTACTAATTTTCTGAAACACACCCAATATTCCTAAAATAGATGTATAATATATATTTAGCATCTGTCCAGTAGTTATTATCTAATAGATGATAAACTTCTAAAGGTTTCCACATTTTGGTCTCTGTGTGCTGTATTAGTACCTCACAGGAAACATGTAGGTGTTTCACAGACACTACTTTTATTTGGCTTTGGACTCATTCCATTTTGTAATTTATCCAAGAAGACACATCTATCCTATAACTAAGCCCTGGCAGCAATTATGATGACTGACCTTGAGAAGACATATTTTTTTAAGAGCATAAGTTGAATTTGAGAGTTTAATTTTTAAATTTATATTATTTCCCTTCTGCTTATCAAATATGAAAAAAAGATTTCATATTATCACCAAACTCTCACAAAATGTTTTTTAATGGGAATGTATTTTACGTAATATAATTTGGTCTGGACTTTATGTAACAAATATCTGAAAAAACAAGGTAATTTAAAGAAAAACATTATAGAAATCAAACTTGTTCAACCTTTTGTCCAGGTATATAGCACTTTGACACAGTCATCCATAATTCTTTCCTTTTCCACTTTTTCTGTATTTATATTTAGACTTGTCACCTTTCCAGTTGAGATCATTTCTTGTGGTTAAATAACTCTTCCTGCTTTATAACAGTGATTGCTATTCAAATACTTCCTCCAACAAAATAATGCTAGTATGTTAGTAAAAGTAAAAAATATATTTCCAAAAACCCCTAAAAGAATGAACACAAATGTAGGGCTCTTCAAAGGAATTTCCTCAAGGAAGTAGTGGAGTAACAGAAGGAAAATAAAGAGGAGGGAATAATATTATTAATGGTTAAAATTTATAAAGTGTCTACCACTACTCTAAGCAATATTATATTAACTTTCACATGCAATCCTCACAAGAATCTTATGAGGTATGATTTTCTAGACGAGAAAATTGTCACTTAAGGTTGAATTTACCTATTAAATATGCCTACTAAATTTGCTATTAGGCATCTGGATTAATTTGTCTTAGAGTTCTTTGTAGTCGGGTTGGATATTGGCTCAGGAAGAAGAGACTCTAAAACAAGGGTTGTTAACCTCAGAATTTTCTGGTGAGGGATCCATGGTTGAACTCAATGTATTAAAAAAACCCAGTGGGATATTGTCCAAAGTAGTCTGAGTGCATTCATGGATTTTTTTTTTCTTAATCATATCCATAGCTTTTATGAGATCCACAAAAAGATCCCAGAATAAAAAAACCACCACCAACTAAAAGCTTAAGAACCAGTTTTCTAAGGGAGGGGGAACATAGTGAAGATAGTCAAGTAAGGACATTTGAAATCTTCCCCTGCAAGTAATAAGATAACTGGAAAAATTATCAGAATCTATTTTTTATAACCCTGGAAATTAAGCCAAAGCTTATAACAGTTCAGAGAATGGGGAACATTTAGTGGAGAAAGTCAGCTAAATCTCAATAAGAACAGTGAGATTTATGGCATTTTTCACTTGCCCCGCCTAGTCCTGTCCCATCCCTAAATCCCCTGCATCACGTCAGCCTTAAAAATACCATCCATGGGCGCCTGGGTGGCTCAGTGGGCTAAAGCCTCTGCTTTCGGCTCAGGTCATGATCTCAGGGTCCTGGGATGGAGGCCCGCATCCGGCTCTCTGCTCAGCAGGGAGTCTGCTTCCTCCTCTCTCTGCCTGCCTCTCTGCCTACTTGTAATCTCTCTCTCTGTGTCAAATAAATAAATAAAATCTTTAAAAAAAAATACCATCCAGCATTCACAGTACCAGAGGGAGCAGAAGAGTGTTGGAATTCTTTCAAGACCTCCTTCCCAAAGAGGCGTCATTATTTGCTCCAACTAGTGGCTCCCTGAAAGATCCCACTTGAAAAACTTGCCTTTATTGACCTCAGCTGAACTTACCCTGTGCTAAAAGCTTCTTCCCAGAGGCCATTTGTTGGATATTTTAACATCACTACTGCCTGAGGCAACAGATAACAGTTGGAGCAAATAATGTAATAACCAATAAGTTTAAAAGGAAAAGTTGAGAAAGGAGATATCCACAGAGACTTTGAAAATCTCCAACATATTCTTGGAAATTTAGAACGCTACATGCAAGTGCAGAGTTGTTCACATACTCAGAAAAAATCTGAGAAGTCCCTCAGCTTTCACCTCTGATTGATCTTGAGGGTCTGCAAGTAGGAAATGAAGGCTAAGTCAGAGCTGTAAATTGAGTTTAGATAGAAGACCGAGATAGAAGGCAGGTCCTAACATGCACACAGAAACTTAAGAAAGAAAAAAAGGGGAGATTTATTGGTTGCAGATATTTAAAGGAATCTCTGTCTAATCATTAGCTGATCCTAAGCTAACTGATTAGAGACTTCAGTGGCAACAAACGAAGACATGTAATTTACAGAATTAGTTTAGAAATGTCAATAAACAAACTACAACCGCAACAGGAAGCAGCAAACCCTGGTTTGGGAGGAGAATCTGATTTTCAGAGTTGTCAAATCATATCATTTCTTTTTTTTTTTTAATTTTTTAAAAAAGATTTTATTTATTTATTTGACAGAGAGAGAGAGAGAGTGTGTGTGTGTGCACAAGCAGGGGAGCAACAGTCAGAGGTAGAGGGACAAGCAGCCTGCCCGCTGACAAGGGAGCCCGAATGGGGGCTCCATCCCAGGACCCTGGGATCATGACCTGAGCCAAAGGCAGATGCTTAATGACTGAACCACCCAGGCGCCCCAAATCATGTCTTTTAAAATGTCCAATTTTCAACAAAAAATTAGAAAACAAGCAAAGAAACAGCCAAGTGTGGCCCATACATAGGAGGAAAAAAAAAAACAACAATGAATAGAAACTCTGTGACAAAGTTCAAACCTTGGCATTATTAGACAAAAGTTTTATTTTATATATATATTATTTTATATATTTAATTATGTTATTTTATATATTTAATTATATATACATATATATATATATATATATATATATATATAATTGTATTTAGTGTAGGTGACACACAAGGTTACATTAGTTTTAGGTGTACCATCTAGTAATTTGACAAGTTTATATATTATGCTATGTTCACCACAAGTGTAGTCACCTTACAATGTCACTGCTATTACGATGTCACTGACTCTATTCCTTATTCTATGCTTTTTATTCCTATGACTTACTCATTCCAAAACTGGAGGCCTATATCTCCCTCTCTCCTTCTCCCATTTTGCCCAACCCCCCCACCTCCCTCCCCTCTGGCAATCACTAGTTTTTTCTCTGTATTTATAACTCTGATTTTGCTTTTATGTTTACTCATTTTTTAGATTCCATTTATTTATTTATTTTAAAGATTTTATTTATTTATTCGACAGAGAGAGAGAGAGAGACAGAGAGAGAGGGAATACAAGTAGGGGAAGTAGGAGAGGGAGAAGCAGGCTTCCCGCAGAGCAGGGAGCCCAATGTGTGGCTCAATCCCAGGACCCCAGGATCATGACCTGAGCCAAAAGCAGATGCTCAACTGACTGAGCCACCCCGGTGCCCCTTAGATTCCATTTATGAATGGAGTTATGGTATTTGGATAGGCAAAAGCTTTAAATCAGCTATTTTAAAATTAGCCAACATACAGTACATCATTACTTTTGATGTAGTACTCAATGATTCATTAGTTGTGTATAACACCCAGTGCTTTTCTAATGAATAGAATATTAATAAAGAGATAGGAATTAGAAAAAGAAACCAAATAGAAATTCTGTAGTTGAAAAGTGCAATAATTTAAATGAAAAATTCACATACTGGACAGACAGCAGATTCAATTAGGTAGAAAAAGGAAGCAGCAAACTTGGAGATAGTTCAATTGATATTATCCAGTCTGAAGAACAGAAAGACAAAAGAATGAAGAAAAATTATCAGATCTTAAGAGATGTGCAGGATACTAAAAAGTGAACCAAAATAGAAATAATAGAAGTTATGGAAGGAGAGGAGAGAGAAAAGGTATCAGAAGGAATATTTGTGTCTGTTTTTGTGCCAGTACCATGCTGTCTTGGTGATCACAGCTTTGTAGTAAAGCTTGAAATCAGGCAACGTGATGCCCCCAGCTTTGTTTTTCTTTTCTTTCTTTTTTTTTTTTAAGATTTTATTTATTGGGGTGCCTGGGTGGTTCAGTGGGTTAAAAGCCTCTGCCTTCGGCTCAGGTCATGATCTCAGGGTCCTGGGATTGAGGCCCGCATCAGGCTCCCTGCTCAGCGGGGAGCCTGCTTCCTCCTCTCTCTCTGCCTGCCTCTCTGCCTACTTGTGATCTCTCGTTCTCTCTGTCAAATAAATAAATAAATAATCTTAAAAAAAATATTTTATTTATTTATTTGACACAGAGAGAGAGACAGTGAAAGCTGGAACACAAGCAGGAGGAGTGGGAGAGGGCAAAGCAGGCTTCCCGCTGAGCAGGGAGCCCAATGCAGGGCTCAATCCCAGGACCGTAGAACCTTGACCCCACCTGAAGGCAGATCACTTAACAACTGAGCCACCCAGGTGCTCCTGTTTTTCTTTTTCAACATTTCCTTAGTGATTTGGGGTCTCTTCTGGTTCCATACAAATTTTAGGATTGTTTGTTCCAGCACTTTGATAAATGCCGGTGGAATTTTGATCGGGATGGCATTGAAAGTATAGATTGCTCTGGGAAGCACAGACATTTTAACAATGTTTATTCTTCTGATCCATGAGCACGGAATGCTTTTCCATCTTTTTGTGTCTTCTTCAATTTCTTTCATGAGTGTTCTGTAGTTCCTCATGTACAGATCCTTTACCTCTTTGGTTAGTTTATTCCAAGGTATCTTACGGTTCTTGGTGCTATAGTAAATGGAATCGATTCTCTAATTTCCCTTTCTATATTTTCATTGATAGTGTATAAGAAAGCAACTGATTTCTGTGCATTGATTTTGTATCCTGCCATCTTACTGAATTGCTATATGAGTTCTAGTAATTTGGGGGTGGAATCTTTTGGGTTTTCCATATAAAGTATCATGTCATCTGAATGAAGAGAGAGATTTTGACTTCTTTGCCAATTTGAATTACACCAGTTAGAGTGCCCAAAATCAACAGGACAGGAAACAACAAGTTTTGGAGAGGATGTGGAGAAAGGGGAACTCTCTTACACTGTTGGTGGGAATGCAAGTTGGTGCATCCACTTTGGAAAACAGTGTGGAGATTCCTCAAAAAATTAAAAATAGAGATACCCTATGAGTCTGCAATTGCACTACTGGGTATTTACACCAAAGATACAGATGTAGTGAAAAAAGGGCCATCTGTACCCCAATGTTCATAGCATCAATATCCACAATCGCCAAACTATGGAAAGAGCTGAGATGTCCTTCAATAGATGAATGGATAAAGAAGATGTGGTCCATATATACAATGGAATATTACTCAGCCATCAGAAAGGATGAATACCCAACTTTTGTATCAACATGGACGGCTATGGAGGAGGTTATGCTAAATGAAATAAGTCAAGCAGAGAAAGTCAATTATCATATGGTTGCACTTACTTGCGGAACATAAGGAATAAAATGGAGGACTTTAGGAGAAGGAAAGGAAAAGTGAACTGGGGTAAATTGGAGGGGGAGATGAACCATGAGAGACTGTGGACTCTGAGAAACAAACTGAGCGTTATGGAGGGGAGGGGGGTGGGTGAATGGGTGAGCCTGGTGATGGGTATTAAGGAGGGCATGTATTGCATGGAGCACTGGGTGTGGTGCATAAACAATGAATCTTGGATCCCTGAAAAAATTTTAAAAATTTTAAAAAAGATAGTGAATTTTAAATACCAACTATTGCATATTGTTTCAAACCATTTAGTTTGGGATATACTAAAACAAACCCATGGTCTTTGAAAGAACCAAGACAATGGCTCTTTACTGATATTATACTTGCTCATTACAAATAAACACTTGCCTATTAGAAATGCAAAATAAATAAATAAATAAATAAATAAACAAATAAATAAATAAATTAAATAAAAATAAAACAATGGTGAGATACCACTACACATCTAGTACAATGGTCAAAGTCTGGAACACTGACAAAACCAAATGTTAGTAAGGATGTGGAGCAACAGGGACTTTCACTTATTGCCGGTAAGAACACAAAATGGTACAGCCTCTTTGGAAAATAGATTGGCAGTTTCTTATAAAACTAAACATACTTTTACCGTAGGGTCCATCAATTGCACTCCTTGGTATTTCTCCAAAGGTGTTAAAAACTTATGTCCACACAAAACCCTACACACAGATGTTCACCACATCTTTATTCATAATTACCAGAACTTAGTAGCAACCAAGATGTCCTTCAGTAGGTGAATGGATAAATAACTATGGAATGTCCAGACCACTGAATATCATTCAGCACTAAAAAGAAATTAGCTATCAAGCCATGAAAAGAAACGTGTTAATTTAAATGCATATTACTAAGAGAAAGAAACCAATCTGAACACATACATACTGTATGTTTCCAAATACACGACATTCTGGAAAAGGCGAAACTGTGGAGACAGTAAGAAGATCAGTGGTTTCTGGGGGTTGAAAGGTGAGAAGGGACAACAGATGGTACACAGAGGATTCTTAGGGCAGTAACAATACTCTGTAAGACACCATAATGTAGGTTACATGTCATTATATATTCATTCAAATCCAGAGAATATACAATGCCGAAAGTGAACTATGGTATAAACTCTGGACTTTGGGTGATTATGATGTATCAGTGTATGTTCATAAATTAAAACAAAAATTATACTTTGATAGAGGATGTTGATAATAGGGGAGGCTATGCATGTGTGGGGGCAGGATGAATATGGGAAGTATCTATATCTCCCCTTAATTTTGCTGTGAACATAAAATTGCCCTAAAAATCGTGTTAATAAAAACAAGCAGGCAGCAACAGCAAAAGTACTGGATTCAAACTTGGCATTAAATCCATTCAGAAACCCTGTTAATCATGTTTAAAAATGGGCATCTGGGTGACTCAGTGGGTTAAAGCCTCTGCCTTTGGCTCAGGACATGATCTCAGGATCCTGGGATCGAGGCCCGCATCGGGCTCCCTGCTCAGCAAGGAGCCTGCTTCCTCCTCTCTCTCTGCCTGCCTCTCCGCCTACTTGTAATCTCTCTCTTTGTCAAATAAATAAATAAAATCTTTTAAAAAATCATATTAAAAAATGAATCTACATGCCTAAGAAGTTCAAGAAAGTCTAAGCATGGTAAACTCAAAGAGATTCATACCTAAACACACCATAAAGAAACCTTTGAAAACCAAAGACAATAAGAGAATCTAGAAAACAATAAGAGTGATGACTTACGGGCGCCTGGGTGGCTCAGTGGGTTAAAGCCTCTGCTTTTTTTTTTTTTTTTGGTCTTCACTGATCTTTATTAAATGAAGGACTCTAGGGGTAAGCAGGAGGGATCAAGAGCAACAGCAGGAGCAAATATAAAAGTATAAAATATAAAGTGCAGCACTGGGGAATGTGTCATGATCTCAGGTCATGATCTCAGCGTCCTGGGATCGAGGCCCGCATCGAGCTCTCTGCTCAGCAGGGAGCCTGCTTCCTCCTCTCCCTGTCTCTCTGCCTGCCTCTCTGCCTACTTGTGATCTCTCTCTCTGTGTCAAATAAATAAATAAAATCTTTAAAAGAAAAAAAAAGAGTGATGACTTACCAAATACAAGGTATCCTAAATAAGATTAACAACTAATTTTTTGGGGGCGCCTGGGTGGCTCAGTGGGTTAAAGTCTCTGCTTTCGGCTCAGGTCATGATCTCAGGGTCCCCTGCTCAGCAGGGAGCCTGCTTCCCCCTCTCTCTGCCTGCCTCTTTGTCTACTTGTNCCTCCTTGTGATCTCTCTCCCTCTGTGAAAGAAATAAACAAAATCTTAAAAAAAAAAACAACTCATTTTTTTAAGGTTTTATTTATTTATTTGAGAGGGGGAGCTTTTGAGAGAGCATGAGAGGGGGGCAGAGAGAGAGGGAGAAGCAGACTCTCTGCTTCCCTCCCCGTGTTGGGCTCCATCCCAGGACCCTGAGATCCATTCCAGGATCCCAAGATCATAACCTGACAAATGCTTACCGACCAAACCATGCAGGCACCCCAACAACTAATTTCTTATCAGAGACTATGGAGGCCTGAAGATAGCATGATATAGTCAAAGTATTTGAAAGGAAAAAAAAAAAGTCAATCAAAGTAAACTTTCAAAAAGGGAAGAGAAATAAAGATATATCCAGATCTTTTTTAATTGAGGTAATTGTTATTTTATCTGCCTTATAATAAATAATAAAGGGAGTCCTCCAAAATGAAATGAAAGGACACTAGACAGTAACTCACCCACATGAAGAAATTGAGAATATCAATAAAGATAACTACATAGGCAATACAAAGATAAATATAAAAAACATTAGTGTTTTTTTATTTTTGACCAATATTATTTAAAGTGCAATTGCGTAATGCAATCATTATAAATCTATGTTGATGGGCACACAAAGTACAAAGATATAATTTGTGAAAATATTAGCATAAAGGAGTTGAGAAAATGAAGTTATATAGGAGCAGAGTTTTTATATACTATTCATATTAAGTTGCTGTTAATCAGGACTAGATTATTATAAATAAAGTGGTTGATGGTAATTCTCAGGACCACCACTAAGAAAATAATGTTTTAAAAAATGTAAAAGAGGGGCACCTGGGTGGCTCAGTCAGTTAAGTACCTGACTCTTGATTTCAGCTCAGGTCATGATCTCAGGGTCAGTTTTACATTCAGTTCAAATCAGGTAATATATATGAAGGTACACCATAATGGAATGCTAAGGCTATTTTCAACATTATTATTGTATTGTACTTATAGTTTGTTGGTAAATCAACATTCATATCACCTTCAATGATGGGTCTTATATATATTACAGGTCTCCTTCCATTTGAGATTTATAAATAAAACACAAAACAGGATTTCAGGTCTTAAGAAGCTTTTAATCTGACAAAGAACTATTATTTTATTTTTTGCATGGATGTGAATATTCAATTTTGCATCCTTACTATCGCTTAATGCTTAATAATGCTTAATGCTTAGTAAGCCCTTAATGCTTACTAGCCCTTAATGCTTATTGAGATTGAGGAAAGACTATAGCTACTGTAATCTTCTTGTTAGAAACTAGAAATAGTTGATCCATATAAGGAATCATTTTGTGAAACACTTCTAAATTTTATAAATGGTGATATAAATAAACTCATATAAGTCTGGCTTCAATCAGACAGAGAGAAAAATCATTAAGACAAAATAAGAGTAGGTTAAGTTTAAATGATAAAAGTTCAGGCAGAGAAAAGAAAATAGTTTTGGATTAAAATAAGCTACATTCTCAGCTGTTTCAATTCACTCTGTTCTCTATGTAAGAAAAAAAGGGAAGAAGAGAAATAATAAGGAAAGAAAAAATGTGTCGTTCACCTACAGAAATTATTAGATTATGGGAAGATTAAGAACATAGTTATAGAACCTACCTCAGCATGCTCAACGGTATCTGGAAAACAGAGGCTCCTGTGGCCACAAAATATCCAGAGTCAGGGTTTTCTTATTCGGAACTGCTGCCAATTCTCTTGAACTCCGTAATTCAGCCAATGCCACTGACTGCCTGGTTCCTACGATGGCTTCTACTACAGGAGAACCCAAATATACTCCACATGTCTTGGCTGTTGCTATATAAGAACCCTAGGAAAGCCTAGAAGCAGTGCCAAAAAATTGATAGAGTGGTCAGGGACACTACTGTGATGCTCACAGTAAAGTGATTAAAGGTCGAGGTTGGGAGTCTGATCTGGCTCAAATCCCCATTTTGCTGCTGTTTAGTAGATTGTGACCTTGGGCAATTTACTTAATCTAAGACGAGAATTTATCATGTGCAAAATATGGATAGGATCGACCTCAGGATTTTTGTAAGGGTTATGTGAAATTGCTCAGTGAAAATTGCTGCTAATAATAAATGCTGCAAAATTGTAAGTAACTTTTACTGCCATTCAAATGAAAAAGGGCAATAAAAGCAACAAAGAGAAAATAGATGATGGTAGTCCTCATTAATTATGGCTGCTTCACTAATTTTTTAAAATTGCTTTCAGCTTTTTCAAAGTAAACAGAATTATGAAAATATGACTATTTTCACTATGTAAGTTGATGCTGTTTGAAAGGCTTGCAAACTGTTTTTTGAGTTTATAAAGCTCTTGATCTCTCAATAAAGTATTCTTACATTTGCTGGTGTTAGTTTCTGGAAGGAGCTTTCATGTAGACTGCTAGCTGAGTCTTAAACTTGCTGTCCTGGGGCTGTGTCAGTTGAGTCAGGCCCATAATGGAATTCTCTGTGCAGTTTTTTAGAATGCAAATTACATAGGAACTGCTTGAGTTTGCCAGTATTAGTACATCCCTGAAGTCACCAAACACACACATATGCCTACAGCTGTCAAAAGCTAATACTGGAATTTGGAGGAAAAGTGAGTAAAGCATTTTGCAATGAAATGAATGTAAGAAATCCATTTGTGAATGTGCTATTTTGTTTGTCTGACTCCTACCTATAAACAAGGTCATCTAGGATTAGAGGAGGCTCCAAATATAGGCAGAAGCTGGAAAAGGACTGAGAACATTTCTCAATGGAATATACCTGCCTCCTCTGCACTCTCTGAAGAATCAATACCTAAGCTAAGGAAGAAAATTGTAACCTGACCTACTGAAGTTAGATTACATGAAGATTAGGAATGTGGTTATAGAAACTACCTCTACATGCTCCAAGAAATCTGGGAAACAGACTTCTGTAGCAGAAGTCACAAAATATACACTGACTCAGTACTCATTAAGGAGCACTGTGGATTCTTCCACACTCCATAATAGCGCTATTTAGCTAATGGTTGCATGGTATGCTAATGAGTTCTAAATCCCGTGATTCACTGTCTCCCAGAAGTGCGGTCTTTGACCAGTAGCATATGGCCTGGGGGTTTGTAGGAAATGTAAATTCTCAAGCCCCACCCTTTAGCCACCGCTTCNGTCTTGTGGCCTCCTCAGTTCCTCGGACCCCGTCGGCCCAACAACATGAAGATTAGGAATGTGGTTATAGAAACTACCTCTACATGCTCCAAGAAATCTGGGAAACAGACTTCTGTAGCAGAAGTCACAAAATATACACTGACTCAGTACTCATTAAGGAGCACTGTGGATTCTTCCACACTCCATAATAGCGCTATTTAGCTAATGGTTGCATGGTATGCTAATGAGTTCTAAATCCCGTGATTCACTGTCTCCCAGAAGTGCGGTCTTTGACCAGTAGCATATGGCCTGGGGGTTTGTAGGAAATGTAAATTCTCAAGCCCCACCCTTTAGCCACCGCTTCAGAAACTATCTAAAAAACCCTCTAGGTGATTCCTATATATTCTCAGTTTGAAAACCACTGACATAACATAGAGCAACCATGTGGGCTATGGAGGGTTTGTGGAGAATGACCAAGAAGACCTCCAGGTCAGGTTCCCAAGAACCCAGCAGCAAAATGTATAACAAAGAGGCAGGTTTTGCCATGGAATTTTACGGGAAAGTTAAGGAAAACTGTTGTTCAAACTGAGACCCTAGAAGCTCATGTGGGACCTTTTCGAGAGTAACATGTTTGACTTCTTCCAGGAGGAAGTCACCAGTTATGTTACTGATGCAAATTGATGTCTGTATTCGAGAAAATGTAAATGCTGGAATAATTCTTGCAGAGGCTCTGACTTTCTAGAAACAATAGAAAAGATTCTACACAGAAACCAAATCTAGGAAGGAAGCCAGAAAGTCAAGGGAATTCAAAGGTGATGAATAGAAATTAAAACTATCATCAAAAAGTTGAAAAGCAGAATGATGTGAGAAAAAGAGAAAAAGAGGAAAATAAATTTAGGACCATTTTAGCTAAATGGAAGTTATGACCTCTTCCCAGACAGCATTAATGCGAAACTTCTGATATCACATCTTGTACAATAATAAAGAGGATTCCTATTCACAATCAGCTGTAATAAATCTTTCAAAGTGGAAGACATGGTGTGCTAAAAGGTATGAAACTGGCAAGATACAATTGAAAATTTGAGATGCTACCTTCTGATTGTGACCAGAGACACATGGAAAGGCTGCCACTCAACCATTCTCTGCTTCTTTTAGTTTATGAAGGACTTCATAACTCAGGCACAATGAACATGAACTATATCCCTATTGATCTTGAAGTCCTCAATAGGGAAGAGAATATATGGGCATTTTTTCTCTTCCTTTTTTAAAAATTTTATTTATTTATTTGAGATAGACAGAGAGAGAACATGAGCAAGGGAGAGGAGTGGAGGGAGAGGGAAAAGCAGATTTCTCACTTAGCAGGGAGCCCAATGCGGGGCTCGATCCCAGGACCCTTGCTGGGTTCATGACCTGAGCTGCAGGAAGATGCTTAAATGACTGAACTACCCAGGTGCCCCTCTTTTCTTTTTAATTGAAGACAAAGTTTCGAAGAGAATTTAGCAGAAGGTATGAAGAGAAAACTAAAAAGAGCTTGTTGAAAAACAGTGTTTCTTTTTTTATTCTAATATAAGAAAATTAAATGGTCAGTGAGAATATCATACAGATTGAATATAACATTTTCACTCAGGGCATCACAATTTCGTCCAATGGATTCAAACAGAAAGAGAAAAGCTTCAAATAAACTCTCAAATAAACAAACTAAATACAAAACAAACTTCCTGTAATGAAAAATAGATGTGATTATAGAAAAAAAAAGAATAACGATAGTGACCAAAAATCCTTAAAAGAAGTAGGAAAGAGGAAAAAATAGAGCTTTGGATGTTTTTATCTATAATGAATTTTAATAAAAAGAAGTAACTCTGGTCCCACAAACATCACCAGGTCCTGGTGATGGGACTCATGATTGCCAGGAAAATGGAAAGATATGCCTATTTAAAAGATGGATGCATAGTGGGATATAGAACTATTTGTCAAAGATACACTTGTATAAAACTCACGAAACCAACAGTTTATTGGAGATTGAGAACAGGTGGATGAGGTGAAAGGAAAGAGACAAGGTATCATTATGGTGTCACACTCAGCATTGTCTAGTCAGTCACACTGAATAGAATGGTTACTTGCCTAATAAAGAGAGCAAAATAGGAGCAGAAGTTATTAGTGGTTGGGGACTTCAATTATCTGGACATATGCTAGATGCTTCATTCAGCTAAGGCCATACAGCTGATATTGCTAAAAATGTCACTTCAGAGAAGACAGAATGACATAGTTTTTAGTGCAAAAAAAAAAAAGTTTTCATGAAAGTTCAGTTCCCTCCTGTCAAATTTAAATCCAGGAAAACCAAGGCCTGGAGAGGTGGCAGAGTTAATTATATATGAGACATAAGACAGAAATAAAATACACATCCCATATCAATAACTCACCCTTCAAATATTTGTGGAATTCCTTCTATGTGCCAGACACTATTTTAGGCACTTAGAATATATTAGTGAAGAGATAGATAAAAAAAAAAATCTCTGCATTCAATGATCTTATATGCCTATATTCTAGATGGAGAAAACAGTAAATTACATAAAAAGTAAGTAGACTGATAAAGCACTGTGTGGTATGGTAGTCACTGGTCACATGTAGCTATTTAAATTTAAATTAATGAAAAGTAGGGACGCCTTGGCGACTCAGTTGCTTAAGCAACAGACTCCTGATTTCAGTGAGGGTTGTGATCTCGGGGTCATGGGATCGAGCCCTGTGTTGGGCTCTGTGCTCAGCAAGGAGTCTGCTGGAGATGCTCTCTCTGCCCCTGCCCCCCATGCTCTCTCTCTCTAAATAAATAAATATATAATCTTAAAAAAATTAAAAGTAAAAATCAGTTCCTTAGTCACATTAGACATAATCTTTCAATAACCTAATGTCAGCAATTAAGCCATGGTTTAATTGCTCAATCACCACATATGGCTAGTGACTATCACCTTAAACACAGCAAAACTAATATGATAAAAGTAATAAATGGAATAGAAAAACTATAACTCTATATTAGTTATCTGTTGCTATTTTACAAAGCACCTGAAAATGTAGCAGCTTAAAATGACTGACACTTATTATCTCACACAGTATCAGAAGGTCAGAAATCTGGAAGCAACTTTCCTATAATTTGTCAGCCAGGGCTGTAGTCCACTGAATCTCACTCACAAGGCTGTTGAAAGGCAGTTTCATTACCTCGCCACATGAGTCTCTCCAAAGGACTGCTTATATGACATAGCAGCTGGCATCACTCAGAGAAAATGATCTAGGAGAAAGTGAGAAAGAGGGAGCGAGAGAGAGAGAAAACCCAAGACAGAAGCTACAATCTTTCAATAACCTAATCTCAGCAATGACATCCCATCATTTTTGCCACATTCTATTCATTAGAAAAGTCACTAAGTCCAGCCACATCAAGGAAGAGGAGTCAAGCTCAAGCTCTCTGTTTTGAGAAGAATTATATCATTAATTCTTTTTTTTTTTTTTAAGATTTTATTATTGGAAAACAAAAGCATGAGCTGGGATAGGGGCAGGGAGTAGCAGAGGAAGAGGGAAGAGCAGGCTCCCCACCGAGCAGGGAGCCCGATGCGGGGCTCCATTCCAGGACCCTGAGATCCTGAACCAAAATCAGAAGTTGGACACTTAACAGACTGAGCCACCCAGGCACCCCTATCATTAATTCTTCTAATCCATAAGCATAGCATATCTTTCCATTTGTTTCTGTCATCTTTATTTCATCAATGTCTTGTAGATTCCAGAGTGTAGGTCTTTCACTTCTTTGGTTAAATTTATTCCTAGGTATTTTATTCTTTTTAGTGCAATTGTAAATGGGATTGTTTTCTTAATTTCTCTTTCTGTTACTTAGTAGATAGTGTATAGGAATGCTATATATTAATTTTGTATCCTGCAACTTTATTGAATTCGTGTATTCATTCTAATAGTTTTTTGAAGGAATATTTATGGTTTTCTATACACAGTGTCATGTGATCTGCAAATAATGGCAGTTTAACTTCTTTACCAATTTGGATGTCCTTTATTTCTTTTTCTTATCTGATTGCTGCAGCTAGGACTTCCAGTAGTGTTATGTTGAATAAAAATGGTGAGAGTAGACATTGCTATTTTATTCCTGACATTACAGAAAAAGTGTTCAGTTTTTCACCACTGAGTATGGTGTTAGCTATGGATTTTTCATATATGACCTTGATTATGTTCCCTCTAAACTCAATTATTGACAGTTTTTATTGTGAACAGATGTTGAATTTTGTCAAATGTTTTTTCTGCATCTATTGAGATGATTGCATGATTTTCATCTTTTGTTTTATAGATGTGGTGTATCACATTGATTGATATACAAATAATGAACCATCCTTGCATCCCCAGAAAAAAAATCCCACTTGATCATGGTAAATGCTATTGTTAATGCATTATTGAGTGTGGTTAGCTAATATTTTGTTGAGGATTTTTGTGTCTATGTTCATCAGGGATATAGGCCTGTAGTTTTCCATTTGGGGGGATGTCATTGTCTGGTTTTGGTATCAGGGTAATGCTGGCCTCATAAGGAATAATGGTCAGGGAGATGTATTTGTATGTGGTTTTTGAGTTTAAAGATTAAAAATAATTTTGACCTAAAATGGAGATATACTTTTCTTTTGTTCTGAGTAGGATTTTTTTCTTGCAGTTCCTTGTGATTACATGTATGTGAGGCAAGTACCCAGTCAATATTTTTGGAGAGGACTTGAGTGTAGTAAAGAAAAATAAATCGAATAGCTTCAGCCTGAAATAGTAAATGTTTCATTCAGTCTTGTGAATTAGATGTATTTACAGATCTATATCCCAGCTGATTTACAGACACCAGAATACTTTTTCTAAACATGGATTTAGATTGTTCTCTACTTGAGAGTTATCTCAGGAGATAACATTTTCTTAATGAAGTGCTTGCTCAGAGGAGATAGAGGGGAGCAAAGAAGTAGAGCAAGAGGGGTATGCCAGTCTCATCTTCCCTGCCTTTTGTTCTGAAGCAAAACTTATGAAGAAGAAAAGGTCTTGATGCAGCATAATCTGAATTAGAAAATAAACAAATAAGTCATATAAATACATGTCCTAAGATAAGAGGCCAGGGTATATCCTTATGTATCAGAGTAGGGTTGTCCAAGAAGGAATGGATGTCTCCATTGTCACTTGCCTTTGAAAGAGATCAGTCTGGAGGCATACAGTGTGTTAGGTTTTGGACTTGCGGAGGAAATCTTTCCATCTTTTTCTAAGATCAGGGTTCAGTTCAGCCCAAACTCTGAGCTGTGGAGATACTTGGAATAATCTTAGAGTGGCAGTGAGCTGACTGCTACCATCCAGAGGAGACAGAGATGACTTACAAAGGAGTTCTTAGGCCTGAAGGCTCTAAGAAAAAGGAACTTGGGGCACTTGGGTGGCTCTGTCAGTTAAGTGGTCAACTTTTGATTTCGGCTCAGATCATAATCTCAGGGTCCTGTAGTGAAGACCGGAGTCGGCTTCAGGATTTTCTCTCTCTCCCTCTCCCTCTGCCCCTCCCCCTGCTCACCCACTGTCTGTCTCTAAAATAAATAAATGTATCTCTAAAAAAAAAAAAAAAGAAAAGAAACTTCCAGGATTAATCAAAAGTTATTCTCAGTGCATAAATTCAGTATTGTAACTTAAAGATGAGGGAGTTCCTGTTTGAAAGATTAGCCTGTTCACAATGCGTTTATTACAAATATTAACCGAGTGCCATATTATAGGGCAGGCATTGCTTGAGGTGCAAGAGGCACAGCAATGAGCAAAATAGACAAAGGTTCTGTCCTTCCTGATGGAAAAGACATAAAGTAATCAAATAAGCAAATTAATATATAAAATGATGGCTGAGAGCAATAAGTACTATGAAGAAAAGTAAAGTCACGTAGGCCAAAGATAAAACAAATGAAGCTATGCTATTTTAGCTATGGTGGTGCTATTTGTTGAGAAGAAATTTCAAGGAAGTGACTTGTCACGTGGATATCAGATGGAAAAGTATTCCATGCAGAGTGAATAGCAACAGTGAAGTTCTAAGGAAGGTATATATGTAGCACGTTCATAGAACATCAAGGAAACCCAGGTGATTGATGCATGGGGAAAAGGGGAAGAATAGTAGGAGAAAGACTAGCGAGGATGCTGAGAGGCCAGATCACACAGGACCTGTAGGCCAAAGTATGGACTTCAGAGTTTGTTTTTTGTGTGGAGGATGCCATTAGGGAGGTTCAGGGAGGGTGGTAACAAGTTCTGACGTACACTATAAAAGAATACTGAAGCTGCTGTACAGAGAATAGAATCTAAAAGGCCAAGTATCAAAGAAAAGAGACCAGTTTTCTTTAGATAATCACATCTGCAAAGTCTGTTTTGCATGTAAGGCAACATATTCACAGACTCTGAAGATTAGCCTACCACAGAGGTCTCAGTTAACTACAAATTTAACAAAAGTCAGTATTGCAATGCAGCTAGTAAAAAGATCATGTTCATGGAAATTAATAATTCTGTTTTAAGGCCATAGATCTCTCATGCAATCATATTCTTTCTTAGTGCACAGCTCTAATATCAGATCAGCAAATTATCTTTATTTAGTTTATCCTTTTTGTTTTTTACACTCCCCACTCGGGAATTTGGCCTTAGTTTCTAGATGGGCCAAGTCAAAACACAGATTGATAGTCCTGGGGCTACTCCTTCAACTGACTCTGTCCCATCCCCTTTGCTACATAAGGTTGTTGGTCTCTGAGATCCTATGCTGTCAAGGACATAACATGAAAAATTAGATTGTCATTGTTCCTAAACTCTTGGAAGTTTTAGTCCTGTGGATTAGCCATCAAGTCCAGTGTGTTTGGTCAGTTTCTCTTTTCCATCAAACTCCTCCCATTCTACAAAATAGAATATCTACAATCTATATTCTTTACCTATACCAACCTACCTTAGCATACTTTAATTTGCAGTGGATACATATATAGTTGAGAACTTCATTCACTAGAATCAATGGGAAGAGAACTGTTCGAGCCTGGGCTTGGCAGGCAGATAGAATTTTGACAAGCATTTAGGGCCAGGTTAAGGGGAATGAAATTCAACACCAAATCCAGAATCACAAAAGTTTAAGGCTTATTTGGGGAATAACAAAAAATTCACTTAGATGTGAACCTTATTCACATTTTTGGTGCTCTTGGGACAAAATTAGACAATACCACATGTGAATCTTAGCTAATAGGCTGTGATTTTTGTCACTATGGCTTCTTTGTATTTATGGACTTAACTTATCTGAAACACAAAGCTGTTAAAATTATTCTTTACACAGAAAGAAGCATAATATCATTATTGTTGGAAAACTTACCTGCTGCGCTTGTAATGCTCTTGTTGACCACCCCTGGGAAGTTCATTATGATAAATCGATTAAGTTTGTGAACTCATTGGTGCATAAATGAGAACCACTCCTGAATAAAGATATTCCCTACTTTCTTTCATAAGGAAGTTTGGTTTTTTTCGTTTTTGTTTTTTGTTTTTTGTTTTGGTCTATGCACTGGTAATCCATTTATTAAAGAGAAGCCCATGACTTATACAAAGAAAGCATATTTTTCTTACTTTCTCTTATACCTGATTTGAAGGTAGTTCCTTCTCTCAGGTAACTTCTCTAAATCAAAAAATAAAATAAATTAAAATATGTCTAATTATACCTCGTAAATCATAGTTCTCAAATGAGCCGTTTAAAAGAGGTATTTACAAGGTATCTGACTTATTAACGCTGGTAATTAACATTGGTAATTGGTTATCTATGATCTTTGTCATAGATTTAAAGGTATCTCTATCAAAAGTGGCAGACTGGAGGCCCATGGGCTTAACCATTGTTAAATTAATAAACAAGGAGGACATTAGACTGAGGAGGATCCAATGCCATTGTGGCCTATGTAAGCAAACAAATCTAAGCCTGTGAATTCTTCAAGGTTATAAAATCAAAACGCTAAGGACAACTCATCACAAGCCACCAACTAGACAGCTAGAGCCAATCAAATTATCTCTCTCTCTCTCTCTCTTTTTTTTTTTTTTTTTGCTTCAGCACTTTTCTCTATATAAATTTTTCCCCTGGCTCTTGTCTCTGAAGTATTCCTAACCACTTCCAGTTTGGCACTGCCTGATGGAATCAATGTTTGCTCAAATAAACTCTTAAAATTTTTAATATGCCTCAGTTTATCTTTTAATATCATGCTGGCTGATATGTTTGGTTTTTGCCAGTAAGTTTTTAATGATGTTTACATTTCACAAAATTATAGGTTATCTATTTTCTATTGGATAATAAAATTCAGCCATACACTGATCTAGGACTCCTGCACGGCAACAATTGCATTAAATTATTGAGTTTATCAGAGCTCCAGGCTCCATGCTTCCTCTCACTGTCTTCTCACTGGCCCTCTCCACTCCTCCATGCTTCCTTCCAGGTTCTGTGGGCATTTGAGTTTGCTCTCTGATTATTTTGTCTGGTGTTTACTTTGGAATTTTATTGTTTGAAGCCATTTTTATAATTTAAGCCAGTCAAATAAATTTCATATCCCTCATATTGTGCAAGGAAAGAAGTACCAAGTCAAGATAAATCCTTTACAGACTTCTCAAAAACTTATAAGGACTATTCCTATCCTACTCCTTATCCAGAGCTTAGCTTGAACCTTCTTTTCAGACTTCCCACACAGTGGTAGAGGAATATAAGCGGTAAGGTCTCCAAGGGTGTACATTTATTTGTTAATATGTTATTAGCTGAAAAGAAAGAATACACGTCATGTTTCACCAATTTCATTACCACCACAGGGAAAGAAAAAACATCCAATGAAAACCAACAGTTTGTTGCTTTAAATCAAAAAGATAAAGAGAAAAAGAAAAAAAGCACAAACAAAAATGCCAATCTTATCATTCTTCCTTCCTTAAAAAATTCCTCCCATTATTATAATGATGACTCTGTGGTGGGATTTGAGTAGATCTTAATAGTAGATCTTAATCTGCCTCTTGGCATTATAATATAATTAAGATCTATTGGACCCTCTTTATATTATTTTCATCAGTTAAGTGAGGCTGTTAGTACCTAAGCCATAGCATTGCCATGAAGCTCCAGGAAATGTATGCAAAAATGTGTGAAGAAGAAGCTGAGCACAGTGGAGGTGAATAATGGGCACCATGTTATTATAATTTGAGCTAAATATCTGCACCTGACCTCTAACTTCTGGAGACAGAAACGGTTGCTAAGAACTTGATTTAGACACATTGCAGTGTTACAGGAAGACTTCTGATTATTAACTCCAACCTTTCATGAACCCGGCCATCTGCTTTCTCTACACTGGTTCTCATAAACTGATCACAGCTAGGGGGAAAAAAAAAGAAGAAGAAGAAAGAAAGAAGAAGGAATCATGTAAGAGGGCAGATTTCACTATATATTTCAACTATTGAATTTAAATAAGTATTGAACACTATCTGGCTACCACTATCTGGTAATCCTTACATTGCTTTGCCTTCAGTTTGTTCTGCAAAGATTAGTTCATTAACTTCTCACTTTTCAAATCCCAGCCCCTTGCTTCTCCCTTGTTTACAGCTGATGGTCATGCCTTCTGTTTCTCTGACAAAAGCCAATTAGTGTGCCAGAAGCTGCTCACATTGCCATCAGTAAATCCACATGTCCTTTCCACCGCCCTCTTGCTCCGGAGTAGGAAGTGCCACATCTCCCATCACAGGCTGATTTTGCCACGCTGCCTCCTTGTCCTGCATTCTCAAGGACCTTGATCCTTAGACAGTTTCTCTACACTCTCATCATCGCTCTCCCTCTCGTCGAGGTGTAACCTTTACAGACATAAACACACATCTTTCATCTTAAACAACTTCTTCTTGACACGGTATTTCTCTTTGGCTATCACTTCTATCCTCTGTTCTCATCCCATTCCAAACCACACTCGTGCTGTGTTCACTCCTCACCATCTTAGCCACTCGTCAGCACATTCCAATCTGGATTCTGCCCCATGTCACTAAAATAGCCTTTCTTAACCTGCCCAAAGACCTCTATTTGGCCTAATTCAAAAGTTAATTTTATGTCTGTTTCTCAAATTTAATATGCGTATGAATCACCTGGGGGATCTTTTAAAAGATTCAGATTCAGTAGATCGGAAGTGGTACCCAAGATTCTGCCCTGCATATGAGGTCCCAGGGGGTGTTAATGTTTCTCATCTGTGGACCAATCTTGGAGTAGCAAGTGCTTTCAGATCTTGTGTTACGGTTTTTTCTTTTTGTGGGTTTTTTTTTTTCCTCTTGTTTCTTCTTCCTCAAAAATTCTTCTTTCTTATTCTTTGCATGTGGAGTCCTTCTTATTTTTCAGGTCTCACTTCAAAATTGGCCTCCTCAAAAAGCCCTTACTAGACCATCCATCTAGCATGGATGCTTGATATATTTCTCTAAATATATCAAGAAACAGACAGTTAAATGATGATAGATTTAAAAACAAAAGCATTCTATTCTTTTACCGTAAAATTTGTTTGTTTTATTCTTTTTTTTGTTGACTTCCGCACTCTACTACAAATTACAGAGAATGGGAACCATGTTGTCATTATTTACCACTCTACTCTAATGTAAAGCTAGGCATATAGCAAGAGTTTAGTAAACACTGAATTAATGAACACTGGTATTCCTACTAGATCATGTTCTTTGAGTTCAAACTGGAGTTTGAAACTCCTTAAAGTTTCGCTAATCTTGGTGCTTTTTTCATGCAAACCCACTGTAATGCTAGGTTTCCTGCTCCTATCTTCAAATATTTGCCTCCCATAACTCTTTCTCCAGTCTCACTTTACACTTGGTGATGCTCTAAAACCAAACCATAGCTAAGCCCCTACTCTTCTCTGAAGATTTCCCAACTAATATAGCCCAGTGGCTTCTTTCTGCCTGAGGATAATCAAGTGTTTCTATCACTCATGGAAATATAATATATAATACCTTGAACAAGTCGCCTTTTTTCTGGTATTTGTCATCACTTTCCACAAATATGTAGTAGCTTCCTAGAGTTCAAAGACCAAATCATAGTAATGGTGACAATTTACTAAATACCAACCATACATCAGTGCCTTACATAAATAATGGGGTACCTTCAGAACAATTCTGGTAACTCTTATTGTGTCAATTTTAAAAATAAGGAAATTATGGTCTAAGATGTTACTTGCCCAAGATCACGTGGCAAAAAGTGGATGAGTGTGAACACAAAACCAATGTTCTTTCCACCATAATCCCTTTTCCTATCACCCCATGTCTCTTGCATTGCAATCTCCAGCACCTAGCAAAACTCACTCAAATTATAAGGGTGTGAGAATCATGAGCACAAAATCCTGGTCCATATCCTCTCTGGAGCATGAATCAGAAGGAACCTAAAATATCCAGAGATTCCCATAACCCATTCTATTTCCCAGAGTTATCTATACTAAACAGTGCATGACCTCAAGAACCCACTGATATTACATTTTCTAAACCTCCTATAATTTTTAGAGAGGGAAAGGAGACTCATAATAGCTCTCTTTTGAAAAAACATATAGTGAAAATACTCATAAGTTTTCTTATTTTGATGGAAGTTTTTGGAGAATATTTATTTTGATAAGATAGTAAAACCTTAGAGGAATTTAGGAATAAATATACAATAACCATTTTTTCCCTTAGAATTTCATAACTTTTGCTTTTGGGAATAAAAAACACTCTAAAATCAGGGACATAATGAGAAAAAAAATTATTCCTCAGATGAGCAGGAGATCAGTTTAGTCCCTAAAGTGGGGGTATGGAAATGGAAACAGGGCTCATTGTGCTTTTTAATCCCTTCTGAGTGTTGTAAGGCTTTATTCAGTGGAACAGCTAAACCCTCACACTTCTCAGCAAACTCTGAGTTTAAGCACACAGTTGGGAAGTGTATTCTATCCAGCCATAAAAAGGAGAACAGGCCTGTCTTAAAAGTCTACTATTAAGTATACCCTGGAAGAGACATGGGAGTTACCTGCTAAAATCATACTGGATTGAGAGACCAAAAAATGAAAAAAATAAACTCATGAAAACTTCAGAGTGATAAATCAGTACCCAGGAAGGTCCCCAAACTAGAGGTTGTCTTAACAACTAGAACTAAAGAGACATCAATTCCTGGTAAATGGGCCTTCCTTCCCAGGGCAGCTGTAGGAAAAACAGGGAAGGCCCTCAGACGGGACCACTCAGAAGCCTCCATGTTTCTCTCAGATGTCGTATTTGCTTCACAGAAGCAATTTAGCCTGACACAAATAACTCCATGGTTAATACTCAAGGGACTTCAATGTGTATCTCTGTTTTGTTTTGGGCATTGTGTTTATTTTTCTCTCTTCCTGAAATCGCCCTGTCAATTTCCTTTGTCTAAAATGACTCATAAAATGAAGCTGAGTTGTTTAGCAGTGATGACCACCAAATATCCTGGCCCATGTGGTAAAGAGTAGCTTCTCCCATAGCAAATTCTTTTACGTGGTAAGGAAACAGGATAATTGTTTTGAGATTCTTTCATTAAATAATAGCAGAATACACACAAATAGATAACAAGGAAAACTGAATGTGCTCAATGACGTCCCATGTGACAGTTTCAAAGAGTTTTTATGTAAATGATGTATGGGTCTCAATGCTTATTTCTCATTTGAGTTTTTCCTCCAAAGCTCTGGCTTTTTAAAAAAATCTCCTTTTCCTTCTTCTGTTCAGTCTCCTAACAGAATCAGTGTTTGGGTGGGAGGTGGGGGAAGTTTGTCAAAAAGCCAGTAGTAGCACCTAGAAACATAACAAATAATAATCCAGAAATGGAACAGTTTGTCCTTTACCAAATTTACACTTATAATACCAAAAGGAGCAATATCAGGAACCAATTCTGAACAAGTTGATGTTTGTTTTAGTAGAAGATTCTCGCAACATATTCATGCCATTAAGGATCTGAAAGTTCTATCACTGAGGTTTTATTAAAAATTATTGAGGGTGCCTGAGTGGCTCAGTGGGTTAAAGCCTCTGCCTTTGGCTCAGGTCATGATCTCAGGGTCCTGGGATTGAGCCCCACATGGGGCTTTCTGCTCAGCAGAGAGCCTGCTTCCTCCTCTTTCTCTGCCTGCCTTTCTGCCTACTTGTAATCTCTCTCTGTCAAATAAATAAATAAAATCTTTAGAAAAATTATTGAAAAGATTCTGGTATAGTGATGAGGAGATAAGGGGAGAGGAGGTAGGAATGAACTGTGATTAGCTGAGGAGGTAAATGTGTTGATCTTGCCATATCTAATGTCAGAGTGGCATGATGGGAATCTTGAATCTCCACACCATTTTTCTCACCCTGATACCATAACCTAGGTATCCCCAAGGCCTCTTCCCACTTCTTCCTGCTATATCATCAAGGATGCTTCAGGTCCCACTTTTCTTGTCCACACAGGCATGCTGTTTCTGACAAGGATGTGACTAATCCTAAACTTTGCTTAGAGAAACAAAGCACTAATCTGTAACTTGCCAAGATGTTTGCCAGGAACTTGAGGAATATATCAAGAAATAATGTTTTCTATATGAAAAGTGTTCACTGGAATGACTCTGCATTCTTGGTAAAGACTATACTAGTTAGCTTAGTCATGAAAATGGCCAACAAGAGCATTCCATTTCCAATTGTATCTCCATGTGTTAAAGTTGTATAGAAGTTTTATATGTTTTTGGACAGAAAAGATGCATGAAGCACTTACCTCTAAGTAAGAATCTGGGTCTGCTAAAGCAGAAATAATCACTCACTTTAGCTGACTCTAAATTCAAAACTGAAAAAAGCGTGTGATTGCTGGGTTGTGCACTGATTGTATATCCTGACACTTTACTGAATTCCTGTATGAGTTCTAACAGTTTTGGAGTGGAGTCTTTTGAGTTTTCCACATAAAGTATCATGTCATCTGCAAAGAGTGAGAGTTTGACTTCCTCTTTGCTGATTCATATGCCTTTTATTTCTTTTTGTTGTCTGATTGCTGAGGCTAGGACTTCTAGTACTATGTTGAACAGCAGTGGTGATAGTGGACAGCCCTGCCATGTTCCTGACCTTAGAGAAAAAGCTCTCAGGAAAAGCTCTCAGGAAAAGCTCTTTTCACCATTGAGAATGATATTGACTGTGGGTTTTTCATAGATGGCTTTGATGAGATTGAGGTATGTACCCTCTATGCCTACACTGTGATGAGTTTTGATCCAGAAAGGATGCTATACTTTGTCAAATGCTTTTTCAGCATCTACTGAGAATATCATAGGGTTTTTGTTCTTTCTTTTATTAATGTATTGTATCACATTGATTGATTTGTGGATGTTGAACCAATCTTGCAGCCCAGGAATAAATCCCACTAATCCTTTTAATGTACTGTTGGATCCTATTGGGTAGTATTTTGGTGAGAATTTTTGCATCTGTGTTCATCAAGGATATTGTTCTGTAATTCTCCTTTTTGATGGGGTCTTTGTCTGGTTTTGGGATCAAAGTAATACTGGCCTCATAAAATGAATTTAGAAGTTTTCTCAAAAGGAGGTTTATTATAAGCCTTTGCTCAATAGTACTTTAAGCACAAAAGGAAGACACTGATTCTTTAAAACCTAGAATCTCCATATTTATTAAAGAAAAAGTGAGTCAGATTTCCAAATCTTGACATTAAATCAGCATCAACCATTTGTAATTCAGACCCTAAATGTCCATGGAACACTTTTTTCAGTTTGGAATTTAGAGTGGGGGAGACAAACCGTAAGAGACTCTTAATCTCAGGAAACAAACTGAGGTTTGCTGGGGGGAGGGAGGAATCCGGTGACTGGGGGATGGACATTGGGGAGGGTATGTGCTATGGTGAGTGCTGCGAATTGTGTAAGACTGGTGATTCACAGGCGTGTACCCTTGAAGCAAATAATACATTATATGTTAATTTAAAAAATTTTTTAAAAACCTTTTGAATACATCAGTAGATTTATAACTCTGGACTCTATCTTTTTTTTGATATATTCTATTTCCTCTGATAGCTCAAATTACCACTTTTTAGCACATATTAAATTTTCAACCATTTAGGGGCACCTGGGTGACTCAGTCTGTTGAGAACCAGACTCTTGATTTTGGCTCAAGTCAGGATCTCAGTGTTGTGCTCTGTGCTGGCCATGGAGCCTGCTTAAGATTCTCTCTCTCTCTATCTATTTCTCTCTCTCTCTCCCTTTGCCCCTTCCCCTCCTCACACTTTCTTCCTTTCTATCAAAAACCATTTCCAACCATTTAGCATAACTTCATGGACTTGGAAGTTGTTCAGTTTATGTACTTTCAATTGTTTATCACAGTTCTTTCAATATCATGACGAAAGAATTTTAGCCTTGATGGGGATCAAGAGAGAAGTGTAACATTTTGCAGCTCATCTTAGTCATCATTTTGAGAACTTATTTTCATTAATGTGCAAGGTAACTAAGAGACTAGAAAACTTAGAAAATACTGTACAAATAATCCTTCATTCCAGACAGAAACACATGAAGCCCAAGCAGGTGTTTTTTTTTTTTTTTAATGCCTCAGCTGATACGTAATTGCTTACAAATGTTTGCCATTTAAAATAGAGCTTTTGGGGGTAAGCTTAAATTCTTTTACTGAGTGGCTTGATTATGAGATTTCATCCCTGAAGAGCTTGGGTCGGAGATATTACATTTGTCAGCAAAGCAGGAGAAAGTACACTCATGTGCAGCTAGCGGGCTCAGCCCTTTGCAACGTTCTGCATCTGTAAGAAGGTCACATCACAGCTGGAGAGACCGAATTGGCACAGTTTTTCACAGGAATGACTACTGTCTTTTAAGAAGGAGTACTGTGTCCCTGAAATTAACAAGCAGTGGTCTTTGATATTTGATACTTTTTAAAAAAAAATATCATAAAGAAACAACTGCACAAACCTAGCAAGCAGAATGGATGACAGTGGAACTTCCTATTCCCTGATCGATTTTCCCTCCCCCTCCCCCCACTCCACCTGATCCGAACCACAGAACATAAAACAAATAACACAGAGCAGCCATCATCATCAATTATAATGTAGATGTCAACTGGTCATCTTATTGTTTAGAATTTAAGTATGATTAGACTCCCTTCCTTACTCTGTATTCTGTCCTTTCAAAGATTTCTGTGAGTTCGGTGGGGAGCTTATATATTTATAGTCATTTCTAGCTAAAAATTCCAAGATCAGTGGAAACTTGAACCAGTTTATGTCTCATCCCCTTGGAGTCATTCACTTCTCTGCGCTCTATGCTAGTCTAAAGGGGGAAATCACCTCTTTTCCTTGATTTGTCCTCTAAAACACACTTACACATATTTGCGTGGTTAGCAGGTTTCAGAGGAAGTTTGGAACAAAGAACACATTATACAGCGAGAAAACAAATTTAAAATTTATCCATTCAACAAATATGTAATGGATACGTATTCCGTGCCAGCCCCTGCTCTGTGGTCTGGGACTGTAGTATTAAATGAAACCAACATCTCTCCTCTTGTGGAACTTAAAGGCTTATGGGAAGAGCTAGACTATAAAATAAATACATACATATGTAATAAACCAAACTGTATATGCTGAAATAAAAATAAAGATTGATGAGGAGGATGAGAGTAAGACGGGGTATAGGACTTTTTAATCAGGAGTCAGAGTAGACCTCTCGGTCATATTTGAGCTGACCCTGGAAGAAAGGAAGAACAAAAGCAACAGTGCAAAGCTCTGGCAGAAAATTGTTTGGTTTGTCCAAGGACCCAGAAGAAGAACAGTGAGGCTAGAGGAGAGTGTCTAAGAGGGAGAAGGAAGTCAGACAGACAGATATCAACTCATGCTAGGTTAGAGTTTGGGGTTGAATATAGAAGGAAATATTGTCTGTGGACAGAGACTTCTAACTTACTTTCTTTTTTTTTTTTTTTTTTTGAGACTACCTTAGAGTATAGGTATAGTCTATATTCTATGCTTTAGAACACAGTCTCTGGCATATTCTGATAGTCAAATTGCTGATTAATAGAATGTCTCCTGACTGCCAGACTTTCTTCTCTTCAGCATTCTGCATGTCTCCCTTGCCTCCCCGAGTTCTTCTATGGTGGGGTCCCTTCAGGCTTTGGAGCAGAATCTTCCAGTGCAGAAGCTGGCCAGGCTTCATTCGGCTCAGCACTCTTCGCTTCACCGGATCAAACTGGCTTAAGAAAACTGAGCATGCTTTGGAGAACTTGGCTCAAGGGCAAAACAAAAGGGCGCCTCTTATCGTAGTTACAACTACCGGACTGTATGCTGGCATCTTCTGAAAGCGATGTTTTGTGTTGCCAGAGATAATTGTTCATATTTGCTCTGGAGACCATGGGTCTGTGCATCAGTATCACAATGATCCTGGGATGACGCAATCAGAAATGGGCAGCTTTTTCTGAACCAATGTTTGGTGCCAGCCTCTTCCTCTGAGACAGAACGGCAAACAGTAATCATGTCACAAGTACTTTTTCTTTTTTTTTTTAATTTTATTTATTTATTTCACAGAGGGAGAGAGATCACAAGTAGGCTGAGAGGCAGGCAGAGAGAGAGGGGGAAGCAGGCTACCCGCCGAGCGGAGAGCCCGATGCGGGCCTCGATCCAAGGACCCTGAGATCATGACCTGAGCTGCAGGCAGAGGCTTTGACCCACTGAGCCACCCAGGCACCCACAAGTATGGAATATGAAAGGCAACTGTAAATTATTTTCACTTTGTATTTTCAACTTTTTAAGCTGCTGTGAAAGCTTTCATAAACTTGGAAAGGCATTTATTCAAAGCATTTATTGGGCACCCATGTGAAAGTACTGTTCTATATTCTAATATTTAAAGTCACATGAGTTTTGTTTTGTTTGTTTGTTTTCTGCCATAAAGGACCATGTTATCATCTGGAGAGTCTCAAACAGCAGCTGGAAGAGAGGCAGAGCAATCTTCATCAAACATGGCAGGGACTAAAAAGCCAGGTGAAGCTCCAGAAGTCGGCAAACCATCAGGGAAGTTCCAAAGATTAGACAGTAGAAGGTACAGACTGGTGCTGATGGCTGAAACAATGGCTGGGAAAAGGAATGGAAGGTGCGATGGAGAAGGACATAGACAAATCTTTCTGGGAAATCTGCACAAGAGAAGGAATATAATCAGAAAGTCTATGGTTAGGGCGCCTGGGTGGCTCAGTGGGTTAATGCCTCTGCTTTCGGCTCAGGTCGTGATCTCAGGGTCCTGGGATCGAGGCCCACATTGGGCTCCCTGCTCAGCGGGGAGTCTGCTTCCCCCTCTCTCTCTCTGCCTGCCTCTCTGCCTCCTTGTGATCTCTCTCCCTCTGTGAAATAAATAAATAAAATCTTAAAAAAAAAAAAAAGAAAGAAAGTCTATGGTTAGCAGGTAAGACTCCTCTTCAAAAGACCCAACGGGCACCTGGATGGCTCAGTTGGTTAAGTGTCTGACTCTTGATTTCTATTCAGGTTATGACCTCGGGAGAGTCCCCACATGGACTCAGTGCGAAGTCTGCAAGTCTGCTTGTCCCTCTTCCTTTGCTCCTCCTCCTGCTTGCTCTTCCTCTCTCAAATCAATAAATAAAATCTTAAAAAAAAAAAAAAAAAGACTGGAAAGACAACTACAAACTTTAGTCCTAGAGGAATCTGAGCTAAGAATTCTGGCAATATCAGAAGGTAAGTCTGCTACCTCAACTGAGGTATGGAAACGTGTGCCTGGCATTGCGCTAAGTGTTATGAAAAAAAAAAGTATGTATATAAAAATAACTAGTTTCTTTTCTTTTTTTTTTTTTAGTTCTAAGCTAGATTTGAAAGGTAGATTTTTAAAAATATTTATTATATTAAGTGAAAATGTTATGGTAAAAATAGGCCTAGGGTCATTATGGGGAATTGATATGGAAATACTTGTTTTTGTTAGGAAAATTCAAAAACTATTCCTGGCAAATGTCAAAGTTTTGTTTCTAAAGTCATGCGAATTATCAAGAAAACATGTATCATATAACCAGTTCCTCTGGTTCCTCTGGTTAAAATAAGCAACTATAAATGGAATTGATAAAGACTTTTAAGTGTGGCTTGGGGAAAAAATAACTTCTTCATAGTGGAAAGAGGACAGACTATAGCATCAAATAAGCATTTAACAAGTTGCAACCTGAGACTCAAAGATTTGTGTGTCTGTAAATCAAATAGTATAGAGTTCTACTGCATTCAGTAAATGTCATTGCCCATTTTACAAATCATTAGGAAATGGGAGGATTAGATTTTCACCCTGTTATGGTATGTTGAGAATCTATTTGTATAGATGTAGATATAGGGAAAGTACTGTTCTCAAACTGGAAACAATAGTTTCTGGAAAGCTTGGTAATATAACTCCTATTTAATTATAATAGCTACCATTCCAGGAATGACAAAGAAGGTTCTCAATTTATTACTTTAAAAAAACACAAAAAAAATTTTAAGTAAAGACTTTGGACTTTGCAGAAGAAAGGCACTTTACAAATCAATATGTGTATTAGTTTTGTTACTGTAATAGCTAAACATTAATGTCTAGTCCGAAGTTTTATAGGAAAGCCAAATGCAGAAAAGCTAGTCAATTGGTTTCTATAAAATTATGCTGCTTAGCATAATAATGGTTCTGTTTTATGTAACATTTTTCAAAGATATGTAGTAATATCCTAATGAGGAATAACTAAAAAAATATTGGGAATCTTCTCTGTGTAATCATTTTACAGATTAAATGGCTCTAATGGAAGAAATAAAAGTTCTATTCAGGTGAAACACATAAAAGAATCAGTTACATGGGCCTTTTCCCTACGAATAGCATACTGCACAGAAATAAAACAAAGCAGGGGCGCCTGGGTGGCTCAGTGGACTAAAGCCTCTGCCTTCGGCTCAGGTCATGATCTCAGGGTCCTGGGATCGAGTCCTGCATCAGGCTCCCTGCTCAGCGGAGAGCCTGCTTCCCCCTCTCTCTCTGCCTGCCTCTCAGCCTACTTGTGATCTCTCTCTCTCTCTGCATCAAATAAATAAGTGAAATCTTTAAAACAAAAAAGAAAGAAAGAAAGGAAGGAAGAAAACAAAGCCAAAGTACAAAGAACGTTCTAAGGTATCCATAATGAAGGGAAGTTTCTTGTGGTAGATAGAAAAGGAGCCATTGAGAAAGACATTTTAATTACTCCAAAGATATTTACTGAGCCTCTAATATATGCCAGACAATTTGCTGTGTGGCAAGATGAAGGATGGCAAATTGTATATTCCAAAAATGCTGCAGCAATAGTTCTTATTCTACATAGTCTTCCTAAAATGTGACCGCCATTTTTCTCATAGAGCTTTGGGGGTCAGTGCTCCCTCCCTTTGAATCTGGTCAAGTTATGACTTTGGTGAAAATGAGGCTTTATAACTTCTGAGGTTAAGTCATAAGAGATGATACAGTTCCTGCCTGAATGTCTTGGAAACCTTACTCTTGGAATCAATAACTTCATGAAGAGGCCCACACGAAGAGACACTGAAGTCAGAACCAATTTGCCAGTTTCAGGCTTGAGTCATCTTAAAGCAGATCCTTGAGTGCAGCTTGAGTTGGGCCACCCCACTGATACCACATGGAGCAGAAACAAACTTTCCCTCACAGAGACTGCTGATATTGTATATTTCTGTGCAAAATAAGTGATTGCTGCTGTATTAAGGCTCTGTGTTTTGGGGTGGTTTGCTATTAGCCATAGCTAAATGGAATGGTGAGATACTAGTCAGACTTGCACCGTCTGAAGCTTAGACTGAATGACCAAAAAAAATTAAACCAGCAATTATAATATAATGTAGGAATTGTTCTAATAACAACAGTACATTAATGTATGGGCATATTTAGAGGACGGATTATAGTTTTCAACAGTAATAGGTTCTCTGAAGAAGTAACACCTAAGATGACACATGCAGGATGAGTGCAAAATGGAAGGTGCATGTCTTAAAGATGGGGGGAAAAAAGTATGCCTTGATGGGAGTGGAGAGCATTGGAGCATGGGAGAAAAAAATGGGAAGAAAAGAACATATGTAAAAACTCAATGAAATCACATTTAAAAAAAACTTGAAATTTATTCTAAAATAAATGATAATCCAAAGTAATCCTTTAATTAGCTAAGGATGCAGTCAGCATTGCCTTTTAGAAAAATCAGGAACCAAAGGAGCGTGCAGACTACCTAGGTAGTAACAATGATTCAGTCCATCTCTATCTGCAGAGTTTCTCATCTTGGTTAATGGAAGCTCTGTCCTTTTATTTTTTTTAAAAGGTTTATTTACTTATTTATTTATTTGGGGGGGGGGAGAGAGAGAGAGAGAGAGGGAGACCACGAGCGGGTATGGGGCAGAAGAGATAGAGTGAATCTCAAGCAGACTCCTCACTGAGCACAGAGTCTGAAATGGAGCTCAATCTCATGACCTCGAGATCACGACCTGAGCCAAAATTAAGAGATGGACGCTCAATCCACTAAGCCACCCCGGAGCCCCAGCTCTGTCCTTTTAAATACTTAGACTAAAAACCTCAAGGCATTCTTAACTCCCTTTATATACTCCATCCTATCTACTTGCAAGTTCTGTTCTATATATCTTTAAAATGTATCTAGAATCTGACCATTTTCAATTTCTGGATTGCTACAATCCTGGTCAAAACCACCATCTCTCACATAAATTATTCAAAAGCGTTCTAAAAAATATCTCTGCTATTACACTTGCCCCACATACCTAAAGGTCTAGTCCCCACACAGCAGAGTAAACTTTCAAAGCCAAAATCAAATCATCTCACACCTCTGCTCAAAACCATGCAGGGGCTCTTCATTTCCCTCAGAGTAAAAGCCAGCATCCATATAAGACCTAAGAGGCTACACATAATCAGGCTCCCTGTTATCACCTCGACTTTCTCTTCAACTCTTCTCCATGTCTGTTCAAGCCACACTGGAGCACAGTGATACAATGGGGGCCTTCCAACCTCAGACTTTTGTCTTAGCTCTTATTTCAGACTGGAAGGCTTTTCCACAGAGTCTAATTTCCTCAGCTCCTTCAAACCTTTGATCAAATCTCACCTACTTAAAACTGCAATTAGCAACCCCCTCACTTATCATCCCTTATAAACTTCCTTACATTGCTCTATTATTTTTCTTTTTCTCAAATCCTGTATCACCCTATCACATACCATGCACTTTGTTTATTTATTTGTTCATTCATTCATTCGTTCAGTCTACAGTAGTCCTTCTTATCCATGGGAGATATGTTCAAAAACCCCCAATGGATGCCTGAAACCATGGATAGTACTGAACCCTGTATATACTACCCTTTTCTTACATATATACATATCTGTGATAAAGTCCATTTTATAAATAAGGCACAGTAAGAGATTTACAACAATAGCTAATAATAAAATAGAGCGATTATAACACACTGTAATAAAAGTTAAGCGAATGTGGTCTCTCTCATAATATGTCATTGCACTGTTCTCACGCTCTCCTTCTTGTGTCATGAGATGATAAAATGCCTATGTAATAAGACGAAGTGAGGTGAATGACATAGGCATTGTGACCTAGCATCAGGCTACCACTGACCTTCTGAAAATTTGTCAGAGAATCATCTGCTTCTGAGCAAGGATTGACCAGAGGGAACTGAAGCCACAGAACGTGAAGCCATAGATGAGCAGACACTACTGTGTTCTTTTCTATGTCTTCACTTCTACCTGCCCACATTCTTGATAGAATGTAAGGAGGGATGATGAGAGTGAACATCATTTGTTCACTGACGTAAAAAAATTACCTCAAGAGTTATCTGATGCTTAGTAGCCTTTAAGTATTTGTTGACTGATGACTAGATGATAGGGGACAGAGGTGAAAGAGCTGTTCCTATTCTTTCCTCCAGATCTAATTCATTTTTTATAATTCAATGCAACTTTTGACATGCCCTTTTCTCTGCTGAAATTCTACCACTGGGTTGTTTGCATTCTCCTTTTTCTCTCTTCACTATGACTGTCATTGGAATTTAATCAACCACCAAAGTCATCTTGGCTTCTTGGTCAGACCAAATACCAGTTAGAGCATTTCAAATATTAATACTCATGCCATCTTAGGGAAGAAAATAGGAGTGGCCTATATAGTAATCAAACATTTAAGTGGCTTATTCAAGGTCATTTTTTCAATCAATATGGAAAATAAGGAGTACCTTAAAGGGCAGGATTTAAATTTAATATATTTGGAGGAATTGATAGGACGATGAAGAGCACAGTAAATGAAATTAAGTAGGAACAAGTGTTGGGTAGGACCAAAACTATATATAGATATACCCATATATAGTAAGTGAAAAATAGTCCTTCCCACAGCTATGTTTGGATTCACCCATCCCATATCTGAATTCCACTCTTCTCTTCTGATACTGAGCAATCAGGAAGAACTCTCAGATTTCTTTCAGATTCACAGGATGGTTCATAGTCATCTCATATCTTAAATAATAATTCGTCTTTTGTTTTATTAAGAATAGATTATATATGCATCACAAATATACCAAGGCCATGAGAATGCAGGAAGAAACAAAACATACATGATTTGTTTATTCATGGAAGTTAGAGTCTAGATCTTCCAATAATTAAAGGAAGCGGTAATACTCAACTAGAGTTCAGGTACTACATCTGCCAGTTCTCCTGGTGTGTTTTACAGATGCCAAGATACTATTCTATTTCTCACCCTAGTCTCGGCCTCTTAGGGAAGTAAAAGTAATCAGAGAAGACACAAATACTTCGGATTTCTTTCACCTGAGAAAACCGTATTGATATTATTTCTAGGATTTCTAAAATACTCAGCATATTTTTCTGAGCATTTGCTCAGGATACTGTTCTAAGTATTAGAATCAGTGGTAAACAAGATATACACAGGTGGTGCCCCCATGGACATTCCAGTATAATGGAAGTAGATACCTGGTTCTAAGTCAGAATCAACCAAAGAAACAAAATCATAAATCATATAAATCATGATGATTGAATATTTTCTCTACCTTTCTCCCATTTTTCATGGCCATGACAATCTACCAAAGATGGGGAATCAGAAGCTGGAAAAATTAAGGATGAGGTTTTTACTGGGGTTTCTCTGCTTTCTTGTTACCCATGGTTTGCTATACACTTAAATTGTTCTGGTTCTGTGTATTGTCAACGATCCCCAAATTTTCATTACCTGATGTGTTAAATGTGGCATGTGCCTTTAAAAAAAAGATTTATTTATTTATTTATTTAGAGATAGTGTGTGCGAGTAGGGGGAGGGTCAGAAGGAGAGAAAGAATGTTAAGCAGAATCCGCACTGGGAATGGAGCCAGAAATGGATCTCAATCTCAGGATCCTGAGATCATGACCTGAGTGAAATCAAGTGTCAGATGTTAACTGACTGAGCCACCTAAATTCCCCTGAATCTGGCATGTGCTTTTAATAGTAAAAATTAAGAGCTATAAGTGAAATCTCTATAAGTAAAAATCCTAGCATTACAGATACTAAACACCACAGAGAAAAGTCTATGTCTATATCACAAGGGATACAGAAGTAAAATAGCGTGGGAAGGAATTCTAAGGCAAATAGAATAGCAGGAGCAAAAAATTAAAGAAAAGGAATTACTTTAAAAATATAAAGTCATTTAAGGCTAAAACACACTGATACCATATTCTTCTTCAAATTAAAACAGTGTTTCACAATTTGAATAATATATGGACACCTTGTAAAGAACAAAATTCTTTCTCTCCCCCATTCTGTTCCCCTGGGTAGCTTCAGTAATTATATTCTGTTCCTCAAAAATATTAAAGTTGTGATATAGTCCTATGTTCATAGGTATTGTATAACTATAAAATGAAAATTAAATGATAAGCTAAAGATAAACAAAGCCATAAAACAAATAAAATTAGAACATTAATGTCAGAGTTCTTTTGCTTCTAGTCAAAATAAAGTAACAGGGAAAGGATTTGGCTTCCTGTTGGAAATATGACTCAAGTCACTGGAAATCAGACCATGAAGGAAAGTGATCCCTGAGCAATGGGAACAAACACAATGAACTTTGAAACTGCCCAAGCTTGCCACGTAGAGAAAATTTCCAGGCTACAGTTTAGGGAAAGAGGGAGCCAGGCAGAGTCTGGGCATCTTCCTAAGTTGAGGTGACAGAGCTGAGAGTCTGGGTAGACCAAAGTGGGCAGAAGTTTGCAAGAAAGCATACCAGACAGCAAAGAGCTATTAGGGAAAGAACTCTTGAGATACAGAGATAATCTACTTCAAGTCTTCAGGTGAATTCTAACCAGCACAAGCATGTGAGGAAATTATCCAAGGCTGAGGAAAAGAGATACCCCAAGAATTAGAGGAAATAATCTCTGGAACCTACCCTCAGTGAACATCAGTTTGTTCTCTAGAGTTAAGAGCCTGTTTCTTGGCTTGCCTCTCTCTCTCTTTTTTGCTCATTTGTTTTGTGTCTTAGATTCCACATACAAATGGAATCATATGGTATCTTTTTCTGACTTATTTCACTTAGTATAATACTCTCTAGTTCCATCCACGTCATTACACATGTCAAGATTTCATTCTTCTTTGTGGCTGAGTAATATTCTGTGTGTGTGTGTGTGTGTGTGTGTGTGTGCATGCGTGTGTGTGTGTGTGTGTACATACTACATCTTTTTTATCCATTCATCAGTCTATGGATGGGCTGTTTCCATTATTTGGCCACCATAGATAATGCTACTATAAACGTCAGGGTGCATCTATCCTTTGAATTAGTTTTTTTGTATTCTTTGGGTAAATACCTAGTAGTGCAACTGCTGGATTGTGGGATAGTTCTATTTTTAACTTTTTGAGAAACTCTGTACTGTTTTCCAGAATGGCTGGACCAGTTTACATTCCCATCAACTGTGCAAGAGGGCATAGTCTCCCCATCCTCACCATCACCTGTTGTTTCTTGTGTTGTTGATTTTAGCCATTCTGAAAGGCATGAAATAATATCTCATTGTAGTTTCGATTTGTATTTCCCTGGTGATGCACTCATCAAAGATGATGATACAGAGGTATATGAAAGACTTCATACAAAGATGTTGTTGAACATCTTTTCATGTGTCTGTTGGCCATCTGTATGTCTTCTTTGAAAAAAATGTCTGTTTGCATCTTCTGCCCATTTTTTAACTGTGTTATTTGTTTTGGGTGTGTTGAGTTTTTAAGTTCTTTATAGATTTTGGATACTAAGCCTTTATTGGATGTGTCATTTGCAAACATCTCCCTTTTTATATGTGGCCTTTTAGTTTTATTGATTTTTTTCCTTCATATGCAGGTTTTATTTACTTTGATGAAATCCCAATAGTTGATTTTTTATTTTGTTTCCCTTGCCTCAGGAAACATATCTAGAAAGAAGTTGCTAAAGCTAATGTCAAATTTCTTGATGGAAACAATGAAGCTAAAAAGTCATGGCGTAATATCTTTAAGAAACAGAAAGAAAAGAAAAATCCATTAACCCTAGAATTTTTTGTCATGGAAACTATCTTTCAAAACAAATGTGAAATGAAAATACTTTCAGACATGCAAATCTGGAAGAATTCATTAACAGCTGATCTATTCTAAGGAAATGTTAAGGGAGAAGTAAAATGATACTAGATAAAAACCTATGTCTATGAAAAGGAATGAGGAACAGAGGAAATGGTAATTATGTAGGTCAAAACATTTTTTCTATTTCAAATTTTTTAAGTATTAAATAATAACAATTTATTGTGGGCTTTATGATATATAGAGGGGTAAAATTCATGACAACAATACTACAAAGGCCCAGTAGAGAGAAATTAAAGTATACATTTACTATATATGAAATCATATAATACTACATGAATATTAGTGTTTATTTGTTAAAGGTATATACTATGAATTCCAAAGCCACTAGTAAACAGAGTTTAAGAAAAAAACAGAAGTTTTATCTAATAAGCCAAGACGATAAATTAAATAATGTGAAATGATACAAAAGAAGACAGAAAAATAAGGAAGAAAATCAAAAGAACAAATAGAAAAAAAGCAAAATGGTAGATTTAAATATTATCCTATCAATAATCACATTAAATGCATAGGCAGTCCTCATTATTTGTGGATTCTGTATTTTCAAATTTGTCTACTCACTAACATTTTTTTGTAACCCCCAAAATCAATTATTGCTATGCTTTCCTAGTCATCAGTGTACTTGGGCAAAGCAGTAAAAAATTTAAGTGCTGGACAGGTAAGTTCTCAGATGAAGTTAAACAAAGCAACACTCTACCTTCTTGTTTCAGCTCTCCTACTATAACCAAATGTCTTTTCTGTAGTCTACTTAGTGTCACATTTTTTGCATTTTTGTGCTTTTGGTTGGTAATTTTGGCATTTAAAGTGGCCCCCAAGCACCGTGCTCAAAATCTGTGTAGCGTTCCTAAGAATAAGGACGTTATGCCATACCATGAAAATGAGTGTGTTAGACAAACTTCATTTGGGCATGAGCTGGCTATGAGGTCATTGTTAATGAATATATTCATTATATTCATTCACAATATATATTCAATGAGGTATATTTAAAAAGAAACACATAAAACAAGGTTAAATATTGCTTGGCTGGCAAATAAGTTATAGCCAGAGGCTCTAGGAGATAACTGCATTTCCCAAAGGAACAATAATTAGGTATTCATCAATTCAGTGATCATTGTGACTTTATATAACAACTATTACATATATCAAGAATCAACTGAAGAGCTCTTAATAACCCAATTAAATGGCAGAGATTGTCAGACTGGGTTAAAAAAAACAAGACTGAACTAATTTGCCTAAAAGAAACTTACTTTATAATGACACAGATAGATTTTAAAAAGAGATGGAAAAGGTTATACCATGCTAATGCTGATCAAAAGAAAGCCGATTTATATCAAAGACGATCTTAGAGCAAGAATATTTTGGGGATAAAGAGATTAATTTCATAATGATGATAAATAGATCAATTATTTAAGAAAATGTAACAAGTCTAAGCATTCCTGCACTAACATCAGAGCTTCTAAATACATGATGCAAAAACTGATGTAACTGCAAAGAGAAATACACAAATCCACAATTAGAGTTGAAGATTTCAACACGCATCTTGCTGTAATTGATAAACAGGTAAGCAGAACATCAATAACAATAGGAAAGATTTGAGCAGCACTTTTAACCACCTCGATCCAATTGACACTATAGAACACTCTGCCCAATAACAACAAAACAAATATTCTTTTCGAGAATATTTACCAAGATAGATCAGATACTAGAAAAGGGGAAAAAATAAAAATCAGAGTTAAAATCAGTAAAACAGAGAACAAAGAAGAAATTAAGAAAAATCAATAAAACCAAAAAAAAAAGGGGGGGGAAGATGATAATAAACTTGGAAAAATCTAGCTAGATTGATCAGGAAAAAAACCGCAAAGATATCAATTATCAATTCAAAAATGAGAAATGACATCCCTACTCTACAAATATTAAAGGATAGTAGGAGAATATTCTGAACATTATGCCAATAAGTTTAATTTATATACGATAGAAAAATTTCTTGAAAGACACAAACTGCCAAAGCTCACTCAAGAAAAACCAAAAAGAGATCATCAGAATAGCTCTATTTATCTATTAAGAAATTTGACTTATAGCCAAAAACTTTTCCACAAAGTAAATTCCAGGTCCAGACTGCTTCACTAGTGAATTTTTCTTTAAGGAAGAAATATCAATTATTCAGAAAATCTAGGAATTATTTTAAATTATTTTTTAAAATTTTAAATTTGTGTTCAACATTATATTAAGTGATTGAACATCATGATCAAGTAGGATTTCCCCCTGCAATACAAAGTTGGTTCAGTATTTGGAAAATCAATCAATCTAATTCCCTGAGGTGTCTTTGTCATATGTCAACTTGTCTAGGCTGAAATAAAGTGAACCCTTGAACAACATGGGGGTTGGGCACCAAGCATCCGGCAGTCAAAAACCCCTGTATAACTTTTAACTCCCCCAAAACTTAAATAGTAATAGCCACTGTTGATCGGAAGCCTTGCCAATAACATAAACAGTCAATTAACACATATTTTATATGTTATATGGTTTATATACTCTATTCTTACAATACAGTAAGCCAGAGAAAAGAAAGTGGCATTCAGAAAATCACAAGAAGAGAAAATATATTTATAGTTTTATATGAATATTTATTGAAAACATCTGAGAACCAACTGCTCTGCCCCACCACCACCAATCACCAACACACGGGCAGGGGCAGCAGTAGTCCTGGTCACATCATGGCAATGTTCTGAAGCCTGATGGCCTCAGTTCAGCAGTGGCAGCTCTGAGGTACTACAGCTGCCCCATCTACCTAGAAGTGTACCACCTGCCCATGGCCAGCAGCAGCTACATTTGCACATGAGTGAGTCAGCCTCCAGAGACAGTGAGGCTGGGGCAACCTCTTGGGAAGGAAGGAGTGTAGGTGGAAGAGCTACCAGGGACACATGGCTCCCTGCAGTCCTGCCTTGTATTGGGCCCTTACGGGCTACTGATGGCCTCAGTGGGCCTCCCCATGACTCAAAGGGCAGCAGACCCTCTCTGCCAGTCACCTTTGATTTGGTCCCTAGAGACTGGGGTGGGTAGGTGTAAATAAATGCCTTGTGACTTTCACTGTCAACTCTTTAAAAAAAAATTGTATATAAGTTTTTAAGTAGACCTGCATAGTTCAAACCCGTGTTGTTCACTGGTCCACCTGTTTATTTCTGAGAATTCTTATCCTTGCACGTTTTTGGTTAGAGGAGACCACAATAAGGATTCTTGTGTGAAGATTACAAGTAAAAAAGTGAAGCAGTCAGCATTTTGTAGCTCAAGCATAATGTTGCTTATATGCCAGCGCATCTCCTTGGTCTTGAGCAGCATTTGGGATTGCAGCTACTACACCTTTATCTGACCCTCCTTCAGCTCTTCTTACTCACGGGTCAGGTATGAGTTCAGCTCCATGATGAAGGAAATCGACTCTTCCATAAGAGAACCCATGCGATCAAGGTTATTTACAAAAACTACCATGAGTTTCAATCTGTCCTCAAGGCTTCCAGCTCATGCTTGTGGGCTGCATTTTGTCTTTGCTCCCCCAAGCCTACTAGACATCTACCCTTCCTTCCTAACTGCCTGCCCTGTAGGCATCCATGTTAGACATAAAGACTACAAAGACTGCTTAACTGGATACCCAAACTGATAAGGTAAAATTCCTATAACAAATCCCTTATAAAACTACATACTGACTATGTTTCTTTTTTTTTAAGATTTTATTTATTTATTTGAGAGAGAGAGAGAGAGTGAGAGCATGAGATGGGAGAAGGTCAGAGGAAGAAGCAGACTCCCCATGGAGTTGGGAACCCAATGCGGGACTCTATCCCCAGACTCCGGGATCATGACCTGAGCCAAAAGCAAATGATTAACCATCTGAGCCACCCAGGTGCCCTGAGAATTTCCTTTTTAAATTGACCTCACTTCCTATAATAGTTTAATCTGTTGTGTTCCATGTATTGCCACCTGCACAGTTTATTAGCTGCATAATCTTGCGCAAGTTATTACTCCTCTCTCTACCTTGGATTCCTCACATGTAAAATGGGTATGGTAACAGACCTACTTCACAAGAAGACCGTTAGGAGAATTCGATGAGTTAAATCTTTGAAGCTGTTAGAATAGTGCCCGGCCACGGAAGCCCTCCATAAGTATTAGCCTCTAGGAGAGTAGAATATTTTGCAAGAACCATTTTTTAAGGAAGAAAAGGCTTAAGGTTTTCCTTTTCTCTTTGACAAGCTATGTCTTATCTTTCCTTTCTAAAATTTTGCATAAGAATTCTCTTTCTCGACAATTATCATATGATCTCTCTGATATAAGGAATTTGAGGGGCAGGGTAGGAGCTCGTGGGGGGTAGGGAGGGAAAAAATGAAACAAGATGGGATCAGGAAGGAGACAAACCATAAGAGACTCTTAATCTCACAAAACAAACTGTTACTGGGGGGTGGGAGGGTAGGGATAGGGTGGATGGGTTATGGACATGGGGGAGGGTTTGTGCTATGGTGAGCACTGTGAAAGGTGTAAGCCTGATGATTCACAGACCTGTACCCCTGGGGCAAATAATAATAAATAAATAAATTTTTTAAATATATATATAGCAAAAAAGCAAAAAAAAAAAAAGAATCTTTCCCATAATCAAATCCAATAAATTGTTCTACTTCTTTAGCAACAGAAATTGGTAAAACACAAAATTGAAGAGGGATGTGAGATTTAATTTTTTTTTCACATCTAGAATTTTAAAAATAACCAATAGGCTATTGAAAGTTTGCTTTTAGGATAAATAAAAAGAAATGTTCATGTCACATCAAGTTAGGCAAACTATAAGCTTTAACAACCTATGCTGTCATATAGAGTAGGAAAAGATTTTTATTTTTAGAAGTTTAAACAAATTCATCACAACTTATTATTGTAGTTTTAGGAAATATTGCAAGTTTGTATCTCTGAATTCTCATATTCTTTAAATTTTTCTTTATGTTTTAGTCTCCATAAGCTAAATTTACATGTTTGATTTAAAATTTTTTTCTTTTTTTTTTCCCCAGAAACTAGTAATGAAAGTAGCAGAAGGAGAAAGGGCCTTTCCCTAATATTTAATATCTTCCTGAGTTTGGTTTCATTTTTCTCCAGGGTTGTCAAAGGATACTAAGAATTACAGGAAATGAATCATCATTGTTCGATAAAACGGTAACATCAGGGCTTTATTAGCAATAAGAATACTAATGACATTACATCGGTTTATTTTATAGTGACAACAGTACATGAACACCCACAGTCATGTAGTCCTCACAACAATCTCATGATGTAAACATGGACTAAAAAGCACATATTTCACAAGTGAGGCAACCAAGACTCAGTGATCTTAAATAGTTTGCCCAAGATCGTTACAAAAAAAGCATAGACCAGCATGAATCTCCCAATTCATTTCTGGAACACGTTCCCAAGTTTTTTTGTTTTGTTTCTAAGCCCTTTCTTATAATCCCTGGCATCACGTTGATTTTTTTGGCCCTGAAAGCACAAAGGGCCACTTCCTTTGGGGCACCACCTGCATCCCTTCTAAAATGCTTCCTTCATCTATACCTATACCAGTAGCTCAGAATCCACTTTCCAGTATATGTTAAGATCATTTTTATGCCCCTTCAACCAACCAGTGTAAATCTTCTTGTAGTGTAGGGTCGGACTTTAGTTTGGAAACTTACAAACTGAAAGAACCTAAAGTCACCTCCAAAATTGGAAAGATTCACTGTTACTTTCCTATCATCAAATATTTGAGGGTTTATACTATGTTATATATCTTTGTTTTATTTTATTTATCTTACATATCTTATATATATATCTTTGTTTTGTATATATCTTTGTTTTATTTTATTTTACAAATATTGATATAATGCTTACTATGTGCTCAGTCATGTTCTAAAGGTTTTACAGATGTTAATTTTTTCAGTCCTTATAAGCTAAATACTACTATTGACTTAATTTTAGAGGTAGGGGCTAGAGACACTCTTGCCTAAGGGCACCAGGTGAGTAAATGGCAGAGTTTTGCACAGTCACAATCACAAACAATGGAACTGCAACAGCACTGTAAGTCCAGCTGTTGAAATTCTACAGTGTAGATTGAAATTTGAACAGTCTCAGAGAACTCTACTCTAAGTCTATCAGCTCTAACACTGAAATCAAGAAATAACTGTGACAAATATGGGGTATAAATGTCAGCATGGTGGATGAGAGGCCAGGGTAGGAATAGTTCAATGAAAGACGAGAAGGAACTAGATTCATAACATTACCTGAGACACTCCTGGCTAGGCTTTATGTGCATGTATACATATAATCTGTTAGCTAAGTTAAAAAGGAAATTTTATTGCCGTCAAATAACTAAATATGGAACATTTCCTTGAGCGAACTGATTTCTTAGCTATTAACCTTTTTGTGATCTTAATGCTCAGAGTTAAAAATAACTCCTTCAGGTATTGTTAGGGAGAATTTTGATCCATGAGGTAGATCTAAATCACATTTACAGTCACCCTGAAAGGAAAGATAAAGTAACCCTCTAGTTTTTGTTTAAAATACATATTACTTTTAAACACCATCACCAAGAAAAAAAAATGACTAAATTTATTTTTCATTGATAAGTTGTCTCTGCCTATTCTTTCAAGTCAACAATTTGTGTGAAACTATCTTAAAATTTATTTTAAAACAAAACAATAATATTTAACAATTTAAGCACTTCATTTGTTCCAGGCCCTTTTCTAAGATGCCCTTTTCTATATGATTGCCTCACTTAATTCCTATAAAAGCCCTATGAAGTAGATACCATTATTTTTTTTTAAGATTTTATTTATTTATTTGACACAGAGAGAGAGATCACAAGTAGGCAGAGCAGCAGACAGAGAGAGAAGAGGAAGCAGTCTCCCTGCTGAGGAGAGAGCCCGATGCGGGCCTCGAGCCCAGGACCCTGAGACCATGACCCTGAGACCATGACCTGAGCCAAGGCAGAGGTTTTAACCCACTGAGCCACCCAGGAGCCCCAAAGTAGATACCATTATTATTTCCATTTTACACATAAAGGAATTAAAACAGAATTTACATAATCAGCCCAAGGCCAGATACCTAGGAACTGGAGCAAATTTAAACCCCAAATATCTGACTTCAGAACTTACACTACTAACCATTAATGATAGAAATTGTCAGAATATGATTATAGTTGAAGAATATGGCATCTAGTAGCCTTGTCCATATTCCTATTTTAGTTTTTCAAAAGTCCCCAGAAAATTAGTGAATATCATCCACACTTAGGAAACCAAAGTGTGATGCTTCCCAAATACTCAGAGAAAAGGAAGACTATCACATAAAACCTCCACTGATAACTGTTACGCAGTGCTACCTGAAATTGAATGTCTATAGAAGGCATTTTAAAAGACTGTTACTTTGTGGCTCATGATCACTTACCAAGAAAAAGATAAGGTCTTCTGCTGGATTCTAAGAACCTAACAATAGACTAAGTTTTTGACCAACAATTCCACATTATCAATTTTATGTGTTTTTAAGACTCTTAATGGAAGAACTAAGCCTCTGATAATGTATTTATGTCCAGTTTGCAATTAGTTCTGAAATATCCTCTTTGCTTACCATAAATTTGATATTTTAACTCTCTGTTCATTGGTCACATATTATATAAAACCCATAAAAATAGAAAATACCTCAAAAATATTTACATAGGCTTATTTTCCCAGACACAGTCCTAAGCACTGCCACATATTTTAATTCTTCTAATCCATACAACAATCTTATTAAATAAGTATTGCTATTATCACTGTTTTATACATAAAGAAACTGTGACACTGAGAGGTCATCTTCAAGCTCAGTTACTACAGCGAATGGTAGAGAGCAGAGCTAAGGAAGATAGTCTGGCCAAAGAGACCACATTCATAACCACTATGTTATGTGATCATGAGATGATCCATCTACTCTAAAACACCATTAGAATTGTTAGATCTATGGGAAGGGGGAAAAAAAGAGAGAGAGGGAAGCAAACCATAAAAGACTCTTAATGACAGAGAACAAACTGAGGGTTGATGGAGGGAGGTGGTGGGATTAAGATAAGCTAAATGGGTGATGGGTATTAAGGAGCGTACTTATTATGATGAGCACCAGGTGTTACATGTAAGTGATGAATCACTAAATTCTATTCCTGAAACTAATATTATACTATGTGTTAATTAACTAGAATTTAAATAAAAAATTGTAAAGAAAAAATATAAAGCACATTAGAACCACAGAGCTATTTCTTCTCTTAGGGAACTCATCCCCAGATATTAACTCATTCACTAAGGATTATTGGGTTCCAGTTTTCTTAGTCACCATTCAAAGTCTGAAATTACAATGATAAATAAGGCAGAGAACATTTTAAGAAGAAGAGGGAGGCATATAAATGATTTATTATAATCAGAGTCAATAAATGCCAGCATAAAGTATATAGAAAGGCTGCAGGAGCATAAATGTGACAATATTTGGTCCAGAAGCCCTCACTGGGGGGTGAAGAGTGGGGTAGAGAAATATTTCAGAAGAAGAAAATGGAGTGAACCCTCTCCACAAAAAAAGAGCCAATTACTCAAATTGGCTACATAAGCATGGAAGTTGCAAAGATATTATATGAAATTTTTAAATACAAAATTTGCATCACTTTTACCAGGCTCAATTTTCTTTCTGGTAGTAATTACTGCTTTTTAAAATTGTTTACTTTAAGGTGACCTGTTTCCATCTACAGAGCCCACATTACATAACTTCTCTTTTAGAGAAGACTTTGCTTTTGTTCATTTGACCAGTAAATGTTATAATTCACCCCTAAACATCTATTTCTTTTCTCACAGCTACTGTTAATTCAAGTTTTTATGAACCAAGGCTATTATTGGCCCTGACAACAGTGAACTTGAAGTCCCTGAAATGACAGGCTGCTCTCTGCCCAGAGTCCTGACTATTCTCCCTGAATATAACATAAAATAAATTCAGATAATAGCATCAGGAATTTCATAGAGAAAGATCCTTTACTGATTATGTTTTCCAATTTGCATGAAATTTGCAGTAATTTCATTTACTGTAACTGTGCAAAATTAGCATTTAATTACCATTCATTCTTTCTAGCTTCTTTTAGGGAGCCCCATTAATTAAGGTGAGAATTTAGATGAATCTGGTTCTGCTGAATAAGGGAAATTGACTTGGATCTTTATGTAAATATTAAGCATTCAAAGAATTCTGTTAATCAGCATTAATGTTCTCTCTGTTCATATTTAGTTTTTGAGTGTTTAGTATTATTGTCCCTTACCAAACTTTCTTTTATATTTTAAATTTTTATGTAAATTTCAGTTACTTAACACACAGTGAAGTATTAGTTTCAGGTGTACGATTTAGGGATCCAGCATTTATATACAACACATGGTGATCATCACAACAAGTGCACTCCTTCATCCCTATCACCTGTTTCACCCATCCCCCACCCACCTTCCCTCTGGTAACCATCAGTTTGTTCTCCATGGTTAAGAGCCTGTTTCTTAATTTGCCTCTCTCTCCCTCTCTCTCTTTCTCTCTCTTTTCCCCTTTATTTATTTGTTTTGTTTCTTAAATTCCACATGAGTGAAATCATATGAGCATTTTTCTCCCTCTGACTGACTTATTTCACTTAGCATAATACTCTCTAGCACCATCCACATCATCACAAATGGAAAATTTTCATTCTTTTTTATGGTTAAGTAATATTCCATTGTATATATATATACTACATCTTCTTTATCCATGCAACTTCTTGCTAGATATGTCTCCTAAGGAAATGGAAAGAAAAGCAAAAAATAAAACAAAACAAAAACAAACAAAACAACTATTGGGACTTCATCAAAATAAAAATTTCTGCACAAAAGGGAAATAATCAACAAAACTAAAATTCAACCTACTGAATGGGAGAAGATATTTGCAAATGACATATCTGATAAAGGGTTAGTATCCAAAATATATAAAGAACCTATAAAACTCAACATATTAAAAATTTAAAAATGGGCAGAAGACATAGACATTTTCCAAAGACATACAGCTATCCAACAAATACAAGAAAAATGCTCAACATCACTCATCAGGAAAATGCAAATCAAAACTACAATGACATATCACCGCACACCTGTCAGAATGGCTAAAATCAACAACACAAGAAACAACAGGTGTTGGTGAGGATCAGGAGAAAGGGGAACCTTCTTACACCGGTTGGTGGGAATGAAAACTGGTGCAGTCACTCTGGAAAACACTATGGAGTTTTCTCAAAAAGTCAAAAATAGAACTATCCTATAATCCAGCAAGTACACTACTAGGTATTTACCCCAAGAATACAAAAATACTATTCAAAGGGATGCATGCACCCCAATGTTTATAGCAGCATTATCTACAGTAGTCAAATTATGGAAACAGCCCAAATGTCCATCAACCAAACTTTCATTTACATTGCTTTCAACAAAGATTTAAATTGGGCATTGTTTCCTACCTACTAATTTTCTTCTTTGGTGAGCATGGGAAAATAGAGCCAACTGTCAAAAGTTGTCCCTGGGAGTAAAAAAGAGGGTAAGTGGTAGAAAAGTATCAAGTATAATTTCTCTCTCTTTCTCTTCCCATAATATTATAGAAAAAGAAGGTGTTAATGGAATGTATTAATGGAGTAGGAAAGTGAAGAATGAAGAATGGGTAAAAGCGCATGGTAACAATAACGCTCAATTCTTAATGTTTTATTATGGATATCAGTTTGTGTATATACTTATACATTTATATTACATGTATTTATATAATGTCTTTTCAGGTTCTTATTAAAACACTTGGAAGATTAATGCCACATGACACATATGCATCTATTCTCTAGACCACCTACAGAACTAAATTTGGGACCCTCATACATGTGGTCTGGAATCAAATCTTCCATCAATAAATATTTGAATGCTTAATCTCTGCCCAGTCCTCTTCTGTATGCTCTCAAAAGAACACCAGGAATTTAATATATGACTCTAAATTAAAAGAGCGTGTTAATAAAACTAAAACACATTTTTAAAAGATAACAATGAATAGTACTGTAAATTAAAGGAAATATGGTTGTTCTGAGAATTAAGAAATATAAAACTCAGATTACATAGAACAGTCTTTATGGAAGAAATGGTGTTGGAGCAGATGTTGTGTTTGGTCAAACAGTCAGAAGATGGAAGAGTAAGTGGGAAAACGGCAATAGTTAAGGCTGTGTACAATTTTCATATGTTTTAGGCTTAAGACTAATTAAAAAATGGCTAATATTTATTTGTTGAATACCATGTACCAGATGTTCTGCCTTTATTTCCTACTTGACACTTGTAACAAAATGAGATAAAGTAATCTTAGTGCAATAATGGCATATTGATTATAATATGCTGCACTAACCATGAGTGTCTTATTTAAATATGCCAAACTTGACAAACTTTAATTTCCTCATCTGTGAAGGGAAAATCATAAATACTATCTACTTCATTTGTGAGGTTTAAATAAGATAATATAAAGTACTTTGAATAGTGTGCAATCTCTCACAGCTAATGAATGGTGGAGCGGACAGCCTGATTTCTAGACAGAATTCTAACCCTATGCTATGGGTGAGAGAGGGACAAAGAAAGACAGACAGGGTCCATATCCACTTAGGCAATGTTTCTCAAAGTGGCCCAACCTGCCTCCATTGTAATCAGTTTGGTAACTTCGAAAAAAAAAAAATCTCATTCCACTGTTGAAGATGAGATGCACAAGCCATGGGTTTATCTTCTACTTTCCTACCCTCTCTCTCTAAAATGAAAAGAAAAGAAGGTTCTCTTTCTATAAGTAAGATGAAAATGAGGGAACCTGCCAATCAATGAGAGAGCTAAACAGATCGATGGGCAAGAACAGCGGGTGGAGCCCTGCAACTGCTGATTCTCCTAAAGCTTGACGGAGCGACAGGAGGAAGAGCTCCCAGCAGGGTAGATAGTCTGTCTTCCATAGAGAACTTCAAACATTCCGGTTTCAGTGAAGGCTTAGAATCAGTTGTGGTTTATTAGAAACAGGTATTATCTGAAAGTCTTCTTATGCAACAGTAGAGCCCCTCCACTCCAGTCCCCTACCCCAAAGCACCCCAAATTGCAAGAAGGTGCTTTCACTCCAAGCAATAAAATTATTTTCTAGAGAAACTGAACAAATCAATTTGAGAAAAACAAAGTTTGTAAGAGTGTTGGAGTGCTCCTGAGTATGTTGGAAAAGAGCAAGATGGAGCTGAAATTTTGCCTTTTCCTTGTTTGTCAAATATTGTGATCCAGGCATGAAGGGCACTTACTTTTGAAGGGCACAGTGGACCTACCCAGAGTCCTTTTCTATTTTTATTAGTCTACAGGAGACTCCTTTTTCTACTTTCTTTGTCCAGGAATGGTGCCTTTTTCTATTCTGTTTACTCAGAAAGGATGGCTTTTTCTTTTTCTTTTTTTTTTAAAGATTTATTTATTTTATTTATTTGACAGAGAGAGAGAGCGAGATCACAAGTAGGCAGAGAGGCAGGCAGAGAAGAGGAGGAAGCAGGCTCCCTGCTGAGCAGAGAGCCCAATGCGGGCCTTGATCCCAGGACCCTGAGATCATGACCTGAGCCGAAGGCAGAAGCTTTAACCCACTGAGCCACCCAGGCGCCCAAGGATGGCTTTTTCAAGTTTCAGCAATGATGCAGTGTAGGTGAGCAGCTGTGTGTTGGAATTGGCCAGCAGAGACCTCCATATGCTGACATCTAAGGGCTCCCTACTACTTTCTTCTCTGTTCACACAAAATCAAGGCATGCCTTCGATCATCTCAAAGCACCGTGCACTTATCCAGACCTCCATATCCAAGAGTAGTGGGTGACTGGAAGCCATTCTACCTCTGCATTGAGTGATTCAATGTCTGTCAATTCTCTGTGGTCTTATGCCAAATCCTATTAGTCACCTATTTTTGTACACCTCTCAAGCTAATAATTTTAAAATAATTTTTAATGAATGAAAACAGTCCAAGATTAATAGTCGGTGCATGTATAAATTATATAAAATTCAAATTTCAGTGTCCATAAATAAAATTTTATTGAAACATGGCCATGCTCATTCATTTAAGTAGTATTGATGACTGCTTTGTCATTACAACAACAGAGTGGGGTAGTTACAATAGAGGACATAAGGTCCAAGAAGCCTAAAATGTTTATTATCTGGCCCTTTACAGGAAAAGTTTTTCAATCCCTAATATAAAATATTGGTTAAAATATTTTCCCTTTTCTTGAGAGTTAGAAGGGATGAGTTGGGAATGTTGACATGCCATTATAAACTCCAGACTTTCTGTAGGCTTTTTTGTTTTTTGGGTTTTTTTAACTTGCTTTTGTCTTAGGTAGTGGATGTCCAGGCTCTCTCTTACACTTCACATTATCTATTTCACTCTTGATAAGAAGCTGGAAGTGGAATCACATAAGCAAGATCCAAGTCTACTCTCTTGTTGAAAGGTACCAATGCAAAGTGAAGATTTTGAAAAAGTCAGGCTGAATTTAGGCTATGTGTGAGGGAGCAGGGAAGTCAGACCAAAGTTTCCAGGCCTATGTTTAGGACTTAACAGTTTCAAGGCCAGAGTTCTCTATAAACAACCCCAGAGGATCAATGCTCAGGGATTTCTTTTGCTATCCTGAACCTATACAATATTTTACTCACATTGTATCTCTGGAAACATGTTTGAATTGCACTTCAACCACTGCCTGATTCCAAGTTCCTACAGAGTAGCCTTATAATAGCTCTCTTGCTTTAATACATGTGCCTATATGGTCTTTATAGGTTCAGGAAATCAAGTGTTCGGTTGTGAAGTAGAGACAGGAGCTGAATCTGAATAGAGGAGAGAACTATTAGAGAAACCCTCAGAGATGACATGGGGTTATCCAAAGGACAATAGGTACTCCTTCATTTTCAGTTCCTGACATGTTATTGGGTTGCCCTGAAAGAAACACTACAAATCATTACACTCTGGGAGCTCAGCAGAATTTTTGCAATATTATATTGCTTTCATTTTACATCCCAGAAATACCTGAAATAATGTGAATTTTCATTTGGGAATGTAAGTGTTCTTTCAGTGTTTTGACATAAGCATGTGAAGGAGTCAGAGGCACCCACAACACTGGCATTGAAATTCAAAGAAACAGAATGCAGAGCAAACAAAGGGTTTGTCTGTGGATTTCTTACTCCAGAACTCCCCCAACCATTGGCTCCCAGACTACTTAGACATGATGCAAACTCAGAGGGCTCTGGGGTTGGAAACAGAGGATTTAAGTGTACAAGGTCTGACTGGAGATCTGGTTATGTTTATGGCATAATTCTAAAACTAAATGAATATTATTTGATTATCAAAATTTGTGCCAACTACCAATCATTGACTACAATGCTATTTTTTAAAAGGGCAGCAATCTTACTGTTGGTGGGAATGCAAACTGGAGAAGCCACTGCAGAAAATAGTATGGTGTTTCCTCAAAAAGTTAAAAATAGAACTATCCTACAATCCAGCAATTGCACTACTAGGTATTTACCAAAAAATGCACAAATACTAATTCATGCATCCCGATGTTTATAGCAGCATTATTTACAATAGCCAAATAATGGAAAGAGTTCAAGTATCCATTGATAGATGAAAAGATAAATATGTGTTACATATACATATTATATGTATATATATATAATTAAATATTATTCAGATAAAAAGGAATCAGATTTTGCCATTTGCAATGACATGGATGGAGCTAGAGAGTATTATGCTGAACGAAATAGGTCAGTCAGAGAGGGACAAATACCATATGATTCACTCATGTGGAATTTAAGAAACAAATTAACAAAGGGGAAAAGAGAGCGAGGCAAACCAAGAAACAGACTCTTAACTATAGAGACCACACTGATGGTTACCAGAGAGAGCAGATGGGTGGAAGATGGTTGAAACAGGTGATGGGGATTAAGGAGGGCACTTGTGATGAGCAGAGGGTGATGTATGGAAGGTTAAACCACTATATTGTACACCTGAAACTAATACTACGCTATATGTCAACTACCTGGAACTGAACTAAAAACTTAAAAAAAAAAAAGGCAGCAATTTTATTCTTATTCAGACAAAGCACATCCTGAAGAAACATGAGGAAAATCTACTTAGAATGGGTGGCATTTGTCTCCTGGACATTACTAGGAAGGTTGCCAGTTTACTTACCTTCAAAAAGACAAAGACAAACTCTCGAAAGCAAATTGGTTCTTGTAATGCATTGAGATTTATTACCTAAACTCCAGTAAAGAAGATAATATAAATACTCTGCAATGAATTCATGAAAAGATAATGTTGTGTCAAATTGAAGTTATTATAATTATGATCATGTACCATTAGGAAGACATTCACAGTGTTTCAGTCATGTACGGGCTCTAGACAAAATTTAACATCCACATAACATTGTGCTATACAGCAATTATGATAATAGACATCTAATTCACTATTAGATGGATTCACAATTGTAATGAAGTAATTCCATGAGCAATTAATAAAGCATATTGACCTTTGTGGTATATCAAATTCTATACATTCTCCTCCAGAAATACTGTTTTTAACTTAGAGCAATAGGAAGATATTTAGACTTTGTGGAATAAAAAGCATACATTATTTTATTTATTTTTAAAGATTTTATTTATTCATTTCACAGAGGGAGAGAAATCACAAGGAGGCAGAGAGGCAGGCAGAGAGAGAGAGAGGGGGAAGCAGGCTCCCTGCTGAGCAGGGAGCCCGATGCGGGCCTCGATCCCAGGACCCTGAGATCATGACCTGAGCCGAAAGCAGAGGCTTTAACCCACTGAGCCACCCAGGCGCCCAGCATACATTATTTTAGAACATGCTGTTGAAGTGGGCATTACAAAAACAGAATTTTATATTCATTATATATACCAACTAAAACTATATTTAGACATGCTTTAACATACATTATATTTAATCAATTTCCTTTACACATATATATGAGCCTGCTCAAACTGCCGTAATAAAACACCAGAGACTGGGTAGCTTAAAAACAGAAATTTTTCTAATAGTATGGAAGCTAAAAGTCTAAGACCACAATGCCAGCAGAGTTGGTTTCAGATGAAGCTGCTCCTCCTAGCCTGCAGAAAGCCATCTTCTCACTTCTTCTCTACTTAGCTTTTCTTCTGTGTGTGCAGGCAAAGAGCGAAAGAGAGAGGTCTGATGTCTCTTCCTCTTCCTATTGTAAGACCACCAGTCCTATCAGGCTCTACCCTTATGACCTCATTTAACTTTAATCACCTCCTGAAAGACCTTATCTCCAAATACAGTCACGTGGAGGAATTCAGTCCATAACAAAAGGTATAAACAGAAAGCCCATTCCCCCTTTTCACTCATTAAAAAAAAAATACCTTTTAAGCTTAGATATCCCCAGTTTATACCCTGTTAATAAGCTAGCAAATAGCTAAAGAGGTACGTTGATTGTTTCCTGCCACAGAGGACCTCTTGGGGCACTGTGGAAATTATAACCTAAAATGATACTGTTTAGTTGTGAGACAATTCACCAATACATTCCTAATGGAAAGTAAGTTAATGTGCCCATCTGAACACACACTGCGTTTTATGTAGATAATCTATTTCTGTGATGACCTCACTTTAAAAATGTTATAATGAATATAACTAGACATCTTGGTTCTGATTCATTGAGAAAACTAACAAGCTTCTTTAATCTTTGATATTCTTAACTTTTTTTTTTGAAGATTGATTTATTTATTTTTGAGAGAGAGAGAGAAAGAGAGAGAAGCATGTGCGAGTGAGGGGGCAGAGGGAGAAGGAATCCCAAGCAGACCCTGCACTGAGTACGGAGCCTGACACTGGGTTCGATGTCCTGACCTGAGATCACGACCTGAGCTGAAACCAAGAACGTTTAACCAACTGCACCACCCAGGCACCCCTTCTTATTATTTTTAAATTAAAAACAACCCTCCACCAAAGTTCAATAGCAATAAATAGCAACACTTGAATCCAGTTCTTTTAGAAGAACTTTTTCCCCCTAATTCCTTACTACATAGGATAAGAGTGCTGTATGATTTATGAGTCCAAGTAAAGTTTGCTATTGTTGTTGTTTTTTATGACCTGCAGGCTGAAAGAAAGAAATGTTTTTGGTAATTCATGGTGGGATGATGTTTATCTACTTTCATATTTTAGATTTGGAAAAGCACCTTCAGTCCATATGAAGAAAAAACAAACATCCACGATAGCTCAAGTGTGGAGAGAAGGATAACAAACAATTGGGGAAAGTGAAGTAAAGCAGTGTGCATTAGCACCTGCCTCCCGAGGATGTGTAAAGCAGCATAATGCAAGGTGCTATGGGTTAGTAAACAACATGATATTAGTAGCCAGTAGTCATGAAGTGTCAACTATATGACAGCCAGTGTTAACAGCAGACTTTTGACCACCTTTTTCTCACTTAATCTTTATAACTCTATGCATAGCTATCAGAATTCTTTCTTGCTTAACAGATGAGAAGTTCAGATAAGTTAATTCATTACACAGTAAGTGTCCAGGTCAGCATTCATATCCAAGACTGCTTTCTATATCCATGTACGTTTGCTTTGTGCCACAACTCTTACCCATATGCCTTCTGAAAAACAAAGTATGTTTTATAACCTCAGTTTATAGAACACTTTATATTCTAAATACTATAAAAAGAGTAAGGCAAAAGGTATGTATTGTTCCAATTGATGTGAACAGAAGAAAAGCACAAGAATAGGGATAGTTTCCACAAGCTATGAGAATACCTCGCAGAATGTAATTGCCTACGTGTGACGTGCATACATGTGAGGCTCTATCTTGAAGCACCTGCTCTTTTTGTTTTTCTTCATGCTTTCCAACCATCTTGGAATTCTTATTCCTTTAACTCATCTAATTTCACCAATTCTTTAAGAAACAACCAAAGTTTAATCCTTAGGGAGCTTTTGTCCAATATTTTAACCAAATGTTAAATGTTAAAAATTTTTAACTGAATTTATGGTCTTTTCCCAGCTCTTAGCTCTTGCTAATAAAATATATGACATTTTCTTCTATTTTCTTGTCCAAACTATCAGCATTGTTGGTTCCTCTACAGCCAGCTTGGGCACATAGCAAATGCTCAAAATTGGCTATTTGATTAATAAGTTGTCAGATCAAATATGTCTTCTAAATTATGTATGTGGTAATTGGTCCATTTGTTAGAGTAAGGAGTCAAAGGTACACATATATTCCTGTCAAACCAATATGTTTCGCATAAAACTAAACTCTGTTCCAACTCTGAGACTATTTCCAGGCTCCAAGAGCCATTTCAGCCTAGAGAATATAGATGTCTCATTTACTCAAACAGATATTCATTGAATAACTCCTCTGTCTTGAATTTAGCATACGAAACTGATGATACAGAGATGAATCAGTGAGTGATTCCTCAATACCTATAAAGTACCTAACGTAAGTCATTCACTATACTCGGTATTAACGAAGGAACAGTGAACCAACCAAACTTATGTTTTCCCTTAACAAAACTTACATTCTCATAGGAAATGTATCAAATAATTACAATAAGATATGACGGCTGTTAGTGGTTAAGTGGGATTGGGGGAGACACTTCCTATACCCAATATTTCCTTCCATGTGGACAGAACCCCAGAACAGACATAACTTCAAAATCTTCTGTCTCCCCATTCATTTGTCTCCTGAGGAGGAGGAGTAAATTTTCTAAAAGGTAAATTTAGGAGAAAAATATTAGGTATGCATGGCCCTTAGTCCCTTCACTCTTCCTTAATTGCTCACCTACCTGAAAAGAGCATGTGCTCTCTTCTGCCATGTAATGGGAGGGGCCTGCGCTCCATCACTGCCAGTGACTGAAGTTCTGAAATTCAGGTTAGAAAATCTATAGAATGGCAAATATAAGCTGCATTCTCCAATATTAACTTTATTAATAATGGAGGTGGTAATTTTGCCTCCATCTGCCATAATCTTTTATGTAATTCTCATTTGATTCAAAACTCAAGAGGGAAAGAGAGAGCTATTTGTTGGATAGCTTGAACCCCAGATAGCTATGATATAGGGAAAGCAACACATCTATGAGAGATTAAATATCTAGAGAGACAGGAATGTTTGTCAAGGCAGGCAATGCTTGGACACAAGTTGATCAATAAAAGAGAGGAGGTGAGTCTGGGACATAGCAGGCCCTTCCTCTCTCATTTCTAGATGGGCACTGTCTATTGCTCTTTTCACTTCCCTTTATTTATGGTGACATATTCTCTTTTTAGACATATTAATTCCATTTCACTCTTTGAGATCATCAGAAATGTCAAAATAGCCAGCGTTCATCTTAGGTTATATTCTTACTTTTTGTTAGAGGAAAGCTTTCAATAATCCCTTTAAATTATTGCCAGTTTACATATTAATTTTCCATGACTTATGAATATTAGCTACAATTATTGAGTACTTACTGTCTGTCAGAGACCACGTAAGAAACTTTATATACTTAATCTCATTTGATCCTTATAAAACTCTAAAAGGATGGCATTACTATGCCATGAGAAGCTAAGTAACCTTTCCATGGGTCACACAGCCAGTGGGTGGCAGTCGACATGGGATATAACCACATTATTTTAACTCCAGTGTCCATCCTGACAATCATAGTTCACATCCTTCAAAGCTAATGTTATTTCTAAATTTTTCACTACTTGTTTTAGCTGCTGACTATAACAAAACCTGTGAACAAATGTTTATAGGATGTCAGCAAGAAAAGAGGCATTGCAGTGCATCCAATCCCTGCCCCTGGCAAACCAATCAAACTACAAGACCCTCTGATGCAGAGTAAAATGTGTGGTCTTCAGATAGAGGACAATGTAGATTCACTCAAACCCAAACAGAATTAGCCTTAATAAAGTATCACATAATTTTGGAAATATATTTACCGATATGTCAATGTACAATGTGATGCCTAAATCAATATGTTCTTTCCTGAGACTTTCTCATGATCAATTTTTGAATCACAGAGACACATGCTTTGAATTAATTAAGTTCAATTCAACAACGATTGACGAAGCACTAACAATATGCAAAGCATTGTGCCAGGAACAATAGACAAAGCAAATTCTATCTTCAAGGATATCACAGTGCCTTATGTTGTGATTTCTTATTGTCATTTTTATTCACAGAAGTAATTTTATTATTTTCTAAGTAAGCTTCCTGTTTTCCTTCTCCTATTTGTTTTGTTGCCCAATATAAATGAGAGAAGGTTTCCTTCATAAACCATATTTTTATTGCTTTGTACCATAGCAAAGAAAAAAGACAGGTGAATAAGAGTTTTCTATGTTTCTAACTAAAATTTTAAATAGCACCTAGAACACTGTCCTCATAAAAAAAAATAATTGATTGTGGTGTTGATGCCAGCATTTATTTCCTTGACACTTTATTTGACTGAAGGCATTACAGTGAATGAGAAGCTCTGCCCATTCTAAATATCACAAATAGGCTGACGAATATCCCCCTATATTCTAAGGCCTTCCCGAGACATGTATAGCTATCTGCTTCAAATTAACCACACCCGTAGACAACTGATGCTCCTCCTGCTCCTCAGGGGCAGAGAATGTAAAAGCAAAGAGAGAGGTCAGGAAGAATGAGAGCACTCTTAGGAAAAACCCTCCAAGCAGAAAGCAGGATTCTGTGAAAGGCGCCTCCCCTCTAAGACCCATTCTCCTTTTTACAGAAGCAACGTATTATGGGTTTTTGGAATGCAGACTGGAAGTTTGCCTTCTGTTTCTTAGTATGTCACATTATAGTCAAAGTATACACCCCATAGACATCAAATGAAAACCACTTCTTACACTGATTGATTCTTTATGTCCTTACTTACTATGGCTTCAATCTTCCACTTTTCAATCCAAACTGATAAGGTGTAAATTAAAGATGAAAATACAACTCTTTTAAGGAAGTTATGCAGAGAATGAGAAATAAAAGAACTGAGAAAGTCTTTTTACCAGTTCAGTGAGTTGAGATCAGAGAGAGAGAAAAATAAAGAATGGTGTTCCGAATCAGCTTGTCTTTCTGTAATTACAACAATCACTTTCAAGAACTGTCTGGATATTAAAGTAGTAAAACTAAAATCAATCTAATTATCCATAGTGAACCTTCCTTCCATCAATTCCCATTACAGAGGAAACAAAATTGGCCATTACTTACCACTTCAATATTAATGCTGGCTGCAGCCCCACTGAGAGGTACTTAGATGCACACCATTTGTTAGAAATCTGAAAGTGATTCCTTTGACTATTAGCACATGCATAGCAAGAGAAACGAGATGGGAAGAAATTACTAATTCATTTCTTTTCTTTCAAAAAATAAGCACTGGGCTTATCCCTGGGACTATAAACATGTATAAGATGTTATTTCTTTATTCAAGGAATTCAGAGTCTAGTCGGGAAGACAAACACATAAATAGATAATAATGAAACAACATGAGAAAAGCAATGATAGAGAGACGCATGTAGTACTGAGAACCAGAGACAAGTCAAGTCAGGATGTTTGTAAAAGATAGGGAGAAGGACGTTAGTTGGGGATACAGCTGAGCTTTTTTCTTGAGAGAAATTGGAGGGAGGAAGAGAGCATTTTCTCTAGAAAAAAAGGTCTGAATTAAAACGTGGAGGTCAGAACTACTAGGAGGTTAATAGGCAGCCACAAGCAATTTGCATTCTGTAACATGGTAAACCAGGCAGAGACTGTCAGACAAAGAAGCAATGAAGCTGTAAGGAATATTTTGTGTTTCATGTTGAAAGCAGAAATTTTGCCTAATAAGAAGTGGGAGAGTCAAAATGTTTGCAAGTAATGGAGTTAGGCTGTAAGATCTGTGTGCTGGATTATTCCACTGCCCTTCCAGATCCATTCTCCACCTTTCTCAGTTCCGTACTCTACCCTAGAGACAAACCAGTACAGACTACATCAAAGAGTTCTTATGCCTTCTGATTTCCAGACAGGTTTGGCTAGTAGGGAGTCCGGTCCAGAGATCAGAGAGGAAGTAGAAGGGAGAAGAGGGTATTTATCTGGTATGGTCTGAACATGCCTTGGTTTGGGGTGTCCCTTGATTAATAAGAGACCTCTGTTTCTTTCAAATTAACCCATTCTACCCACTTAATTTTCCCATATACCAGTAACCACTTGCTCACCTCATCTGTTGTTGTTGTTTCTACACCCAAACCCATGGAAACTGTCCCTTTGAGAATGAAATTTCCTTGAAAGTCTTATTTTGAAAATGTTCTTTGTTTCCTACTGGGACCTGAGTTGATAAACTTTGCATTTAGATCAGCTAAACTGGAGGCTATAAAGGATATAGTGGCCCTGCAGAGACACGGTGAAGGATTAAACTGTATTAATGAAAACTGAGTTAGAGAAGCAGGAAAAATATTTGAGGAATACTTGGATGTAAAATCTGTAGAAAGTATTGATTGATTGGGTAAGGAGGGGAGTAAAAGGGACCAATCAATTTCCCAATTTTCAAATTTTCAAATATTTAATTTCAGTGACAAGGTGGATGATGGTGCTACCTATGAAGACTGTAGATGAAGAAGCAGGTTAGTGGGTAAAGATGCTACATTCACTTTTACATGTTGACCTTGAGGTGCCTAGGTCTGCTGAATATATGAAAATAAATGGCCAGGATTAAAACAATACCTTTGAAAGTTGTCAGCATATCAGTATGTGGTACAAAAACCATAAGAGTTAGAACAGTGAGCTGGGAAAGGAACTCCAGAAAGGGCCAATATTAAAGGAAATGTTCTCAAATTTTAATACTTGTGAAGTTCCCATCAGTAAGCTTGTTAAAATGTACCATCCACAGTCTCTAGTCTAATGATTGATTCAGTAGGTCAGGCGGTGGATTCAGAGACTGCGGGTTCCAAATACAAATGATAAGTGATTCTGATTACATATTTTGCAGACCACACTTAGAGAGACACTCATTAGAGGAAGAAATGCTCATAAAAGAGAGAAAAGAAAGAAATAGCCGGAATATATAGAGAAATTCTAAAACTCAACAATAAAAACAAGCAACTCCACTCAAAAATGGCCCAGAGCATTTGGGGTACCTGGATGGCTCAGTTGGTTGAGGCTCTGACTCTTGATTTCAGCTCAGGTCATGACCTCAGGGTTGTGGGATCAAGTCCTGTGTCAGGCTCTGTACTGGGCATAGAGCCTGCTTAAGATTCTCTTTCCTTCTGCCCCTCCCCCACTCTAAAAAAAAGGGAAAAAAAAATGTCCAAAATATTTGAGTAGACATTTTTCCACTGAAGACATATGAGTAGTGGATAAGCACACAAAAGAATGCTCAACATTGAAATGCAAATCAAAACCACAAGACGCCTCCTCACACACATTAGGATGGCTACTCACAAAACAGAAAATAACAAGTGTTGGCAAGGACATGGAGAAATTGGAACTCTTGTGCATTGTGGATGGGAATGTAAAGTGGCATAGTCACAAGGAAAATAATAGGGTAGTTTCTTTAAAAACTTAAAAATAAAGCTATTATATGATCCAGCAGCACTATTTATAATGGCTAAAATGTGGAAGCAACTCGTGTCCATTGATAGATGAACAGATAAGAATATGGTGTATATATGTATATACAATGAAATATTATGCAACCTTAAAATGGAAAGAAATTCTGACACACTACAATATGGATAAATATTGAAAACATTCTGCTCAGTGAAATAAGTCAGCCATGAAAAGACAGATGCTGTAAGATTCCACTTATATGAGGTACTTAGGGTAATCAAAATCATACAGTGAGGGCGCCTGGGTGGCTCAGTGGGTTAAAGCCTCTGCTTTCGGCTCAGGTCATGATCTCGGGGTCCTGGGATCGAGGCCCGCATCGGGCTCCCTGCTCAGCGGGGAGCCTGCTTCCCCCTCTCTCTCTCTGCCTGCCTCTCTGCCTCCTTGTGATCTCTCTCCCTCTGTGAAATAAATAAATAAAATCTTTTAAAAAAAAATCATACAGTGAAAGTAAATAGTGGTTGCCAAGGGATGGGGGAGGACAGAAGGGGAGTTATTATTTAATGGGTATAGACTTTCAGTTTTGCAAAATGAAAAGAGTCCTGGAAATGGACTGTGGTGTTAGTTGCAGAGTAATATAACTATACTTAATCCATTGAACTGTACACTTAAAAATGGTTAAGATGGGGGTGCCTATGCAGTTCTGTCAGTTGAGCATTCAACAATTGATCTCAGCTCAGGTCTTGATCTCAGGGTCACTTCAAGCCCTGAATTGGGCTCCTTGATGGGCATAGAGACTACTTAAAAAAAAAAAAAAAATCAAGATGGTAAACACTATGTTACAGGTATTTTATCAAAAAAAATTAAAAATTAAAGTATAGAATAAAAATAAATACACCATTTTCTCCAAAAGGAAAAAAAGGAGAGAGGGAAATGGCCAAAGTATGAAAACAAGGAGAATTTCAATATGGAGAGAGCAATCATCAATATCAAATGAAGTAGATGACCATATGCTATAAATGACTTACTTCACTAAGAAAAATAACATTCTACAAGGAAACGTGGTCTCTAAATTTCAATACAGCTTCTATATATCTTCCCAGTAAAATCTTGTGCTCTCATTTAAGTAAAAATACAATGTTAAATGTTGCTGATGTTACCCCTAATTACATTAATCCACTAAAATATTGCATCTCTGTTCTTTATGAGTGAGGCATTCACTGGACTTTAGAAATATACAGAGAGGAAACATTTTCTTAATACAAAATAAAGCACCAAAACATAAAACAGGCTAAAGGTTATAGAATTACTGGCTGTCTGCCTTCTCCACAGGCCACATTCTCCCTGAGCAGAATGTGAAAGTAACAAATAAATAACTGTAACATCCAAAACTTAGGCCTGTTTTCCAGAGACATACCAGGCTGGCATTAGGCAGATGTGGTTTTAGACTGGTTTGGTAGTCTCTTAATACCTTGGAAGAGCAAGATTTCTTGAGAAACGTCCTGAATTCCCACTCATTTCACTTTAAACATCCCCTAAATCCCCAAGTTAGAGTTGCCATTTCTCAGAATCAATCTGAAGCATAGAGATGCAATGTATTACTGGGGACATTTAGTTCTTCCAGAGGCACTTAGCTTTCTGCATGCTCAGAGATTCACTTTCTTTGGGCCTTCAAGTGATAATTACCGTCCTGCATACAGCTTCATTTTTTTCCAGTCCTCAAATATTTCAAAGTGACTACTTCTTAAGAATACATCTTGCTATTTTCAGAACAAGATCACATGTGCACAAGCAAATAGCAAACCCTAATTTTTTAGATGCAAATGATGGTGAGGATTATCCAAAAAATGGCTTTATCTGATTAATTTTATTTGGCCTTTAAGCTTCCAGGAAAGTGCAAATTTATCTCCCTAATTATACCTATCCTGGACTTAAGTTAATTCTTATGCAGATTTCTCTCTCTGGGAACAAATGGCACCCTCCTAAAGCCACCACCTTTTTCACTTCCTCATTACTCCTGAGGTTGCTTTGTGTCCTTTGGTCATTTCACATTGCCTATTTTCATAATCTGTCCATTCTGACTGTACTTATTTATTCTCCCTTAAAGCTTGGACCATATCATTTTAAAGCTGTTCCCTAAAGAGCTTGGCCACTTTAATATTCTTTTCCACTACCCTGTCAATCTTTCTTCCTGTATGCTATAAATAACACATGTTGGTTGGATGCCCTGAGAATTTAAACTATATTTGAAATTTCATAGGCAGTATAAATAGTGGTAAAGTGGCCACGTACATTTAAGGTTTTGGTAATTACCTGAACTCTCTGGTTCTTGGTTTTTTCATCTTTAAAACAGTGACAATGGAGGACTTCCAGCTAGCTGCACAATTCTCTAAATTTAAATCTCTCTAACCATCCTCCAAAACTGTACAGATAAACAAACAAACTTCTTTCAGCATAACAAACTTAAAATTAACTGTAAATAAAAAAGAAATTAGGGCGCCTGGGTGGCTCAGTGAGTTAAAGCCTCTGCCTTCGGCTCAGGTCATGATCTCAGTGTCCTGGGATCAAGGCCCACATCGGGCTCCCTGCTCGGCAGGGAGCCTGCTTCCTCCTCTCTCTCTCTGCCTGCCTCTCTGCCTACTTGTAATCTCTCTCTCTCTATCAAATAAATAAATAAAATCTTTTTAAAAAAAAGAAATTAAACTAAATTAAATTACTATCAATTTCTAGCATACCTATTTAGCAAGCCCCTGATGCAAGTCTTTGGAGAAAGGTAGGGAAACCTAGAAAAACTATGCTAAATAGAAAACAAATGTTTGAGATAAAATCACTCACAGAAAAAGAAAATCTTTCTTACATACAAAAATATTGAAAAAGAGTCCTAGTACATCAGACCACTGATTATGGGTAAGGGCTTTAAAAGCATACACAGGATTCAAGGAGTCAGTCTGGGAAAGATGATAATTCTAGGGGGTTAGAGAGAAAAAACTGAAGGGAGAGATACTCTTTGAAGAATGTGTGATGATGGGTAGAAGAAGCAAGAGGGGAAATTTTTACAGTTTCCCCTGTATTCCCCTGTATATCTACAGTTTTACAAGACAAAATTAAATATTTCAAAAGAAACAACTCTCGCATTGACAAAAAACAAACAAACAAAAATCTACTAAAAATACCACAATCTTTTAATTTGACAGAATGTGTTCTTGAACTACAATTGTATAAGCAGCCCAAACTACACCACCAGTCCAAGAAATATAGATAGGCAAGAACTATTTGTTATACAAAGCTACAACTAAAAAAGGATAATTTTTTTCACAATGGGAATTAAACATTTCTGCTAGTGAGCAACTCTCTCCCCCTGCCAAAAAAAAAGAAGTAGAAGAAAATTGTAAAACACTCTACATTGAAATAGTCTTAAAAAAAACAATTGGGGAGATCAGACTAAAACACCTTGAATCATAAATTCAAAAATTAAAAACAGAAACATATAAAAATCAAGAAGGAATGAAATGAGAAGTGATTAAACACAGGAAAAGACAATATATCATAAAAATGATGAAATAATTGTAAGATGCTCAAGAAGAACTAATTCAAAGAAAATTTAATATTAGTCATCGAATAAAAGGAAGAAGAGTCAAAAGGATAAAAAATGATAAAATAAGTTTAAAAAATAAAAGAGAAAGAGAAAAAAGCTAGAAGACATAAAAATTCAACAGATATATAGATTACCTAACCAATAATTATATATTTATAATTATATAATATATATTAATTGTATAATATATATTATACATTATTTACATAATTATTAGCTTCAGACAAACAAAACAACTGAGCAGAACTAGTATTTAAAAACAGAATCCAAGAAAACCTTCCAAAAAAAAAAAAAGAAAAAGAAAAGACATCAATCTACATATTGAAAGGGCCTACCAAGTTGCTGGGGAAATTTGCCTACAACAATCTACTCAGCAATGTATACTATTAAAATATTAGAATTTAAAGATGAAAAAAATCTTCATTGTGCTAGCAATATTATCACAGAATTTACAAGGGAATAAGAATTAGACTGCCATTGGGAGGAAAATCTTCCCCTGCCCTATGGTCCTTCTAGCTGAACCTAGAGTCAAATTGATATGACACAGACTAACAGGAGGAAATCAGATTTAATAGGCATACGTATGGGGAATCCACACAGACATGAAATCCCAAAGGCAGTGAGGCAACACGAAGCTTATATGAGCTAAGGAGAGGGACAGGATTTGAGAATACAAAGGGGAGAAAGCTCATTAGCAAGAAGGTGAAAGCAGATGTTTAGAAAAACAAGTTTGCCCAATTAAGTAGATAAATTCCTTAGATAAAGAAGAGTCTCTGTTAATAGTTTTCTTCCTATTACAGGCTCTTCTTTCCCATGTAAATTTAGGCAATTGAGGGGGAGGCAGAGAGATTTTCCTGCATCTGCTGGGTTTTGTTTACTTCTAACTCAAAATAATCTTTATGCCAAAGTGGTCCATCTCGGGGCAGCCTGCCCTGGGTCCTGACACTGGCATCAGACTTTCAAAGCAACATTCAAAACAAAACAATGAAGCAGCATTTTCAAGAAAAGGTTAAAAAGCACGAACCAAGTATTTTTATTCCCAGCTAAGCTGTCCTTCAAGTATCGAGACTATGAGAACTGTTCTAAACATTCTGTCCCATGAGCTCTTCAGACATACAGTAGAGACTGACCTTCATCCAACCAAGAAATAATTGGAGAAATTTTGTTAAAAGAACTGGTGGTAAAGAAATTATATATTTAATTACAGATCTAAAATGAAAACAAAGGTTGGAGACAAGATTGAAAAATAATATATAAATGTATGCTTTGAAAAAAATATTGAAACTAAGAAAATGGGAATAGAGAAGAGGGAAAAAATAAATGTTGAATAAATTCATTGATTGTCATATAGGCAACAGGTAGTTGTCTCTAAAAACTGACACTAAATACCAATAGCCCAGATAGCAAATGTTCAAACACAAAAACATAGTAAAGAACATTAAAAAGTAGGGCGCCTGGGTGGCTCAGTGGGTTAATGCCTCTGCTTTCGGCTCAGGTCATGATCTCAGGGTCCTGGGATCGAGGCCCGCATCGGGCTCCCTGCTCAGCGGGGAGCCTGCTTCCCCCTCTCTCTCTCTGCCTGCCTCTCTGCCTCCTTGTGATCTCTCTCCCTCTGTGAAATAAATAAAATAAAATCTATATAAAAAAAAAAAAAAAAAAGAACATTAAAAAGTATAAAGTGTAAATACAAAGATAACTTCTGAAATAAAACTACATTTTCTAAAAATGTAATTTTATAAGAGAAAAGAAAACCTATCATATAGAGAAACACAGAAAACATATTATATATATACATATATATAATTATATGACAGTTCAGTTCAAAAATATCAATCATATCAATAAACAAAAGTAAGACTTAACCCACATAGTATAAGAAAATATATCAACTTGCCTCACAATGTAATAGTTATGTGTTGTATATAAGAGACACACCAAAAAAAAGAGATTCAGAGGGGCTAAAAACAAAGTAAAAGTTAAAATTATATTAGTCAAATGGAAACAATAAGAAAACTGGAGTTTCAATACTTATATCAAGTAAACCAAATCAAAATTCAAGCCAGAAAGAATTAAACCCGAAATAGGACACTCTTTAATGCTGAAAGTCACAATTCACAATAAATATGTAACACTTACAAACATGCGTGTATCAAATAATCCCTAGCAATCAACTTTGTAAAACAAAAACTACAAGAGACTGAGACATAGGAGCAAGAACTTCTCCTAGGAGACTTTTACGCACTACTTTCAGTAAGTACAAAGACAGACGGAGTAAACCAAAAATAATGAAAGATACGGACAATAATAACCATCAGTAAAGTAGATTTTATGAAAGTACACTGAAATTTGTGTTCGAATAGAAAAGAACACATCTTCATCTCAAATGCATAAGAAATACAAAAATCAATCTTCTGTTAAATCAAAAAGAAAGCATTGGTAAATCCCATAAAGTGGAATTGCTATAAGCAGCACCTTCTGAGTATAACACAATAAAACTAGAAATTAATAATGAATGAATAAGTGAAGGGACATATGGAAAATTTTATACACCAGGATGATTGACACAAAACGATATGAAGAAAGGTTGTGGACTGTAGAAAACATTAACAAGAAAAGTGGCTCTCGGATTTCAGTCATTGGCGAATGATGGAAGTGGAATAAAAGCTGAGCGGGATGGCTTCTTAAAGTCTCTTCTCCGATGCTTTGATAGGTTATTTAAGTATGTATCTCGTAGGCTATTTACTTAGTCGGAATGTATTCGAGTTGCTAAATTTCTTTTTTAAAAAACAGGGCAAAATACACAGAGCAGAATTGAGAACAGGGCAAAGAGTAACGAGGTAATATAAGATCCCGCACCTTCAAAGAAAGAGCTGAGCTTATTCCTGATAACCCTGCCTAAAAGACAAAGTACCTTAAGAGAAAGCAGTTAAGGATGATTGGCAAGCATTCTATTTAAGAAGGGATCACATCTTATGTCCTGCAAATGCCATCATGTTTAGAATGATGGCAACAGCATCTTTATCAAGATGAAACAGGAGAGATGGAGTAAATACAATTATAGTGAAGAGATACCATGTGTGTTTCATTTTCAGGATTGTTAAATTGTTCTACACCAAGGGAAAAAAGTATCCTAAATCCAGCAGAAGGACATTGAAAGACAGATGATCTTAGCCTCGGTATTCTCCTTTCTAGCAGCGTTAACTACATCCTTCTACTTGCACAGGAGAATATTGTTTCCTTGAGATATACCTTTCATGTTCTCCTATCATAATTATTATAACTCTTCATATTTGTTTAATAACCTACTCACAGCAATTCTTTTTGATGATTTAAGGTTTTATGTACATATGCCCAGAAAGTAGATTCTCCCTCCTTTTCTCATCAGTTATCAAAAGTTCACAAGCCATCAGGAAAATTTCATACATCTGTTTCACAGTTTCTGCTAATACAGAGTAATTGTCGAGCATGATTACCTTTGCTTCCAAAGAAAAGGGCAGAAAACATTAGAACCAACTGGATCTATGTCAAAGCCAAAGTCAATCACTAATCACCAACCTCTGCTTCTGTTCTGTCCCTAGTTCTGCCATGTCCAGCTGTTCAGGTTGTACACTGCACACAGATATCTTGACAAACAAGGTAAGTGGAGGCTGAAATCTAAGCCATGCTCCATCCCCCAGGGTATGTGTTCCAACACAGGGCTGTGTTCCTTCAGAATTTCCATCTTTTTCAAATTCTCACAAAGATATCCTGTGAGCTCACAACAACTTTGCCTGTTTCTGTCAAGTCATAGACAGAAATAGTTACCTAAGTCTAGGAAGTGATCTAACTGACCGGAGAAGAAAGGTCTCTGTGGAAAACTGCTAATGATTACCAAACATCCCATTCTCCTCCTTCCTAAGAAAACCTGGATTTATTCATGATGACAAGATGACCAGTTAAAAACATTCAGCTCCTCAGACTCCCTTATACCTAGGACTGTACCAGCTACACATTTGGGGGCGTAAGATGGGAGCTGGGACTTTCTGGGAAAGTTTGCTCTTTCCAATATAACTGCCAATGCTTTTTGCTTCCTTTTTCTTTTTCTTTTCTCTTTTTCTTTTTCTTTTTGCTCATAAAGACATTAAGAACGCTGAAGATGTCTCAGCCATTTTGTGGTTAGATGACAACATGACAAAAAACTCCTTCTACTAAGGAGAGCACGCCAGGAAGATAAAAAGATCCAGAACATTAACGGCATCACGAAGACACTTCACAAATACAAACTTCCCACCTCCAGACTGCTTGTTGTGTGCAAAGAATAAATGTTTTTATTAAGCCACTGTATACTGGCTACTGTTCCATGTAGCGGAGAGCACTGCTAACTGCCATGCCAATCTGGCATCTACCTTGGAAACGATGTGGAAGAAAGGTTTTGCTAGTTTCATATCTAGAATATTTATTACATATTCATCCAGTTTAAAAGTTTCATCATTACCAACGTGGACCTAACTCACTGTTTCTACCTCATTGATAAATAATTTAAGTAGGTTTTAGTTAAACAGTACAGATATATTACTAAAGGCAAATTATGACTTTTCCCAAAGTCTTGGTAAGATTCCAAGAAGAGGGGAAGAGCAGTTAATATTTGGCTGAGCTCTGCTGTGTTCTCTGTTTAGTATGCTTAGGGCATAGAATTTTTTAGCAGATCCTGGCACATGGTAAGTAAATATTGAATAATGATTATAATAGTGGCAATTTACCAACTGTTTTAAACAGTTTCCAAAAGAATATTTTACACTATAGATAAAAATAGACTGGGTAAGTTATAGATCCTGACATTCCATCTCCTAATATGAGACATCTTGTTCTCTTAGAAGCCAAAGTTTCTTGCTCTTTGAAAACTGGAAGGTTTTACTTGCAGTTCACTCACAGTAGAGTTTACTCTAAGTCTACATCCTTATTTTCATGAAATAAGAGAGTTTGTGAATATTATTCAAAAGGAGAGTTCTAGAGAGGAGGTAGAGATGCAACATGCTTATGCCTTGAAGGCTGGTACCACATGTAAGAAGAGAATTAATCACTTAGCAAACCTGTTTTGTGTCTTATGTCCTCTTAGAGCATAAACTCCAGAAGACACCATAGTTTTCATCCTACATAACCTTAGACCCTAGATTATTGCCATCCACCAAGGATTTAAAACTTTTCCTCTCTATTGTTTTCCAGGCATGATAGTACTGGAAAGGAAAAGGTAAGTAAGTCACAGTGTCTTTCTGGAAATGTTAATGATCTTGTATTGGAAACATATCCATTTTTATGCTAAAGCAAAGGAAATCTAGTAATTGAAGTAGATAAAATTACTTTGCAATTGAAATAGATGAATAGGGCGCCTGGGTGGCTCAGAGGGTTAAAGCCTCTGCTTTCGGCTCAGGTCATGATCTCAGGGTCCTGGGATCTAGGCCCGCATCGGGCTCTCTGCTCGGCAGGGAGCCTGCTTCCCCCCTTCTCTCTGCCTGCCTCTCTGCCTCCTTGTGATCTCTCTCCCACTGTGAAATAAATAAATAAATAAAATCTTTAAAAAAAAATAGATGAATAAAAAACTGCTAGAAATAAAAAGGAACACAGAAAAGTGTATTACTGCTAGGATAATTTAAGACATGTCTTTCAGTCTTTGATAAAGCCGGTAAGCAAAATAATCTAGGAAATAATAGAAATCTGAATGACAGATTGTTCAAATAGCTCTGTAGAGAAAAGTTTGTTCACATAACAAATATACTTTTAAAATCACTTATAGAAAATCTCAAACATTGATGCTGTATTAGGACATAAAGAAAAATGTCAAGTAATTCTCCCAGTAGAATGCAAACTACATTTTCTGATGACAATGCAATTAATCTACACATAAAAAAGATATAAACATAAACAACCCTATGCAACCATTTGGAAATGTTAAGAAAAAATGTCCTTCCTTAAACTAATATCACAACCAAGAAGAATATAAAACCTCACTTTTAAATTATTTAAAGAATGATTATAAAAAGAATATTAAACATCAAAACATGGACTGTGGCTAACATGATACGTATGGAAACACAACTATAGAAAGTTTCATTAATAAGTAAGACAATAAAAGTAAATTAAACATTTGTGAGATAGCATAAAATTATAGAATTTAAAAATGTAATTCTCTCTTCAGTTAAATAAATTGTGGAATATTTTTACCCAGCTTTGATTATTAGAAAACAACTAAGGCATAGATTTCCACCATGGTCTTACAAATACTTTTCAATATTCCTATGATGTATAAGGCTTCCTTTAAGCTGATTAGCAAAACAATATAAAACAAAAAAGCTTAAAATAATTGGTTCATCAGTCGACTAAATTTCTCTGTAAGACTTCATTTAACTACCTGATATAGCAAGAGAAAACCTTTGTGTATGTGTGTGGTTGTGGGAGTATAATTTCCCCTTCATTCAATATAAAAAGATAAATCTTGTTTTCAAAATGTGTTACGAACTACATTCCTCACATTTTATTTTATGTTTATACACCACCACCATGGATAAGGATATTTCCTTATCCATTCATCTATTGATGGATACCTGAACAGCTTCCATTATTTGGCTATTGTAAATAATACTACAATAAACATAGGGGTGCATATACCTTTTCAAATTAGTGCTTTTGTATTCTTTGGGTAAATATCCAATAGTGGAATTACAGGATCACATGGTAATTCAATTTGTAATTTTTTGAGGAAACTGCATACTGTTTTCCAGAGTGGTTGCGCCAGTTTGCATTCCACCAACAGTGCAAAAAGGTTCCTTTTTCTCCACATCCTTACTAATACTTGTTGTTTCTTGTGTTTATTTTAGTGATTCGGATAGGTGCAAGGTGATATCTTATTGTGGTATTGATTTACATTTCCTGACGATGAATGATGTTGACCATCTTTTCATGTGTTTGTTGGCCATCTGCATGTCCTCTTCAGAGAAATGTCTTTTCATGTCTTCTGCCCATTTTTAACTGGATTATTTGTTTTTTGGTTGAGTTTGTAAATTTTTTATATATCTTGAATATTTTTGATATCAAACATGTCATTTGGAAATATCTTCTCCCATTCAGTTGGTTATCTTAGTTTTGTTGATTGTTTCCTTTCTGTGCAGAAGCTTTTTATTCTGATGTTGTCCCAAAAGTTTATTTTTGCTTATATTTCCCTTGCCTCAGGAAACATATCGAGAAAAATGTTGCTGTGGCCAATGTCAGAGAAATTACCCCATGCTCTCTTCCAGGGTTTTTATGGTTTCAGATCTCTTACTTAGATCTTTAATTCATTTTGAGTTTATTTTTGTGTATGGTATAAGAAAGTGGTCCAGCTTCACTGTTTTACATATGGCTGTCCAATTTTCCCAATACCATTTGTTGAAGAGACTTTTTCCCTTTGCATATTCTTGCCTCTTTTGTCAAAGACTAATTGACCATATAATTGTGGGTTTATTTTTGGGCTTTCAAATCTGTTCCATTGATCTATGTGTCATTTTTATGCCAGTACCATATTGTTTCGATAACTACAGCTTTGTAGTATATCTTGAAATCCGGAATTGTGATACCTCCAGTTTTGTTCTTCTTTCTCAAGACTGCTTTGGTTATGCAGGGTCTTTTGTGGTTCCACACAAATCTTAAGATTCCTTGTTCTAGTTCTGTGGAAAATGCTGGTTGTATTTTGATAGGTATTGCACTAAATCTGTAGATTGCTTTGGGTAGTATAGACATTTTAATATTTGTTCTTCCAAACCACTAGCATGGAGTATCTTTCCATTTTTTTATATTATCTTATATTTCTTTCATGAAAGTTTTATATTTTTCAGAGTACATTCTTTTACTTCCTGGTTTAGTTTATTCCTAGACTTTTTATTCTTTTTGGTGCGATTGTAAATTGGCTTGTTTTCTTAATTTCTCTTTCTGCTACTTCAGTATTAGTGTGTAGAAATGCAGTAGATTTCTATATAGTGATTTTGTATCCTATGACAGTACTAAATTCTAACAGTTTTATCTAAACTATCAACAGTTTTTGGTGGAGACTTCTGGGTTTTCTATATATAGCATCATCATCTGTAAATAAAGTTTTACTTCTTCTTTACCTAAACTCCTTAAATTTTAAGAACAACTACCATCTAGGGGCACCTGGGTGGCTCATCAGGTTAAGCATCCAACTCTCGATTTTGGCTCAGATCATGATCTCATGGTAGTGAGACAGAGTTCCCTGTTGGGCTTTGTGATCAGCAGGGAGTCTGCTTGGGATTCTCTCTCCTCCCCCTCCCCAACTGTGTTCTCTCTCTCTCTCTCTCTTACTCTCTCTCTCTCAGATAAGTAAATAAATCTTTTTAAAAAAATGAGTACCATCATTTTCCTTTTGCAAGACTTTAATTGGACTATTTTTAAAGAAAAGTGCTTCTGATACTCCCAAAATCCTAAATACCATATGAAATTTATTAATTTCTCATACAAAAAAAAAGAGAGAGAGAATAAATCTAAGCAAGTGTAAGAGAAATTCAAATAATAAAAGTGAATTAATAAGTTAGAAAACTGAAAAGCAAAAAAAATTGATATAGTAGTTTTGGGAAAGAGGGCAAAAGATAAAACACTAGGTATACTAACTAGGAAACCAAAAGCACAATCTATGAAAGGGCCATGTATAAATAACCACAGATTAAAAAAACAACAACAACAAACTTGAATTGCTTCTATCAGAATTCTTTTTAATGATTTATGGTTAAATGATTTTTTATCGTTTATTTAATGATAATTTTTAAAATGTGGATGAAGTAGATTATTGCCTTGATTTATACTGAAATTGATCTAAGAATAGAGTTGACAGAATTAGCAAACAAAAATACAGGATACAAGTTAAATTTGAATTTCAAACAACAAATAAATTTTTATTAAAATATTTCCATTCAATATTTGGGACATATTTATACCAAAACATTATTCATTGTTTACCTGAAATTCAAATTCAATCAGACATTCTGTATTTTATGTGGCAACCCTACTTAAAAAGGCAAAAATTAAATATGCCAAAATACATGAAAGACTTAAGAATATGTGAAAATAGCTACCTTTCAAAATAGTGCTCAAAGAAATTTTTTGAAGCTTTCAAAAAATATTTATTTGGTATTTAAAAAGTTCCTGACCATAGCCATGTTTCTGTTTAAAAATATCAATAAAGGTGATACAACACCAATATTAAAATCTCACAGAGATAATACAAACTAGCTATAAATTATTTGTGTAAATATGAAAAATTTTAAAATAAACATTCATAAATAAATTATGGCACTATATTAAACAAATGAATCACCATAAACAACTTTCCTTCATTCTATAACAGAAATATGATTCAAACTAGAAAATATATAAGCACAGTAACTACTTCTATCTTCAACGTCACCATCTAGTTTTTTCCTACACTATTCCAACAAATTGTAGTCTTTCTACCTCCATTCTTACCCTTTCTAATTCATTTTCCAAACTGCTAACAGAATGAAACTTTATCTTGAAAGCACACATATTAAATTTCACACCCATTTCTAAAATAGTCTATATTGTTGGTAGAATGAATCCCAAAACTCTTAACAAGGACTTACAAAGCTCTCTCAAAGCTATAGCTGCATATGTTACTTATTTTGTCTTTCTATATGTAAATATGCAAGATATATGTAAATGAACCCACCACTGAAATGAGTAGAACATCATCAATAATCTGCTTTTTTCCTAGCTGATTCCTCTACCTACTAACCCCAGCCAGGTAAGTACAACCCTGCATTATGTAATTATAATTATCGTGTTTTGGGGGGTTTTTAAAAAGTAAATGAATTCTTAAGCAATTGGTTTTGCCTGTTTTTGAGATTTACAAAAGTGGTATATTACTGCATAATTTTCCAAGACTAGCATTTTCCCTTAATTTTATTTTATTAATATCAATATTGTTGCATCTGTTTTTAACTGGGTTGACATTTTGCCATTCTGGTGTAATGGATGAAGAGACCAAGGAAGTTGATCGTGTAAGCAAGAGTATAATAATAATGATTGCCCATGGAATTTAAAGAAGATACTGATGATACAAAGGATTCAGGATCATGGAAAAGGTGACTTTATCAATGGCTTATAGGTCCTGGTGGAGAACAATAGATTGTTGGAGTTAAACAGCTAGAGAAAGTAGCTAGAAAAACAGAAAGTGATGTTTAGTCAATATATTTTAAATATTAATAAATATGAAAAGATCAAGAGAGAAAAAATATGAACTTCCAAAAGAGATTCCAAAAGAGACTGAATTTTTTAACTGCTGAAAGAACTTTTTTTTTTTAAGATTTTATTTATTTATTTGACAGAGAGAGATTACAAGTAGGCAGAGAGGCAGGCAGAGAGAGAGGGGAGAGGAGGAAGCAGGCTCCCTTCCGAGCAGGGAGCCCGATGCGGGCCTCGATCCCAGGACCCTGAGATTGTGACCTGAGCCGAAGGCAGAGGCTTTAACCCACTAAACCACCCAGGCGCCCTGAAAGAACTTTTTAATATTATAAATTATATAATATATTTTCTTAATAATAATATATTTTCTTTTTTTTGAGATTTTTATTATTTATTTTTTAAAAATTATTATTTGCCCCAAGGGTACAGGTCTGTGAATCGTCAGGCTTACACCTTTACAGCACTCACCATAGCACAAACCCTCCCCAATGTCCATAACCCATCCACCCTATCCCTACCCTCCCACTCCCCAGTAACCCTTAGTTTGTTTTGTGAGATTAGGAGTCTCTTATGGTTTGTCTCCTTCCCGATCCCATCTTGTTTCATTATTTTTCCCTCCCTACCCACCACGACCCCCTACCCTGCCACTCAAGTTCCTCATATCGGAGAAATCATATGATAATTGTCTTTCTCTGATTGACTTATTTAGCTCAGCATAATACCCTCTAGTTCCATCCATGTCATTGCAAACGGCAAGATTTCATTTCTTTTGATAGCTGCATAGTATTCCATTGTATATATATACCACATCTTCTTTATCCATATTTTCTTAAAAAGATCATAAACAGGTATATTTCAAGCTGGCACTTAGCACTATATATAAGGGTTATATTTAGGAACACGTCTATTAAAGTTAGGAATAAAATAGTGTATTTCCCTATCATCGATACTATTTAGCATTGTTCTGGAGGAACTATTCAAAGCAATTGAATTTTAGCTCCTTCCTCAAACTATTCCTGTACAGATTTCTGGCACCATTCTCGGTAATATCAGCATTTTCTTCAGATCCAATGACCTTTCTCTTTGTTTCACCAGACCTTTGTATCACCAGAACTGAACCACCTCCAAAAATCTCAATTTCTTACACTGCACCCTCTATACAGTTCCTTTGAGTCTTCCCACTCTTTTTTTTCAAGTACATTCCCTGCAGCTAAAAAGAGACAGACTAAGTTCAAAAACAACAACAATAATACACCAAATTACTGGACTTTAAATTATGATATTATTCTAAATTGTAGTTTTGTTGTTTCCATTGTCATCATTTCTTTAACCAATCAATGAACCACCTTTGACCCACTGATCTGTTGTAATCAGTGAAGCTTGCAAACTTAATAAATGTAAATATTAATATGCAAATACATGAAAACAATTTCTCTAGGAATTACACTCACTTAATTTAATGTAAACTGAAATAAGTAATCCACACAGTCCTAAGTATATGCTCAACACTTGAGAACATTAATTTTTATTAAGGACATAATAAGGTTTTGGGTTTGTTGTTATTTTAAGTAGGCTCCACACCTAGCATGAAGCCCAACATGGGGTCCAAACTCATCACCCCAAGATCAAGACATGAGCTGAGATCAAGTGTCGGACTCAACTGACTGAGCCACCCAGGTGCCTCAAAGGACATAAGAAGGTTTCTATGAAAATCAAAATCAATCTTAGAGTTCAGATTTATAATACATTTGAAAACAAATTAATTTTATTTATTTTTCTGCCACAAATGCTAATCTTCCCATGAAGCACCAGAAGTCCAAAGAATACACTATAGTTTTAGGGACACGGAAATACATACAACAAGAAAAAGAGAGAGATAGCTAGGTCTAGAAGAAAGATCACCAAATGAAACAAGTGAATATTTCTGAGTGAGTTCTTTATTCTTTTATCTCCCCACATTATAAGTGTTAAGAGGTAATAGTCTTAAGTTTAGTCACAAAAAATACTTTTTAAGAGGGTAAATTAATAAATAAATGGCAACACTTGATTTTTTTAACAATTTTATTTATCAGTAAATGGGTAATTCTAACCACTGCCAAACTTCAATGATCTTTAGCCACAAGTGATGAATTAGTAAAAACTGATGTTTATTAATACCTGATATTTACTGTTGTAGCTTGTCTCCAAATCTAGCCACCATCGGTTTAATTCCCCCTAATACCCACATGTCACACCTACATCAAATGGTTGAGTCTAATTCCCCTCTTCTTGAGTCAGGCCAGATTCTACTGCCCTACCAGTAAAATTCTATGGAAGTGATGTTTGGAAACTCCTGATACTGTTTCTTTCTATACCTCTTGGAATGCTCACTTCTGGGTCTCACCCTTTTGGAACTTGGCTATTATGCTGTGAGAAGCCCAGACTAAAAGAGGACTCCCTGCGTAGGAGCTCTAGTCTTGAGCTCCTGGATGAAAAAGAGCATCATCTGCCAGTCTTTTAAGCGAGCCATCATGAATATCTAGCTTAATTAAGACTTTAGTGATGCCAGTTTAACCATGTGAGATACCCTCCATGGGAAATGCCCAGTTGGACCCAGTCACCTCACAGAAACATGAAAAATAATAATGGAATTTTATTTTAAGCCATTATATTTTGGGGTGACTTTTTACACATAATAGAAAACTGGAAGATACACCATATTCTTATAAATTAAAAAAATAATACGTTTTAAAGATTTTGGAATATACTTCTTGCTTATGTATTTTTCTCAGAGTCCTCAAATTTATCTGTTGAAATTCATCTTTTTTATTTGAACTTAATCCCTCCTACACCTACATAAGATAACATATTAAACTTATGCTAGTGTAAGTTAGTTTGTAAGATTTTACATTACTTTCAGTTATGATATTTTGCAAATTTTAATTAAATAGACATTAGGAGAAAGTAATATAGGCCAGAGGGTCATACTGGGAAGGTCCAGGCATGAAGTTGCAGGACATTGTACCAACCTGTAGTGGAAAGAGAAGGATGTAAAAGGATGTGTGTGTGTGTGTGTGTGTGTGTGTGTGTGTGTGTGTTGGGTAAGGAAAGAGCCCAATTAAACTATAAATAGGATGATCTTTTACCTCTCCACACAGCTTAGAGATCTTTAATGTTTTCCTTTATGTCCTAACATATAAATAGGAGATCTTCCTTCTCCCACCAATCAAGACATCCAGTCATTCATTCATTCATTCATTCATTCATTCAACAAGTGTTTATTAAACACCTGCTCTGTCCAATGCACTAAGCTTGGCAATAGGGATGCAGTGAGAAACAAAATAGATAACTAAAATGCTTGGGATGTATAGATGAAACATCATGAAAGTTGGTTTTGGAGAACTTAAATAGTGGGTTGCTAATATATGCAATGATTAAAGAAGTCTGCATGAGCTATTAAGGCATAGCCAGGACAATATATTTCAATAATACAATCAACAGTTTGTCCAGGCAGGTTTATACAAGCCTTGGTGTTAGAACTAGCCCTCTACGTAACACGACTTCTGAGTACTTGACTAGAACAATGTTAGGGAAACACTATCCTTCATACGTTCCTCTCTGGAACTACAAGTTCTAACATTTTTGTTGTAATTCATGACTATAGGGTGGTCCTCCTTGTTCTGGTTCAAGAACCATCTGAATCTTTCAGTCCAACACCTTCTTGCATGATCCCCTTTCCTCATCACCCTCTCTGGCCCTTGCCTCTGACCTCTTCCCCCTTAAACTCCTACAAATAAAAATATATACAGCTTCTTCTTTTTTTTTTAATGTAAAGACCATGAGGAAAGGGCTATTAGAAATAATCTCCAGACACTGGCAACATCTGAACTTCCTCTCAAAGAGCTGGGGCAAAAAAGTGATACAAGCTGAGGATTTAGTTGTAATACTGCGCCGGGGTCTTTAGTGTTTGAAAAACACAAAGTTAAATAATTCTAGAAGAGTCAAGCAACCATATAAAACTCAGAAGGAAGACTGCTATAATAAAATACTCATAACAGTCTTCTTCTTTTTGAAGTAAATACAATTACTTTCTCCCTTTGCATACGACCATGGCTAGTTCAGAGAAGAGGCAATGCGAGAATTATCATAATTTAAACAATATAGTCAATAAAGCTAACCTATTGTCACTGAAAACCTCCCAATCCATTTAAAGTAAGAAAATAAAACACTCAGAGCTTTTGGCTAAAGCCACAAAGATAAATGAAGAAATGGAGTTATGTTAAGTGGCTTAGGAGAAAAGCACATTTAAACTTAGAGATGGGAAACTATAAAAATATACAAACTAATATTTGTCTGCCTATTTGCAGATAAGAAGAACAGAGAGAAGAAACAGATCTACCCACTTTGTGGAATCCTTTAGTATAAATCTTTATCACTGAAGACAGCAAGTCCTGATGCCAATCTATTACAAACAAAGCTTATTTATGTACTTGTCATTAAGTTCAATATATTTCCAAGGAATCACAAGAATCACAGACCAAATGCTAATCCATGGATATTTTTATAGTACCATAATAATTAAATTGTAGTATTTCAAGAAAGGGAACCTAAGGCCTTAAAAAAAATGGTTGAAATAAAAGCAGTAACAATATTCTGGTAGATTCTGGTAGGTTCTAAATTTTTAAGTGCCATAGAGGATTTCCTCTTCCACAGTGTTACTCAGAGAAAATTATTTTTATCTGTAAAGAGACCCATAGAAAGCTGCCACAGCTGAGGTTCTATCTCCTGTGTGCTGGCTCTCAAATGAGAGCAAAGAAAGGAAGCAAACAGAGCCTAGCAAAAGACACCTTGGGATTGAGGGATTTGTTGCTTTGGGAAAACTCAGAAGTATGTAATATTTTTTGGACATTTCTGGCTCACAAGCATTACAAAAGTGCCCAGGTTATAGACCTTCATTCCATTTCTCCTTTTTTTTTTTTCCTCACTCTCTGTGCCATGTCTACTGTAATGAATGAGTTCCACTTGCTTTTGAAAATACATCACATGGTATCAAAAGTATATTCCACATTTTTGAAGGTACAAAATTATATTTCAAACAGGTACAAGCTTATAATCATTGAGCAATTGGTTTATTTGTTAAGCTTCTAATATCTTTTATAAATGTGTCTATCTTGAAAGTTTAACCAACATTTTTATTTTTTTTAAAAAAGGTAGCAAGATTTTAATTTACAAACACCACTAAACAGTACAATAAAATGCACTAAGATATATGAAGCACAACTTAAAAATATATAAAATTACAAAAACAACATATGCTTCAAGAAAATTAGAAAAACTCACTAATCAGGAATCTCAAACTTTTATTTTATTTATTAATTAATTTATTTATTTGAGAGAGAGAGAGAGAGAGAGAGCCCAGAGGGAGAGGAGGAGGGAGAAGCAGGCTCCCCGCTGAGCAGGGAGCCCAATGAGGGGCCTGAGCCCAGGACCCTGAGATCAAGACCAGAGTTAAAGGCAGACGCTTAACTAACTGAGCCACCCAAGCACCCCTCAAACTTTAGGTGCTTTTATAACCAAATCATTACAAGCCATTAACATTCTATTGAATCCAGGCTTCTAATATGTAAGAAATACGTGTTTTGTTAAATAGAGCAAAACTTCTAACATTAACAATTAATAGAACTTGAATCAAGATGAGTAAATGTTCCCCATCTTAAAAATTAGGAAACAGAGTCACAGAAGTCATGCTGCCAAGCTGTTGTGTTCTGCTGACATGCCTTTAGTAATCCCCTTCTCTGATTCTAAAGTATTCCTCTACCCACCCTGCTGCAACCCAAAGCATGTGCACTTCCACTCTTTGCATAACACACTCCTACTTTTCTTCAGTGGTCAGCTGAGCCTTACCTCCCAAGCAAGCCCCACCTGTCCCCAGCTTGACTCCTGCCTCACTGAGGTCTGGGTGAAGTGACCTCGTCGTTTCTCATTTTCATACTATCTAGTTACTCCATTATGCTGTCGGGTGTCTCAAGGTAAGAAGTGATCTTATTCACCTTTCCCACTGAGTGCTCTGGCTGACATTTACTAGGCCCTTAGGTATCAGTTCTACTAAACTGAATGGAAATTACGTTCTTTCTGTTTAGCAATCTCTGAAGCTCTATTAATTTAGGAGGAAAAGAAGTTGAGAAGAACTGAATAAATATTATGCAATAAACTATGTAGTCTTAAGCATGACAATAATAACAAATAATATCAAAGCTGTTAAGACTAGAGTACAGTTCTGGTGCGAATGATCTGCTGCTAGACTCCAAGATACAGCCAAACTCTTAGTTAAGAGTCCTCAAGCCAATTTCTCTGTCTCCAGTCTGGTCCAGATCTGCTTCTGCTATTTTTATCTTTTTTTTTTTTTTTCCCTAACCACCCCACTAACCCTGTTCTGTTCCCAAACTGGTTCATGTCAGGCTAATTACTTCCTTTTATAAGAGCTTCTATACGAATCACAGAGAACTCTCAGTCTCTTCTGTAATTGATCCAAGCTGACTTTAATGTAGAAACTTTCTCACCTGTATTCCTATAACCCTAACACAGATATGCAGATTGGCAAATTCCCCACAGATGCTGTTCTTTTCCATTCCACCTCTGGCAAATATTCCTGAGCAGCTGCCTGAGAATACCCAGAGACTGCTGTACACCAGTCTGGTATTTGGGAGAAAAAATAACTCCTCAGCTAAATAAAACTCTTTTCCTAATATTAGAAAGAAAAAAATTCTGTTGTTGCCTGGCATGGTAACATCCAAATGTCTGATGTTTATGAATGCTTCATAGACATGTATGTATTATCTCCTCACATACTGCAATATATACTACCTACACAGTGTACAAAGCTTCTTTACAATGAGTCATACAGCCTCTACATTTAGATTTATTCAATTTATTCAATATTAGATTAGAAATTTATTCAATATTAGATTATGTTTTAATGTGATAATTTTAAGTAAATTGAAGCTATCAGCTAAATAGAAGCCAACTCATATCGTGCTTGGGTCCACTGCAATCTTTTCAAAACAGAAACACTTAAAAACCTAATTTTTTTTTTTTTACACAGACAGTAGTAGGAGCACTTAAAATAGCAATTACTGTCCACTTCAATAACAACTATTCATGTGGATAGTCACAAGATAATGTTTTCAATGCACTTAAAGCTACAGTTTGAAGAGACTACATTCACGGAACACCTCCGTGGCTCAGTCAGTTAAGCAGCTGCCTTCATCTCAGTTCATAATCTCAGGGTCCTGCCTGGAATCCAGTCCCCCCAGGCCCTGCTCCCTGCTCAGTGGGGAGCCTGCTTGTACCTCTCCCTCTGCCCCTCCCCCACCCTACTCTTGGTCTCTTTCAAGTAAATAAATAAAATCTTTTTTTTAAAAAAAGTACAGGGCGCCTGGGTGGCTCAGTGGGTTAAAATCTCTGCTTTTGGCTAAGGTCATGATCTCAGGGTCCTGGGATCGAGGCCCACATCGGGCTCTCTGCTCAGCAGGGAGCCTGCTTCCCCCTCTCTCTCTGCCTGTCTCTCTGCCTCCTTGTGATCTTTCTCCTGCTGCGAAATAAAGAAATAAAATCTTAAAAAAAAATAAATAAATAGTAAAAATAAATAAAAAAATTTAAAAAAAGTACAATCATGTCATATTCTAAAAGGCAAAGAGAAATAGAAAATATATGCAATAAAACATCCCAAAACAATCAATAGAAAGATAATCTATAGGCAACTAAAGGAAGAGAAAATTTAGAGTTTTAGAGGTAAGAATTATATATCTTAAAAGCACACAATTAAAATAGGAAACAAAAAAATCTTTATGAATTGGGATAAAGCTGTTTGCCAGGTATAAGTTCTTGTTTTATACGAGCTCAAATCATGAATCCAGTAAAAATAAATATATTTGGTTAAATTCTCAAGCAAATCCATATTTAAGCACAGTAATAATATTGTCAGTAATAATATTAAGGAAATAACAGCATCCAAATAATGGAAAAACTAGTTTTTATAAAAATAGATTTACAGTTTTTCCAATTATAAATATAATAGATCTTTATTGTACAAAATTTGAAGATTAAAGCAAGCCACTAAATAAAAGACTCATAATTCTCTCAAAGAGAATTACGGGTTGTTTTTCTTTGCCTATGCTTTGCTCTCTGAAATAATACTATAAATTTTTAATTATGTGGATTTTTACTATTTGATACCATTGTTTAAGTATTTTCTGTGTCATTGACTTGTTTGCAAAGAACTGAGACCCAATTAAAAGTGGCTTAAGCAAATAAAGGTAAATTTAGGGTTGTATGAATAAAAAGGTTACTGTAAAGGCCAGGAGTAAGCTCGTTTGGGCTTATGTGCTCAACTGAATTAATGAAAATCCATCTTTATCCACCTCTCGGCAGTGCTTTTCCCTGTGCTGGTTTCATTCTCAGTCAATTCTCCCCACAAGATGACGGGAAAAAAATCCCAGAAGCGTTTCATCTACTTCTCACTTAGCATCTCCAGTGGAAAAGTTTTCTGCCTCTTCAGCAATACTCCCACAAATGGTTCTCACTGGGGTCCTTCATTCTACCCAGGGGGGATGTAGCATTGATTACTCAGCCCTTAATTGCCTGGGAAATTTGGGAGTCATTGGCATGAAACTGAATCTAAACCCCTGGAGCTCCGTGAGATGACTACTTGGGGAGTAAGTGCAGATAGAGAGGAGGAAAGTCTGAAGAATGAGCGCTAGGTCATACAACAGACGTCTTAGTACAGATGGTTCCCAAAGTTAAGATGGTCGACTTAGGATTTCTCAACTTTAGGAGGGTTGGAAAGTCGTACTCACTCAATAGAAACCGCACTTGGAATCTTGAACTTGGCTCTTTTCGGCTCTGGTCATGTGCCCGGATGAGGGCGCTCCGGTGATGCTGGGCAGGGGCATCGAGCCGCAGCTCCCAGTCAGCGGAGATCACCAGGGTGCGCACCCACTCGACCCTTCTGGTTCTCACTTTTAACGCAGTAGTCAATAAATTAATAAGATATTTAACACTATATTATAAAACGGGCCTGTGTGTTAGGTGATTTTACCCAACTGTAGGCTACTGCTAAGTGTTCTAACCCATTTAAGATAAGCTAGGCTAAGGTATGATATTAGGTAGATTAGGCATATTGCATGCGTTTTCAACTAGATATTTTCAATTCACAGTGAATTTATTGGGGTGTGACCCCATGGTAAGGTGAGAAAGATCTAGAGATAAATACGTGATATAGAACAATAGTCATGGGTTCTCTTTTGTATAAACTCCACATTCTCAGTGAACAGTGAGAAGGCCATGAATTAAAACATGTGTTCAGACATATCCAGAGGTTAGGCCCAAGATACTACATTTTCAGAAGAAATTATTTCAATTAGTTGATAATACATCACTGGAAAAATCAATATCACAGAATCCAATTAAAATACTACAATTAAAATAGTACTAAATATATTAAATAAAAGCCTACATTCAATTTTAAACAAAAATTCATTGTTCTGTACCTAATGACTGTAAATTCCTTCCTGGTCACAGAATAGAGTAAGACAGGCTGCTCATCTTTAAAATCAAGTTCAGGGCGCCTGGGTGGCTCAGTGGGTTAAAGCCACTGCCTTCGGCTCAGGTCATGATCCCAGGGTCCTGGGATCGAGGCCCACATCGGGCTCTCTGCTCAGCGGGGAGCCTGCTTCCTCCTCTCTCCTCTCTCTCTGCCTGCCTCTCTGCCTACTTGTAATCTCTCTCTCTGTGTCAAATAAATAAATAAAATCTTTAAAAAAAAAAAAAAATCAAGTTCAATAATATATGGGAGGCCATGATAAAAGAGAACCTGTCATCCAAGATTAACACGTATTTTTGCACTTGACGTAAAACTGCCACCTCTGAGGACATTCAATGTCTACTGAAAATTTTATCAACAACATCAAACTACACAAGACCAGAATTTTTAAAAGTAATTTTATCCTACAACAATTTGCAAAGACCTTGGCATGACAGAAAATACAATGTGAATAACCTTACTACTATGTTCAGCTCATGTTATAATGATTAATTTAAAACATTTTCTTTGGAAATATATTAATTTTAAATAATATAAAGTAACTACATTAAAATTTTTAAATGATATAGGTATATCTAAATAACCTTAGTATTAGCTTTAGAGCATAGCATAATGTATAATCTGTATTTTTCCTGAACGAAAACTTACATTATACTAAAGAATCCATATTTCAATTTTTGTTAGATTTCTCTTCTAAATAAAAACAAATTTATGTAAGTTTACAAAGTCTTGATCTGCAAGATCACAGTCTCAATTTGTAAGATACCATCAAAATTTCGCTGTGATAGAAAATGTGTCCTGAAAAATCCAAAGCAAACTTGTTATCCCCTAAAAGAAGGAACTGGAAGATTCACATTTTTGTTATATACTTCTGTTTTGCAGAACTTTTTCAAGTAATATCCTTGTATAATTTTTAAAGGTAATTTATAGTCTTAAGTAATAGAAAAATATTTCAACTAATATGCAAAAGGACAAATTCTTAAAAAGAAATCTAATAAGTCTGGGGGAGAAGACCAGGATTGCACATTTTAAGTAAGCAAATCTAGCTGATTCTGGTGAGATCGTCTATAGATCATAATTCAAAAAAACACCGATGATGGAGAATAATTACATTATGTTCTAGGGGGAGACCTTTTGAGCCTGATAGCAAGGCGAGATCTAGGAAGAAGAGAAGGCTATATCTGACAAAAATTTAAAACCAGAGTATGTCAGAAAACACTGATCCAAATTAAAGAGTAAATAATAAATTGGGAAACTATATTTATTTATTTTATTTTTAAAAATTTATTGTTTTTTAATCCCAGCATAGGTAACATACAGTGTTCTATTAGTTTCAAGTGTACAAAATAGAGATTCAACTATTCTATACATTACTCAGTGCTCATCCTGATAAGTGTACTCTTAATCCCCATCACCTGTTTCACCTTTCCCCCCACTCCCTCCCCTCTGGTTACCATTTGTTTGTTCTTAATAGCTAGGAGTCCTATAGCTAAGAGTATTTTGGTTTGTCTCTCTCTCTCTCTCTCTCTTCCCCTCGCTCATTTGTTTCTTAAATTCCACATATGGGTGAAATCATATGGCACATGTCTTGGGAAAATTATTTTTAAACCAAAAACCTGGGTTAACTCTGATCGATTAAAACGTTTTAAAATCAATAAAAGGAAAAACAAACATCCTAATAGAAAAGCCATATAAAAATTCTGTAACACAAGAATTTTACCTGTTAAATACCGAGAAAATCAAGCAATTAGCCCTGAGAATTATAGCTGTTGAGAAGAATAAGGTGAAGCCATGAGAATGAGATGGGGCCAATCAGTGTTTAGCACTAGGGTGATAAAGGGCCATAGTGAGCCAAAGTTTTAAGGAAGCAAAACACAGAGTAGTGGAAAGAATATACAAGTCTTGTATATACAAGAATATACAAGTGGAAGCAGAACACAGAGTAGTGGAAAGAACATACAAAGAACAGAGCACTTCTATCAAACTCCTGACAATTCATGAACTTCTGCTGCTGAACATAGTAGTGCTGCCTTGAATCAAGTTCCATTTGTATGAGGGGCCAATGGAGCTGTGGTTTCCATTCTTGGAATCTTAGTCCATCTCTGTCTCTAATTCCCCGAAATGTTTCCTTACCATAAATCTCTCATTAAGAAGACGACTTGAGTGAATCTCTGTTTCCTTCAACTAAAAGATCCTAACTACAAAATCTGCAGAGTTCTATCTAATGCATCAATCTCAGTGAATCAACCAATATATATATTTGGCCTTGCAAGTCAGTAGAGTCTCTCTCATTTTTACCTAGGAATGGTAGCAGCAAAGTCATGATATGCTGCTAGATTACATACAACCAGCTAAATAATTCATACACTGCTTTATTTCATACAACAAGCTAAATAATCCTACTCTATATTTATAGGCAAGATTCATTACATAGATTGTAAGCCTTTTATGGAGAGGAGCTATGTCTTTTTTCTTTTAAGCTCCCAAACACAGGCATAGTACTGTGTAGTTGGTAGGATATATCCCTGGATTTATTGTGATCTTTCCATATTCTCTCTTGACCTAGCTTTTCAGGAGTCAGAAACACACAGATTATGAAATTCAGATATAAGATTTGCATATTTACCTTTTTTCTTAAATTAACAGTACCATTATTTCAAATCAATAACCTCATTTTTGAAGTATGTTTTTTAATGACACAATCAAAAAGTAACTTGGTTCTATCATACCGGTGGCATTCTGCTTGATAAATAACAATTCAAAAATTTTCTAGCATGCACAGATTTTCTTAAACAAGCTTGTTATATACACATTTATATTTTATATGTACAAATTGCTATTGGTCATTCATATCATATTATGTAGCTTTCATATCATGATGCTTATAACACTTGAATTACTTTAGTCAATTCTTTAGTATGTGACCTTGGAAATGATGGAAAATAGATAGGCAGATAGAGATGCATACACACACATATACTTTGTTTACCTGATATCTAAATATTCGAGCTCATATCCATGAATTAAATCAGAAGCCATTTGAAAGAATCTTTTTGGAGGAAGTGTTCACCTAACAAAAACAAGGAAACTGAAAATTAGTCATACACAAGCTAGAACTCTCTCCTCACACAAAAACAGATCAGCATTTCAGTGTCTGTTAAGTGAATGCTCCTTTTAGAATCACTATAAGGAAGTTTGTAAGTATGTTTCCCAGGCATTATAAGTTAAATGCTTAGCGTAATTTTGTCTGCATTAAAATCACTTGGTTGTTGAAGTTTACAGCTGAGGTTTATAGGGTAGGATTGATCCAGATTATCTTTTTCTGAAAGTAAGCATGGTTTTGTTAAGTTCCGCCATGAATTCACACAAATACAATGTCTTAGCAAAGAGAATAAAATCCTATTAAAACTAAAGCTAGATTATAGGATGAGATAAAACTGAATATTGTCTCCACTCTGGAATTTGAGCAGAATCTGTACTTACAGCTTTGGGGAATATTGAAGAGTTTAATATCAACTGACCAATTTCCTAAAATTTGTTAGCTAAGGGCTTCTCAGTCATCTTAAGACAGAATAGAAAGTACTGAACAGAAAGAAATTGTTTTAGGGTTTGTAGTTATAAGGTCTAACTGTATGTTAGGATTAGGCTACACTGCTATCTCTCCTTCATCTACAATTAAAACTTTGATGGATATGTGGATTATTGAAAGTATAATTCTTACCAGCATTATCTGGTATCAAGAGTCTGCAGAAGATATGAGAATCCTTTGGCAGAGGAGCAGTATTGACACTAACCCCAAATTTGGAAAGAGATGGCTCTTTGCATCATTCTCAATGAAACACCATGTGTGACCAAGCCAAATCCTACATTCATAATACCCCTACTGAGAGGCAGCTCACAAATAAAGGGAGCAGCTTCTCATGTAAGTACAATTCATAATTCAAAAACAGAGATACCTTCCCAACAGGGTCATCAGGACACAGGAAATGCACTCTAAAAGGCATGCTAATCGATGCAGACATTTCAGCTCTCATTCAGGTTTCAGAAGGTTCGGTTCCATCAACATTCAGTTTGCAAAGTCAGGGATATAGGTAGAAATTCTATATGAAAAAAATGCCTTTACAGAGTGTGCTATTCAGAAAACATCAGTATAGCCTAAAAAATCAGAGAACATGATTACTTGCATGGCAGTGGGGCCCAGGAATTATTTTCAGAGAAGGGAAGATGNAATAAAATAAAAAAATAAAAGGCATGCTAATCGATGCAGACATTTCAGCTCTCATTCAGGCTTCAGAAGGTTCGGTTCCATCAACATTCAGTTTGCAAAGTCAGGGATATAGGTAGAAATTCTATATGAAAAAAATGCCTTTACAGAGTGTGCTATTCAGAAAACATCAGTATAGCCTAAAAAATCAGAGAACATGATTACTTGCATGGCAGTGGGGCCCAGGAATTATTTTCAGAGAAGGGAAGATGGCTTAGGATATTATGGTATTTAAAACAGTGTTTGTAGATAGTAATAAATGCAAAGTGGAGGTTAACAGGTAAATTTTTAAAAAGCATTTTCTATAAATTTTAAAAACTGTTGTCAGAGTTGTTGGAACAAACTTTCTTTAAAATAACAATAATCACGGGCGCCTGGGTGGCTCAGTGGGTTAAAGCCGCTGCCTTCGGCTCAGGTCATGATCCCAGGGTCCTGGGATCGAGGCCCACATCGGGCTCTCTGCTCAGCGGGGAGCCTGCTTCCTCCTCTCTCCTCTCTCTCTGCCTGCCTCTCTGCCTACTTGTAATCTCTCTCTCTGTGTCAAATGAATGGATAAAATCTTTAAAAAAAATAAAATAAAAAAAAATAAAATAACAATAATCATGGTGGTATTACTGTGAAATGTAAATGTGGATGCAGTTCCACTGAAAACATATTTACTTCATAATTTTATAAAGCTTTTATTTAAATTCCAATTAGTTAACATAGAGTAATATTAGTTTCAGGTGTACGATATAGTGATTCAACACTTCCATAAGTCACCCTGTGCTCATCGAACAAGAAAAACCCAGAGCCTTACAGTAATTAAAGTGGTAATATATTTTATTCAAGAACTATTGCAATAGGGGGAAAGAGACCTCAGTATAGAACTGGGGTCAATTCCAAATACAAGAACAAGTAGGGATCTATAGCCAAAGATCAGGGTGGTGGTGAGTGGATGGAAAATTACTGTGAGGAAAATCACAGATAAAGAGGGATTCTGGCTAACCAACTTGACAGGATTCTTGTTGAAGGCAGGCCAGGGTGATCAGATGTTACCTGAGGAGTTGAGTGGGATGAGGAATTTGATTAGATATTGAAGGCAATCATATACGGAGTATGGGAGTTCTGGCTAAACTGACTTAGGAGGACTTCTGCTAAAGCTTGGCAATGCAAAGTAGAACAAAGAAGCCCAAAGGTCAGGCCCTAGTTGAGATGGTTCAGAGGATCCTGTCTAACATTTGGTCAAAGAGATCATTGTCAATACATACCTGCTACAATATAATAAACAGCAGTAAGAGATAAGAAGAAAAATAAGTGGTGACTGCTGTCCTAAAGAATCTTATACTCAAGTAGGGGAGATATGACACTTCCTTAAATATAAACATTAGATATGAACCAAGACTAAGACTACCATTAAAATCATATTGCTATTAATGGGCCAAAACACAAAAGTCCTAAAACCCTACTGGGTTGAATAGTAGACTTTAGCATGACCTTTCAAAGATTCCTTACCTCATCTTGGGCTAATCTCTAGTGGAGATGGTCCCTTCCTCTGTTCTTTGTCGGTGATTGCAAAAACCAACCACCCAGCATTAAGTCCTTTACTGATGGCCTACAGTGTTCTGAGAGCCTGTGATCTTCCTCAGGAGCTACTGCTGTCACCATCTAGCTTGGGAGAGGTGTGAAGGGTCTACCTATCTATTTCCATAGCAGAGCTCAGTCTGACTTTTCATGAAACTTTAAGGAAAGTCTAATACTAGTGATGCTGAAGTTCTGAGGTGACGGAGAAACTCAAGCGGTACGTGGAGAACTGGGAGACCAGCTTTATTAACTCCAGCGGGCTCAGCGGGATCGTTCGCAAAGGCTGAGCACGCGGCTATGATTAGGGCAGATATTTATAGGTAAACTAGGGACTTTTCTGGTGGTCTCTCTGTTGATTGGCTCGGGACCATGAAGAAGTTCTTAAAGCTATGCGGAAGCAAACCAGGAGGAAGAGTGCTGAGTCATAGCCAGGGGTTTCTCCTCCCAGCGAGGCGGCCATTTTAGATTACTTTCCTGCCTCGCTAGAAGCAAACATTCTCAGGGCCAAAGGCTCAGGACTCCTGCAGCACCTCCAGGCTTGGCAAAAAGGCCAATGCCCTGTGGCGGGAGCTGGTGGACTGCCACCCTCCACACACCTGCAGGCACGGGCATCTTTTGTAAAATGTCAGATCCTCCCACATTTATCCTTCCCACTCCAAAGACCTGTCTTCCAAGTGCTCATTTCTTCTCCTACCCTATATTTCATTCTGAGGAAGCTTGCAGAGGGGGAGCCTAGGTGGCTCAGTCGTTGGGCGTCTGCCTTTGACTGGGGTGGTGATCTCGGGGTCCTGGAATCCAGTCCCACATTGGGATCCCTGCTCAGTGGGAGGCCTGCTTCTCCCTCTCCCACTCTCACTGCCCCTGCTTGTGTTCCCTCTCTCACTGTGTCTCTCTCTGTCAAATAAATAGCTTAAAAAAAAAAAAAAGGAAAGGAAAAATAAACTTGCAGAGGACCCATTTGCTCTATTCGGAGAAAATACCACCCCTAGAACTATCGGTTAGGTGTCCTTATTCTCTATTCACAACTGGATAGTGAATTCACAACACAGTGTTTCAATATCCTCTGTTTTCCCAATGCAGAGTCATTCACCATATGTAAAACATCAGTAGTTAATCCAGGTTGAAGAACCACAAACTCCATTTTCTTTTTTTTTAACTTAATTTAATTTAATTTAATTTAATTTATATTTTATTTTATTTTTAATTTTATTTTTTCAGTGTTCCAAGAATCATTGTTTATGCACCACACTCAGTCCTCTTTAACACTCACCACCAGGCGCACCCATCTCCCAACCCCCTTCTTTCCAAAACCCTCAGTTTATTTCTCAGAGTCCACAGTCTCTCATGGTTCGTCTCCCCCTCCAATTTACCCCAATTCACTTTTCCTTTCCTTCTCCTAATGTCCATTTTAATTTTTTCAAACTCCATTTTCTGTATTACATGTTTATTTTATCCAACTTTTCTATTTTAAAAAACTTCAAACCTTACCAAAAAATTGCTGGAAAATAGCATGATGATCAATATACCCTGCATCTGGATTTACCTGTTAACATTTTGCCACATTTTCTTTATCTCTGTATACTTTTTGTTCTTTAAATATTTGAGAATTGATTGCAGGCAGTAAACAACACTTCATCTCTAAACATTTGGGCATATACTGCTAAGAACAAAGGCATTTCCTGACATAATCACAAAGCACTTATTGCATTTGGGAAACTTGACAGTCCGTATTCAGTGTTGCCAATTGTCTCAATAATGTTCTTCATGAATTTTAGAAATTGGATTGGTGATCCCACATGGCATTTAATAGTTCTCATTGTCTCCATTAATCTAAAACAGGTCCTTTCCTTTTTGTGTATATGTGTGTCTTTCTGGACATTGGCATTTGAGAATATTCTACACAAGTTGTCTTGTCAGACAAATTTTTTTATACTCCCTCCTCCAGAATGAGGTGAAGTTCATTCAGGGTCACATGGTCCTCCAGTGCTTCTCTGCATCTGAACTTTTATCTCTTTAAAAGCACCTGGTTATCACACACACACACACACACACACACACACACACACACACACACATCTCCGTAAGAACACGCAAGTGGATCCAATACCCACACAGGGAAAAAAATAAGGAGAAAATCCTCCCACTTCCAAATTAAGCCAAAACAAGCAAACAAACAAATCTGTGTAGGCACAGCATTGACTCATCCAAAATAACAATTTACATTGCGGAAGGAATTTTTAGTTTAAAAAAACTACATACAGGGCGCCTGGGTGGCTCAGTGGGTTAAAGCCTCTGCTTTCGGCTCAGGTCATGATCTCAGGGTCCTGGGATCGAGGCCCGCATCGGGCTCCCTGCTCAGCGGGGAGCCTGCTTCCCCATCTCTCTGTCTGCCTGCCTCTCTGCCTCCTTGTGATCTCTCTCCCTTTGTGAAATGGGTAAATAAAATCTTTAAAAAAAAAAAACTACATACAAATGACTTGTTTCTTTAGTTTTTCACAAGTATAGTAGGTGGCTATGCCTCTACATTATGTAAATAAAATACTCATACCAATTCTTTACCTTTTTTAAATTAAGGATAATTTATTTCAAAAGATTTTTGGTGCCTCTAGCTCTTGAGAGGTGAAAATATTTGTGGCTTATATATTTTTTTTCTTAGTTATTATTCAGAGTTTCACAAACTTCAGTCAAATTTCAGCCAAGTACCCCATTACAAAAATTTAAGGTAGGGAATAACAAATATTCCAGAGGAAAGAGAGACTGAAAAAAAAAATGGGATAGAAAGATAACACAGAGCTAGAGGTAAGGGAAGAAACAGAAGCTCTGTTCAAATGACAAATAAGGGGATTTATTAGTTCATAGAATATGAAGCCCTGAAGAAGGAAAACTCCAGGGTTATTAATTTATTTACAGCAACAGATTTTTGCCATCTTCCTACTCAACAGTAATCAGCTAGTCATTGTTGTAATACAGCTATGTCTCCTGGCATCAAATATCCCTATACCACTGAAGGGAGGCAGAAAAGGTGACTATCTTTTGTCTTTGTGTTTAAGAACTTAGAAATTCTCCTCAGAAGCTCTCAGATATCTCTTCATATCTCATTGGCCATAAAGGGGGATTTGCCCAAACCAAAATCCTTCGTTGGCAAAAGTTATATAACTTGATAATTGGCTTAGACACATGAGGATTTACCAACGTAGTGTGTGGGGAGTTATAAAACCAGAATGAAATTTAGGCTCTGCACTCAGAGAAAAGGTTGGCAGTAAGCGTTGGGTGAGCAAGTATCAGTTTTACCTACATCCTCGCTGAAAAGGTACTGTTCTACACCTCATTCATTTCTAAAAATACGATTCTTGGAATTTACCAGTCCATTTCCCAATCTACTCTCTGAAGACATGGGGAATTAACAAAGGAAGTCAGTGTTTTTCCAAATGGATCGAATTTTTGACCAACCAGGCAGAAAGAAACTTAGACCCCCGCTGGGAATGGCCAGCAATCCCTGCCCGCAGATGAAAGATTACTCCAAATTTTGCTGTGAAAGAGAGGAGAAAGCAAGGGGGTCCACACTGAGAGACGAAGACCCTTTGCTCTTCCTTGCTCCCGCTTTTATTGGTCCTTCAGGATAATCACAAATAACAAGGGGTGTTACAGGAACTAGGAGGATCTGTTTACAGGAAAGATACATATGCTAATCTGTGTGTTTCAGGAGCTCAGCTCAATATAGCCTAAGGGACAATGCATACATCTCTTAGATCAAAGGGCGGCTGTTCCGCCTAAGAAAGCTTCCAGAAGGCAACTCCCCAAGGCATTCCAACCACAGAGTGGTCATGCAGGCGTCAGGATTCCAAATGCCTATGTCCTTCTCCAAAACCCTCCCTGCCCCCACCAGCCTCTGTGTAATATTTTAGCAAGCCAGGTATGATGGCTGATTTCATGTTCTACATTAACCCCAACAGACCCCCTGCTGTAAAGTTAAAGACATGGAACATCAAAAAAAAGCAGAATAATCGTAAACCAGTCTCTTACACATACCTGGCAAGTTGTACCTATTGTGCCAGTTTTAAAGCCCGGTGTCAAAGAGAGCAATTAGAGCATCATTTTTACAGGTACGAAGTCTAGAGTCACACTTCTGCTGTTTGGCGGTGTACTGGAACTGGCTCACCCAGGCTCCTGAGAATAGATGGCTATGATTGGTAGAAGTGCTATATAATGGTGTGCTACTGTGTGTCTGTTCCCAGCTCAGCGGTGTCACACTGTAGCTTGAAATCAACCATGGTGAGTGCATTAATACCACAGAAATTCTCAAATGCTACAGAGCAAGGGTTCCTTCTCTTAGCAGAGAGCCGATTGCTAAGCATTTATTAGCAAACCGCTTCATTTTCAGCTCCTTTACTTTTTTTAGCTGGATAACCTTGGGTAATTTTTCCACATAGTCCCTTATTTTCTTCATATGTTGGAGCTAAAAGTACCAACCTCATGGACAAAATATGTTTTATAAAACATTAAGCCACCTGTTAGGTATATCATAGTCAATAAATGTACATTATGTTATTACCAGTACAATTATGGAAGTGATTCTTTTGGAGGTTGTAGTGTAATGTGAATAAGCAACATATGCAGCAGATTTAGGACCTGAACACCCTAAAGCTTCAAACAGTGCCTGGTCAGTACTATTAAGAATGTAGATGCTAATGTATTTGACAGGAGCATTAATAGTTAATGCATTTAGCTGGCAGTTTCTGTGTTCCTTAAAATTATTCAGTTACCAGGGCCCTCGTTGGCTCAGTGGCTTAAGCGGCCAGCTCTTCATTTCAGCTCAGGTCATGATCTGGGGGCCCTGGGATTAAGTCCCACAGCAAGCTCCGTGCTCAGCAAGGAGTCTGCTTGAGGATTCTTTCTCTCCTTCTCCCTCTGCTCCTTCCCCACTCTATCTGAAATAAATAAATCTTTAAAAAAATATTCAGATACTATGGACAGTGCTTTTCTAGAAATCTAGGTTTGGTGCCATTGCCATTTATTAGACATCAATTTGGGGTGAGAAATCTCATTTAATTTAATGAGATTGTTTTAAAACATATGATATAGGAGACCTATAGGTTCTTAAACGTGCCTGACATTAGCTAGCATCTTGTATGTTTGGTTTTTAAAAAAAATTTTTTTTAATTTTTTTGAATTAACATATAATGTATTATTTGTTTCAGGGGTTCAGGTCTGTGCTTCATCAGTCTTAAACAATTCACACCACTCACCATAGCACATACTCTCCCCAATGTCTGGGTTTTATTTTTTAAGATTTTATCTATTTATTTATTTGAGAGAGCAACAGATGGAGAGAGCATGAGAGGGGTGAGAGGCAGAGCAAGAACCAGACTCCCCACCAAGCAGGCAGGGAGCCCAATGCAGGGCTCGACCCCAGGATCATGACCTGAGCCGAAGGCAGATGCTTAACCGACTGAGCCACCCAGGCCCCCCTTGTAAATCTATTTAATCCATGTTAATACTCTTCATCCCTCGGAGTTTGGGTTTTGACACGTGTAACATGTAAAGGCTGAACTTACCCTGTAGTTACCAGTGCCTCAGGCACTGTCAGCACCTAGAACTTTTGTTTCTTCTCCCACATCAATCACAGTTTACTCCTTAGAACTGGGACTCAGGTCTACCAGACTCAAATCCATTTCTTATTTCCGTAACTAGTCATCGTGCCATCTCCACATGTCATTTCACAAAGATATCTTAGAACTATGCACGATGGATCCATAGGATTTCAGATATGCTGTTCTTCCTTTGGTTGTTCAAGCTCATCCGGCTCTTTCCAGCCTCCAGGTTGTGTGTCTATTGTCCCCTCTTCCAAGAAACGCTCATCTCCTTACTGTACAAATGGCCATCTCCTCCCATTCTTCAGATTTGTGTTAGTCTGCTCAGGGTGCCATAAGAAAATAGCATAGACAGGAAGACTTAAACAACAGAAATTAATTTACTTACATTTCTAGAGCCTTGAAGTCCAAGACTGAGGTAACAGCAGTTAGTTTCTGATGAGGCCACTCCCTTAGCTTGAAGATGGCTTCTTTCTGTGTCCTCACGTGGCCTTTTCTCTGTGTACATGCAGGGAATTCTGTTGTCTCTTCCTCTCTTTATAAGGGCAAAAGTCCTATGGGATTAGGCCCCACATTTATGACCTCATTTAGCTTTAACTACCACCTTAAAGGGCCTATCTTTAAATAAACAATCACACTAGAGGTTATGGCTTCAATATACTAACGGCAGGGGGAGGAGGAGCACAGTTCAGACCGTAAGAAGGTCCCTAGTTAAGGCTCACGTGATCAACAAGTACTGTCCTAACCTAGCCTCTCTAAATCTAATTTCTTCTGCTTTTCTCTCACTGTATCACGCTCATTTCCTTCAGTGTGTATACTATTTATTTATTTATTTTTATACTATTTATTTATTTAGAGCCTATTTTCACCATCGTGATATAGATAATGCCTAAGGATAAGAAACAGAGTCACCATATCCACAACTATACGTTCAGCAATATCTTCAGCAATAGGATAGGGCCTGGCCCATGGTGGGCAGTCAACACATCTTATGGTTTGCTCACTCATTTATTTATTGTGTAAGCATATTTTACATCAAGATGGAAAAGAAGAATGACTCCTAACATTTACCAAACTCCTCTATGTCCTGTCAGTGTTACAGGTGTTTCACAAGCATTATCTCATTTATTCTTCATATTATCATAATTTGTTGCCATTTTATTTTCTAATGATAATGATCATCTTTGTCTGCATTTATTATCCACAAGAGTGATATTACTGGGTCAAAATATAATAAACATTTTTAGGCTCTTGGCAAATGCTGCTAAACTGAGTTCCAGAAAAATCTCTAATAATTTAGACAATAGACAGCTGAGTATCCACATTCGTTTTTATTTTTGCTAATTTTAGAGGTGAATGTAGTATAGAGTTGCAATGTTAGTTTATTAAATTTAATTTATTTGGTTACCAATGAATCTGAAACCAAGATCTATGGCTGTCTACTCTACACATGTCTTTTCCTACACGACTCCATGTGCCCCTGCTTCTTTATAGGAAGTTGCCTAGAAACCTCCAAGAATTTCTAAGTTTTCCACGCTGTGTTACAGAAAGATCTTATTGTGTATGGGTGTATAAAATTGTTCAATTTTAGCGAACAACTTCTCTGCATAGAATTCTTCAATAACTCCTGATTACTCTCAAGATTAAGCACAAACTCCTCCTTATAGTATATAAATCATTATATTTGCTGGCCACCACCTGATTTCCAGGGTAATCTCTCCCCCTCCCTCCTTCACACTTCATGATCAAACAACACGGCTGCCTATAGTTTTCTGTACACACAGTACTTCTTTCCATTTCTTGGCTGAAGATCTCCCCTCTCCTCTGGCCATGGTAACTTTCCCTGCTTTCCCCCTTCCTAATTTCCTCAGCCTCACACCCTCTGGCAAATGTCCACTTCTATTCAGCATTATTCAACAAATTTTTATTGTATGATTTTTCTGGACCAAGATATCATTTCCTGTGTAAATACATAACTACTGACTATATTGAGTGACCTCCCTCTGTTTCCCTGTAGCACCCAATAATTTCTGAATTGAAATCATCTGTCCATTTGTGTCTTAGAGTCAAGACAATGAACTCCTTGAGGGTGTAGATTATCTTCATTTTATATTCTTAAGAACTAACACAGTGCCAGTGATAGTAACAGAGTATAGATGTTTAAGAAATATGTTTAAATGAATAGGTGAATAAATGACTGAGAAAATGAACTATTAACCCTGAGCAGGAAATGTAACATTTCTTCCTAGGACATGGGAGGGAAAGAAGAAATACTAGTTGCATTTATCAGTAAGGGTCCTGTCAACAAAAGAAACAACCCCAGGTATTTGATGTTGGAAGGGATATGACAGATGGTATTATAACCAGGAGAGCAAAGATTAGGGAGTCTAGTGATCAAGTAAGATTTGATCAATTAAGGTAATAAGCTGAGCCGAAAAATAATTGGACTTCTATTTACTTGCTGCCACAGTGCAAGCAAGGAACAAAAGGAGACACTGACTTCCCTGTGTTCTATTTCTCCCCATAGAATGGCACTGGCCAGGGGTCAGGTGGATGTGGTCAGGATGGCAGGGATCATATCACTACTGAGAAGTCCTGAACAAAAGTATCTACCTCTTTATGGAGCCATTAGCTGGCAGGCAGGACTCAGGGAAGGGCTGGAAAGTCTGGAAAGTGCAGAGACCCCCTAGGCCTCCTGATGAAGTAGTCTCCAATGTGCACATGAACATGGTCGGCCCAGAGGAGCCTGACTCCTTGACTATCTTTCCCTCCAGAGAATTTCAGTGCCCTGGTTATGCAACAAATCTGCTAAGATGAGTGCAGTTTCCTGCCTTGGAAGTCTTCTTGGCAAAGCCTTGTAAATTGCCTGTGGTCCAGCCTGAACTGCCACGTAGGATTTGGGCCTGGAACTGGGCACCTAACAAGGAGGCCTCTAGAATTCAAGAGTTCAATTTATATGGGAATTGTGGGAAAATGCCAGTGATAATCTCCACTGCCTCTAGAATCGAATTGGATGACCAATGAAAAAATATCCCCGAGGGGGGAAAACCTCATACAGATCTTCCTCAACATATGATGAAGTTATGTCCTGATAAACCCTTTGTAAGAAGAAAATATCATAAGTTGAAAATGCACTTAATACACCTAACCCATCTGACATCGTAGCTTAGGCTAGCATAACTTACATGTGCTCAGAACACTTGCATTAGCCTTCAGTTGGGCAAAATCACCCAACAGTGCTCAATATCTCACGTAAGTTATTGAACACTGTATACTGGAAGTGAAAATCAGAATGGAGATACGAGTACAGAATGGTTGTAAGCATGTAGTTGTTTACTCCCATGATCACATGGTTGCCTGGGGGCTGCATCATTACCCATCATCAGAGAGTATCTGACTACACCAGTATTGCTTGCCTGGGAAGATCAAAATTCAAAATTTAAAGGACAGTTTCTACTAAATGAGTATCACTCTCATGCTCTCCTCAAGTTGAAAAATCTTAAGTCAAACCATCCTAAGTGGGGGGTCATCTGTATCTGCCTTCTGCCAAAGCTCATGTTTGCCCACCATCACCTAGGATAAATGATGATTTCTGCTTCTCTTCAGCCAGCTACAACTTGCATAAAAGACTTATTGGAATCTTACCTGGAAGATTTTTTTTATTAACATATAATGTATTATTTGCCCCAGGGGTACTCACCTGGAATATTCTTGGTGGAAGTTTGGTAAATTTAATCCCAAGGTTTCTAACCCATGTGATTCTCATTAACACATGCAAAGGGAATAATGATCCTGAGTTGTCAATAAACAAACCTACACAGTACATAAAACAGAGAGTAAGGGGATGGCAGGGGAGAGAATAATCTTGCCAGACAGACTCAGTGTAATTTAAAATATTGGAAGCAAAATTAGGAAGGTGTGGAATTGGAGTGGGTGACTACCAGACAACAGCAATGACCACTGAGAGACTAAAAGGAATGGGACAGTGGGATGGTCAGGAACTGTCCCAATGATGACCTAGAAAATGTAAAGAGCTAATTCATAGATATCAAGAAATTTATAAAGCGAAAAATTTGAGTCTAGTAAGAATAGTCAAGGAAATACACACAAATTTTGGTCACTTAAATTAACCTCAGTGTAACTTCTACACGTTACTCAGTGTTCTGAATGTAGGACAAAACGGTTGTTACTTCCACTGTTATTGGTATCTACTAGTCTCAATTTTCTCCAAGATGGTTTGTCAAAGTACATTAAGAACTTCAGAACTGTTTTTTGTTTTTTGCTTTTTTTTTTTTTCCTTTAGCTCCTTATTTCTATTTTTAGGAATTCATTCTAGAGAAAAAAGTTTGAGTTGTTGGTCACTAACAACCTAAATATCCACCAGTAAGGGAAAGTTAAACATAAATTGTAATGTGTCTCAAAGGGAGAATGTTATGAAATCATTAAAAAAAATTATGAAATCATTAAAAATCGAATTTCATGGATTATGAACTAAGTGCATCTTACAATATTAAGGGGCATTTTGTAAAAATAATGTGTACTTTTTGCATTTTGCATACATAGCAATGAGGAAAAGCACCAAAATCTTAATGGCAGTTTTTCCGTGTGATATTATAGGTCTTCTTTCTCTCCACAGTTTGCTGTTTGTTTTTATGAGTTGTATAATAAACACGTTTTACTTTTATAAAAATTGAGTTACTTTGAGAACCCATTTGATATTTGAGTTCTTAAACTTGAAATCAAATTAATCAATGTAGTATGCGTGATTCTCCAGGTTTCAAGCCACTTCCACAAGACCAAGTAGGAAATTAGGAAACCAGAAGTTTATAGTAATCCAAGGTCGTTGTTTGGAGCTAAGCAAAGCAAGTTGGCAGAAGGTGCAGAGCGCTATGGGAGTTGAGTGTGAGACACCATGATATCTGGCCTGGATAGTAACAAAAGTGAAGTGTTTGGGGATGGGAAAAGAATACTGAAATAAAAAAGGAAAGAACTGAAGAACAGATGATGCTAAGGAAATTTTTCTTTTGAGATGAAGCAATTAAGGTAAAGGGCAAAGTCTGGAATGTGGCTGTAGTAGTAAGACACTTGACAGAGGAAAAATAAAGGCTAGGGCAGTGATCAAGGACCTCAGAGGAAGGGGTGCAGGACAGACGATCTACAGGATAGTCTGATCCCTTAAGAAAAGAGCAAGACACAATACGGATCCTAAATCCTCAGTGGATATAACAGGGTCCCCTAGAGGAGGGGGTCACAAGAAAGAGGGTAAAGGCATGGCCTGAGAAGCATGCAGGAACTGACCGTGGAGAAGAGATGAAAATTGCAGTACTGCTTCCATGTTTGGAGTTCTCAGAATTCCATTTTTAACTAAAATAATAAATAAAATTTAAAAAACCAAAGCAAAGAAAAAAAAAACCCAACACTTTGATTTTTAACATTTTTAATTATCATCACTCCTTAAAAAATTTGTTCAGATGTAACCAATTTTCCTGTGGTACCTTTATGATTACTTAGCTTCTGAAAGGGAAGAGGTTATAGTATCAGTTAATTTACTTCCCAGCTATCATTACAATGATTAATGACTGGCCATACAGAAGAGTGTGCTTTTAATTTTTTTTCTCATTAAAATTGTGCAAGGAATGTTGACAGTACCAATTGTACCTTAACAGGCATTTCAGGTTCAAGAATATTTGAGAACTATTCTGTGGATGGTCGCTCCAGTGAATAGATTTCAAATTATGTGAAATTGGTTTTATGTGAAAAGTGCAAGAGTTTGTCCTAAAAATACATTAATTTTATTAAATTGTCTAGAGGTTTGGAGTTCCCTTTGGACAAAGCCAGCTAACTTCCTGGGTAAGGACAGAAGACAAGACTACCTTCATTGCTTCCTCTATGTACTGGGCTGGTGCAAAGTAATTCTCTAAGGTGATGGTAATCCATCCATTCTGAAGGTGGTAAAATGGGGTTGGGGGCTTCAGTGAAGGCAAATGAGCACAGAGGTGGTTGTGGCCTCAAAGGACAGGGAGAGACAGTCCTTTGAGTTTGAGCTCTCATCAACATATTCTCAAGGTGGGAGCTCTATGTCCAAGACATCTTCATCACTAAAAGGTCTGGACTTCAGAACTCCTCTGTGTAGTGTCTTATCCCAACAGAGAAGCCTGAGCTTCTTGAAAGTGGTGCAAGGCTTCAAGGCTTTAAGAACCAGGAAGCAGAAGCAGCCAGCCCTCCTAAGGGTTAGGCTCAGAACCATGATGGTCATTTCCACCACCATAAGTCACAAGCAGCCCAGATTCAAGAAGGTCAGTAGCACATGTGTACAGAGAAGGAAGGAATTTTTGGCAGTGACCATATTTCTTGTTAGAGCCTACATGCTGTGGAAGGGTGTAGGGGTAGGGTATGTCATAAGGAGTATGGAAAATTGTTGTTCTTAGCAGGTTGAGGAAGAGATTAGAAAATTACTTGGATAAACGGATGGTATGATAGAAATAAGCACTAATCTTGTGGTGTATAAAATGGTAAAAGCATATAAAAATGATGAGACATGGAGAGTGTTGTAGACTGAATTGTGCTCCCCTCTCCCCAGTTCATATGTTGTAGTACTAAGCTCTAGTACTTCAGAACATGACTGTAGTTGTGGATGGGGAGGGCCTTTAAAGGGATAAGTAAGGTAAAATGAGGTCATATGGGTGAGCCCTAATCCAGTATGAAGGGTGTCCTTTGAAGAGGTGGATATTAAGACTTAAAAAACTGACTAAGGAAAAAATACGTGAGGACACAGGAGGAGGCAGCCACCTGCAAACCCATTAGAGAGGTCCCAGAAGAAACTGAACTTGCTATCACCTATCTTGGACTTAAGACACCCAGCCTGTGGCACTTTGTGATAGCAACCCTAGCAAAGCAATGGAATCAGTATCCTCAAGACACTTAGCTCCACTGATGATGTAAACAAATAAAGAGGCATTTCTAATACCCACCATAGGAGTGGACACAGGATGCCATGGGAACACATAAAAAAGACATTGTATTTTCTTACTTTATATTTTTCATTAGCATAAATTTTCATTGCTTTTGTTTTTTTAAAGATTTTATTTATCTGTTTGAGAGTGAGAGTGTACCAGCTGGGGGTACACTTGTACACTTGTCTTCCTTCTCTTCGGAGAGGGAGCAGGGCAAGCAGACTCCCTGCTGAGCAGGGAACCCAGCTTGGGGCTCTATCCCAGGACCCTGAGATCATGACCTGAGCCAAAGGCAAACACTTAACCAAATGAGCCCCCCAGGTGCTCCCTTATTGCTTTTTCTGATGGTAAAATGAGACATTCCTTATAAAACACTGAAATATAGTAGATGCCCACCATGTATTAGCTCTTTAGACACTTCCTTCCAGCAGATCGTATACATACATAATGTTTTTTCTTTTTCTACCCCAGAGAAGGGAAATAGAAGCAGAAAACCAGAGTGGAAGAATCTGAAACAACAGCAACAACAACAACAAACCCAAACAACTCCACTGGCCTGCTCCTCTGGGCAGCCCACATGGAGCTGGTGGGAGGACTGGCACTGGCCGCTCTGGGTCATTTAAGACAGAAGCTTCTCACCACCCATGCCTGCTGGTTCTGGAGTTCTGTGAAATAGTGCACATGATCCAGGAATTTCTGGGGATAATTTAAAAATGTTCTGGATTAATTCATTCTGCTCAGGTTAAGAGAAATCTTCTCAAGACACAACTGTAATTGAGAGCAAAGATCAGTAAATAGAATTTTTCATTATTCTAAAATAATAATCTATGAAAATATGTTTAAGTAAATACTAATGGCTATTTAAGGAAGCTACTTTATTATCAAAGCTTATACATGATAAAAGTTTTATTGAATAGTTTATGCTGAAGGGAATTTAATGTGGGAAATCTTCCTGGAAGTGGTATTTCTAATAGGATAAGGAAAGTTAATGCATATCAGGGAGGAGTTATTTATATTTCTGATTTATCATTTTAATTAAGCGTTGTTTCTTAACAGCACTCATGACTCAAGGCAGATAAATAAGGCAAGTATAAGTTATAGGTGTGCAAAATATCACACCCGGCTCTATGGCTCCTTGCAGAGAGACAGACCAAGGGTCATATCCAAATGGCTATAAAATAAATGCTTTTGTGGTCCATGTTTCCAGAAATAATGCTAGGAAAAAAAATACCCTTGTATATTCTATATATTTTTTGGACTCTCTCCAGCAGTTTCTCTGGGAAAATGAAGAACATCAAACATAAAAACACTAAACAGCATTTTGGGGCCTCTGCAAATAATCATTCTGAGAGAATCCAAGAACTATGGAAAGATTCTGTAAAAGTTCCTCTCATACCCTTTTGACACAAGGACAGTCTTGCTTGTGCCTGTACTGGCTTCTCTCTCATCCCCGCCTGCCTGTCCAACGAATGACCCTCAGAGGGAAGTTCCAAATGGCTGTTTATCTACATGGCCCACACTTTTTATTAAATAAGGATAAATTCCATATTTATATGGATATAAGGAAATAAGGATAAGTTTCCATATTTTAAAAAGCAATATGGACTGCAGTGCCTATTTCAGTGATGAGCTCACTGCTGCTGGGTATAGGCAGCAAACAAGGTTGTGCATGCCTTTCGCTAGGTCACAGGGAAGGCCCTCAGCCGCCTCTGCCCTCGCCTGCTGTTCTTTAGTACTCCTTCGGCCCTTGCTTGAGTCTGATCCTCTGCTTCCACAAGCACTGTTAATTGTCCCTCGTCCTTCGTTATCGGGTTATCAGGGTTCCACGCACTAACCATCAGTATCTAACAGGTTGATCCTGGTTCACTTGCCACTGACTGCCAGGGGTCAGAGAGAGGCTAGAACTTCCTGCTTTGGTTTCTGCTCTGGCAGGTTGGGGACAGGCAGAGGATACCTTGAAAATAAGAAAGAGGTTTAGATGCTTGGTAGACACATAATTAAACTTCAACGAAGACCTTTATTTCAAATTCATAAATTGTATTAATATTTCTAGTAACACTTAAACAAAAGTTTAGCTAGCCTTGACATGATCGCCTCACCAATGGCATTACTATGACAATTGTTTTCCACTAAGTATGTATATCAATTAAGGTCATTATCCTTTACTCATAATTTTATTCATGATTTAATGGAAAAGCAAATAGTATTTCTTAAAAGCTCATCCTAGAGGATCTATTAGAGCTGGGCCAAGTTTCCATTTACTGAGTAATTACTATGTTCCTGGCTGGCACTAGGCTACATAATTTATATGCAGCATCTTATTTAGATCTGGCAAAGACCTTATAAACTCTGCACCATTGACTTCATTTTCTGTGTGAAAAAGTCCCCAAGCTGTCTATGTGCAGAACCCAGGACCAAGGGCGCCTGGGTGGCTCAGTGGGTTAAAGCCTCTGCTTTCGGCTCAGGTCATGATCTCAGGGTCCTGGGATCGAGGCCCGCATCGGGCTCCCTGCTCGGCGGGGAGCCTGCTTCCTCCTCTCTCTCTGCCTGCCTCTCTGCCTACTTGTGATCTGATCTCTCTCTGTGTCAAATAAATAAATAAAATCTTTAAAAAAAAAAAAAAAAAAAAAAGAACCCAGGACCAAAATCTAGGATTCCCCCCCTCCCTCCCTCCCTCCCTTCCTTCCTTCCTTCCTTCCTTCCTTCCTTCCTCCCTCCCTCCCTCCCTTTCTTCCTTCCTTCCGTCTTCCTTTCTTCTTCTTTCTTTGACATCAAAGTCCTTATGCATAATATTTTCACCACTTTGCATGGCTAATTGGTAGTGTAAAAGCCTATGAATCCTAACTTCATGAAAAAAAATCTACTTTTTTTCTGAAAATATGTACTTAGTCACCATCATCATAGATTCTTTGTGACATAGCCTGATGGGTTTTTAAACTTAAAAAAAAAAAAATCATTCCAAACTTCCACTTGGAAATGAAAACAGATTTGAAAAGCTACGGATCCTTGACTGTGTCACTGAGAAATGGTACCGAACATACAGTGCTCTAAGAAAAAGAGAAGTGGGAAATGATCAATGTGGTCTCACAGTTGGCATTCTTCACCGCCAACCAGAGCAGAGTAGGAAAACATCTGTCCTCCAATGTTGCAAAGGCCACTGCCCTAGTTAAACTATTGTGAACTGGGGCACTTGAGTCTAAGTAATTCAGGACTTTTATTTTCAGCACATGTCCCCAATTGTTCCTGTAGAAATGAAGGCCATTTCTTGACTCCAAACGTGCTATTTACCCTTAGTATACAATCTGTAATTTTTATCCAACCAGTAAAGACAGAAAAGTGGAAAAATGTCACGTTCTCAGATTTAAAAAAAAAATTGAAAACATTTGAGGAAAGGGAAAAGGGTTGTCAGAATCCACTAACCCAAAACATATATTTCTAGTCGGGTACCCTAATTATGCTTTCTTTCACTTTATCACTTATTCTGTAATGGACTCTACTGAACATAAATAAATTTCACCATTTACTAAAAAAGAAAAGTATCTCCATTCCATACAAATCCATATAATACACTCATTATAACTTGGAGTGGAGAAGAAGCCTATATTTTGTGAGATTTTCCTATCTAAATGCTCACTAGACTTGAATATGCATAGCTTATTCCAACTAGAGTTAAGAAATGCACCCAGGAGTCATGAAAGTAATATTTTAGTAATTTTAGACATTCTGGATTCTTCTTCTATACTGTTATTCTCCATTAGGTAAAGCTTTTTGGCTCTATCCAGCATTGGCCAAGGTTGAGGGGAAAGGATAAATCTGAGTAGAATAAATAGTAGATGTGTTGGTGGCCAGGAAGATGTAATGAGAGGTTTTGCTCAGTAATAGGCAGTGTTGTGTTGTGGTTACAGACTCTGGAGTCAGGCTTCCCTGATTCAAATCCTGGCTGTTAGTTGAACAACCTTGAACAAGTAATTTTGCCTATTAGTAAGTCAGTAGCCTCATCTGTAAAATGGAGGTGATGATAAGAACACTTCATAAAGTTACTGTGAATATTAAGTGAGTTAATAATGTAAAGCATTCAGATCAACCCATAGTAAGTCCTCGGTAAATATCAAAATTATAAGAATGTAATACATGTATTTTTTCATGATTTTTAAAAATTATTTTTCTATCATTACATAGCACTGGACCATAGAGATGAATAATAATTGATTTAACTCACTGCCTATTGTAATACATTTTTAGATTATTTCTGATTTTTCATGGCTATATATTTATATATTTTTTTCAGATTAACCTTAAAATCACTTTGTCAACTTCCAAGAAAAATACTCCTGGAATTTTCACTGGAGTTATATTAAACCTATACATTTATTTTGGGGATATTCTTTTATAAAATTCAATTTCTTATCCTGGGGTATAGTATATCCATCTGCATATTCTAGTCTTCCCAAAAAGTGAATCTAATATTTTGTAATTATTTTCATAGAGATCATCTATATTTATTTTTACATTAATTCTTATGTATTTCATAATTTTGCCATTAAGAACTATTAAATAGAATTTATTCTTAGGTGTTGCTGTTATGAAATATTTAGTACTTTGCTTATGTGGATATTTATATGGAGGTTATAATTTTTCATAGTAAAAACATCAAACCTTTCCTGTGTATGACTTTTTCTATGCATAGAAAATGTCAGCTTACATCCTGAATTTAGAGCAATTTTTACCTATAATTTATTTTAGTAAAAGCACTTTCGAAAGGTAAAAATTTTAAGTCTATCATGTAAATGCATAGCTAAGCAATAGGATGATTTTATAAATAAATCACTTAAACAAACAGCATTGGTGCTTCATGTCTCTTAAACAAAGAGTCAGTAGGACCATCTCAGTCCAAATAGAGCAAGATTTTAAGAAAATTCCATACTTTACTAACACGTCCACTCATGGGTTATAAACTACAGAAGTCCAACATTTACCAAAGTCCCGCATTCTTTTCTACACATTCCTACCTTGGTATTCTTCTCATACTTCTGTAATTGTCTTGTTTATTTACTATTTACTTGCTATTATTGTCTATTTTTCCCCCATTGCCACTGCAATTTCTATTAGTCTGTAACCTTGGTTGTCTTATTTACTATAATAATCCATACCAAACCACAGTCTTATTCATTCATTCATTCATTCATTCATTCATTCAATAAATATGTATTCATCTGCTATTTTTTGTCAGAAACTGTTGTATATGGATAAGGTCTCTGGCCTTGAAGTGTTTTAAGATAGAAAACAAAGAAACAAATAACATAATTTCACGTAATTGTAAGAACTCTGGGAGTGGAAGGCAATACAATAGACCGAGCAAAGCGAGGAGGGGAAGGGGTACTGTTTCAGAAAGAATAGCCAGTAAAGGCCTCTCTAAGGAGGTTTAAAAAAATGTATATCTGGGTGCCTGGGTGCCTCAGTGGGTTAAAGCCGCTGCCTTCGGCTCAGGTCATGATCCCAGGGTCCTGGGATCGAGGCCCACATCGGGCTCTCTGCTCAGCGGGGAGCCTGCTTCCTCCTCTCTCCTCTCACTCTGCCTGCCTCTCTGCCTACTTGTAATCTCTCTCTCTGTGTCAAATGAATAAATAAAATCTTTTAAAAAAATGTATATCTATATATGTGTGTGTATATATATATGTACCTATACATATATATATATACACACACAGAGACCTGACTAATATGAAAGATTTGTAGAAGAATATTGCAGGTAGACTGAATGGTTATAAAGATCTTGAGGTGGAGAACTTGGTGGTCTAACAAGACTCAAAAAAACCAGGGAACAAGGGAGAGAATGGCAGAAGATGAGGTCAGCAAGGTAAATCATGGTCAGATCACTCAGTCAAGGCCTTCTTCTCTCCAGTCATGCTTTTCAAGATTTGTTGTGCATACAAATCATCTAGGATCTTATTAAAACACAGACTCTGGCTCAGTTGGTCTGGGGCAAGGGCTGGGATTCTGAATTCGTAACAATCTTCCAGAGGATGCTATTGCTGTTGTTCTGAGGACCAGTCTTTGAATAATAAGCTTCTGAGCTATGAAAATGTGGTTGAATTCTATTGTAAATATGAATGATAGTCATTAAAGGGCCCTGGACTTGGGATAACATGATTGATTCACATTTTTAAAGGATCATGAGGGTTGTGTGTGTGGAAAGCCTACTGGGGAGAAAGTGTGGAAGTTGGAAACCAGTAAGAAGATTGCTTCAGTTAGACAACAGATGATAGTGGCTTGAAGTAGCATTGGCAGCGAATGAGCACATGAGACATAATCAAATTTGGGATACACTTTGATTACAGAGTCATCAGGATGCTCTGATGAATTAGATGTTGGAAGTAAAAGTAAGAGTGATGAAAACAAACTACTAGTTTTTAGACTGAGCAACTGGGTGACTTGCAGTTCATGTTCAGAGCTTAGGGGAGATTGCTGGATGAGAGATGGAAATTTGGGAGCCATTAGATTTTAAAGCTATGCAATTAAATGAGCTTATCTAGTAAGTGAGTATATACAGAAGAGATTTGAGATTGAGAAAAGGAAGAAAGCCCACTCAAAGAATTGAGAAGGAACCATCAGTGAGATAGGAAAAAAAAATTTGTGTGATGTCCCAGAAGTCTAGTGGAGGGCTTCAGCACAGGGGTTGGTGAGGAGGATAGTCAATAATTCAAATAAAATGTTCAAATAAAATGAATTACTGAGAATTGACCACTGGACTTAGCCAGATGTGGGTTATGGCTTATTTGACAAAGGTGGCCTCAATGAATAGGGTAATGAATCTTGGCTGAACTGTAAGAAAGAGAGAATGGGTTGTGGAGAATGGATGAAGTGGAGGCAGAGACAATAAACACCTGTTTCAAAGATTTTTTGTGGGCGCCTGGGTGGCTCAGTGGGTTAAAGCCTCTGCTTTCGGCTCAGGTCATGATCTCAGCGTCCTGGGATCGAGGCCCGCATCGGGCTCTCTGCTCAGCAGGGAGCCTGCTTCCCCCTCTCTCTCTGCCTGCCTCTCTGCCTACTTGTAATCTCTCTCTCTGTGTCAAATAAATAAATAAAATCTTTAAAAAAAAAAAAAGATTTTTTGTTACAGAAATGGGCCCTAACTGGAAAGTTATGGTGAATCAAATGATTTTTATTTTAAGATAGGAGATAATGAAATAGGTTTATGTTCTGATTATGAGTGACAGATGTGATATTGCAATTTATAGTACGAAATACACATTTGGTCATTTGGTCTTCACCCCTGTTTCTGGTACAAAACTCCCAAAACACTTGAAATTTCCTAATGTTGTCTTTTGTTATGTTAATAAGGTGACTTCTGGAAAGCTCCTGAGGCTGGGGGCTGGATGCCAAGGGAACGAAGAGTTAACTTTCAGTCCCACTCCCCAACATCTCCTGGAAGGAAAGAGAGGCTAGAGACTGAATTCACTCAGCAATGGCCAATGATTTAATCAATCATGCTTATGTAACCCTCCAAGAAATTCAAAAGCACCAGGAAGCTTCTGGGTTGGTGAATATGGGGAGTCATAGGAAGAATGACGCACCTAGAGAGGGCACGGGAGTTCTGTGTCCTTTTCCAATACTTCCCATCTCTTTCTTCTAGTTGTTCCTCAGTTATATCCTTTTATAATAAACTGGCACTCTAGTAAGTAAAATGTTTCTCTGAGTTCTATGAGCTGCCCTAGCAAACTAATTAAACAAAGGAAGAGGTCATTGGAAACTTTAGTCTATAACTGGTGGGTCAGAATTATAGATGACAGCCTGGACTTGCAATTCACATCTGAAATGGGGGCCAGGAGCAGACTTATGGACTGAGCCCTTAACCTGTGGGATCTGACTGTATACAGGTAGATAGAATCAGAATTGAATCAAATCGGAAAACATCCAGCTGGTGTTGGAGCACTGCTTGGTGGTGTGGAAAAAACCCCTACACATTGGAATTGGAATCAGAATTTACATAGATCAAGAGGAAAATATTATTTATGCAGTTGGAAGAGCTGGCTATGAAGAGAAGAGACAGTGTCAGGAGGGAATGCAGAATACTTGTGTGTGTGTGTGTGTGTGTGCGCGTGTGTGTGTGCGTGTGTGTACACACACATAGGCACATATATATTCTGTTGGTGGGAAGATGCAGCACTTTTCTTCTGGATGTTTTAATTTTTCAGTAAAATGCAAAGAAAGGTCATCAACCAACAGTGAGAAGTTCGGGAGGACTATTGGAGATTTGAGCCAAATGGAGAAGTAGAGAAGTGGTGTGATATACTCATCTCAGAAGTTGTGAAAGCAAGTTTAGTAGGATAATGTCGTAGGATTCAAAAGGCAGAACCATGGAGACATTTAAGGTATAGTAATAGAATTCAAGTGAAACAAGTGGGATTTCCTCTCATCACAGGTGTATGTTTAGAGAGAAAACGGTTACTGAAGACATAGGAAAGAAAGAAATTATAATAATGAACCATGGCATCTAAACCTAGAAAGAAGCCTTGAAAAGCGGTGAGTTAATGCATTGTTCAAACGGGACAAAAGAACAATTGTTATAGTAAGTGAACTGAAAAGCAGGAGATTCTCTGAGTTCTCAGGTAAATAAAAGCCTGTATAACCCTCCCCTGCAATTCTTCAAAGGTGCTGGATGGGGTGACCTTAACCATGTAACTTAGCTTGAATTGTCATGAACGTTTCTCAAAAGGTTTACCACGGATTTACTTTACACAGTCATCATATGATTTTATTTACTTACAATTTCTTAAAAATAGATCCATTGAGAAAAGCAGGGTACAGCATCTGAACAACAACTATGTCCCCTTTGATTTTAAAGCATTCTAAAATGTTTTAATGCACCAAACCGAAAAGCAAAACATCATTCAAACCAAACAAGTTATTAAAGTACCAGCCTTAAGTGCTGTTTTGTCTCTTTGCTTATTATTCTCTCAACAGCAATAAGCAGAAATCAAATTACCAAATTTGAATGCTAACACATTTCCAGGATAATGTGAACAGGAAACAGATAGAATCTTGAAACACCATCTCAAATACTCTTCAGAAAACTGTTAGGAGGGCAAAAAGTCCATAAAGTAAGGCACAAGGGTAGGCAATGAGAAGCTGCTGTCCTTCCATGCCCAAGGCAGAACTGAAGATTGTGGAAGCTGAGAGACTACACCAGCCAACAATGACCACTGCCAACAAAGTTCCGAAGGTGCCCCTATAGCAAAGACAGAAGAGATGATTACCTTATATCGAGAGAAAAAGAGATGATTGAATCAGAGCTGCCTCGGAAATGTCCTTGGTACAATACTTATAACTACTCTCTCCATTTGCAAAATGAGGGTGTATGAAGTCAAAGGCCTTGGCCAGCTTGAAAATCTGTGAGTCAAATTCCCCATCAGAGGTAAACATTTTATACTTCAGTAAAACTTGAACTAATAGGAGTATAAAAATTCACCTGAAGTTACTGTCAACTGTCAACATTCAAATCCCAATTCCTGAAAATCTTTTATAACAACGATGCTTAGGGTTTTCTTTTAGAGTTACAGATTCTTTTTCCCACGCTATCTTCCCCAATTGATGCATGGTATGAGCAGAAAGATAACTATCTTGTATTCCAGTAGGGGGCCTTGCTCCCAGGTCTGCTTTTCAGGTTTCTATCTGAAATAGCACAGCCTGACACGGTTCAAGTAGGGAACACAAACATGTATGTGGCCTCCCACCTCATCACTGAAGATTCCTTTTGTAGGTGTATTGTGGACTTTTTAGAATATTGGAATTGATTTGTTCAAATTGATATCTTCAAAAATAACTGTGGAGGCAATTGGCTTTTTAAGAATAAATGGGCAGGGCACCTGGGTGGCTCAGTGGGTTAAAGCCGCTGCCTTCGGCTCAGGTCATGGTCTCAGGGTCCTGGGATCGAGGCCCACATCGGGCTCTCTGCTCAGCGGGGAGCCTGCTTCCTCCTCTCTCCTCTCTCTCTGCCTGCCTTTCTGCCTACTTGTAATCTCTCTCTGTGTGTCAAATGAATAAATAAAATCTTTAAAAAAAAAAAAAAAGAATAAATGGGCAAATAAGGTAGTTAAGTCTAGCCACCATGGGGATAAAAAAGGAGGTATGGGAGTAAAGAGTGAATTTCTTTCCTTATGTGCAAAACAGAATGTGTTATTTAGAAAAATAAGCTGTAAGATCTTCAAAAGATCAAGAGATAGCCTGTCCCCAGCTTTAGATCAATGAAGTGACATGAGGAAAATTACATAGAGAAATGGGCATTAGGTCAAGATCTCCTAATTCCTAACGGCCCGTTGCTCCTTTCACTATCAAACTACACTGTATCACTCGATCCTGGTATAATCTGAAGTTGAGAATTATGTTTATTATCTGTGAGAATGACAAAAATATTTACTTTTAATAACTGAACCAAAGAAAAACAAATGAAAAACTGTACAATATGGCTTATGATGCTTTGGATTATAAATAAACTAAAAACATTTAGTGTCCACTAATAAATATGATATGCATTGGTTTAATTAATATCTACTAGGAAAAATTTATAGGTCAACCTAATATACAAGTTTTTATACATAAAAATGTAAAGTTATATATGATTGATTTGAATGATATAGTAATACGCCCGAAAAGGAAATTTCCATGTAATAGTCTTAGGGGGTTGGATAATTTGCTCTCCTTTAATAGAATTTAGAAGATTGCCAAATCATCCTTTATCATTTCAAAATAAATATCTAATGAAAAGAGGTCCAGACTTCTGATGATTCTCAAAATCTCATTTTATTTATTTATTTATTTATTTATTTACTTATTTATTTATTTTTAAAGATTTTATTTATTTATTTCACAGAGGGAGAGAGATCACAAGGAGGCAGAGAGGCAGGCAGAGAGAGAGAGGAGGAAGCAGGCTCTCCGCCGAGCAGGGAGCCCGATGTGGGCCTCGATCCCAGGACCCTGAGATCATGACCTGAGCTGAAAGCAGAGGCATTAACCCACTGAGCCACCCAGGCGCCCTCAAAATCTCATTTTAGTTTTTATTTTCTTCTCCTACTAATCTGGAGTCATTTGAGATGCTCCAAGACTTAACTTTGCTAGAAATAATGTTTTAAAGTTAAAGTTTTTAAATGGTAAATCATTATAGCATTCTTTGGCAAAAGCATTCAACCAAATAGACATTGTAGAACTAAACTCTGTATTAACATGTCAAATGTCTGTACCAAACAACATAGTAAATGGAAAAGCTTGGTAAAGAACCTGCTTGGGATTCTCTCTCTCCCTTTCCCTCTGCCCCTCCCACTCGAGCTAAATAAATAAATAAATAAATAAATAAATAAATAAATAAGTAAATAAACCATATTAAAACAAAGAAGCATTTCCAAATAAGTCACTCTCAATAATGTTATAAAAAAAAACTATATGAGATATCTAAACAAAATTTTTAAAGGCTCTCCTAAAATGTCTACCTTTGGCATTGGTAAATTTTTTATATAATGTGCTATCCAATGTAGTGTTAATAACCTAAAATTTGGATCATCTAAAAAATTGCAAATTGTCCCTCCTTTGGATGTGGAAGAATGAGCACTGATGGCAAATGTTTATTGGGTTCAGAGCATGTGGGGGACAAAGGACTATGTGATTACTTGCTCTCCCCAAACCGTGGTAGTGATGTTCATATGCCTTGGGCAACTGCCCAACAGAAATATATCTACTGGATCCTCATTAATAGTTTTTTTTTTTTTTAAGATTTTATTTATTTATTTGACACAGAGAGAGAGATTACAAGTTACTAGGCAGAGAGGCAGGCAGAGAGAGGAGAGAGGAGGAAGCAGGCTCCCTGCTGAGCACAGAGCCCAATGCGGGCCTTGATCCCAGGATGCTGAGATCATGACCTGAGCCGAAAGCAGAGGCTTTAACCCACTGAGCCACCCAGGCACCCCCCATTAATAGTTTTGAATTGCAAATCCTAACTTCCCAGGAAGTAAAAAAGAAAAAAAATCTATTGGCTGAGAATATATGCTATCAAGTTCTCCAGCATTAATATCTTCATCAGGGTTCCTGGGAATTCTTCACTGCAAGGAGCCCAGCTGAGAAAGAACAGTTGCTTGCTGCCTCAAAGGCAGAGTGCCTGGGAGCTGAAGCAATTTGTCAGTGTTCACCAGGCACCTCCTCCTCCAAAATCAAACAAGTGAATTTTCTGTAGTTGTTCCATTACCCGGGCCAATAGTTCATATTGAAGAATGCAACAACTTCCGAAGTGCCGCTTTCACAGATAACTTGGTTTAATTTACTGCTTAAATCATCCAAATAGCAACAGTACCTGAGCCAAAACTGACCTAGTTTCCTGAATCCGTGCATAGCTTTTAATTGCCAAAGTTTCCCCAATTCCATTCCCAAAAAGATCAGAAAGAGGTTAACTGTTACCCTGGTGTGGCAAGCTTGAGAGAAGACTGTGCGTGTAGGGACCATTTGGACACACAGGCACTTACTGCAGTGAAAAGAAGATGGCGCAGCTGGACAGGATGACCATGGGGAGCAGGCAGTAACCCAGGACACTTGCCACGCAGCCGTAAGATGCCCCTGAAGAGCTCATCAAGTTCAGTAAGGTGTGAATCCCTAGGCAACCTATGGCACTCATGCCATACACATAACCAAACTGAACTTTTCCTGCCTGAAACAAGGGGAAGAACACAGGTAAACACATAGCAAAAATCGAGAGGAAATTGGAATGTCAACAAGCAGAGAGCATTTTAGAATCAATCAGCTCAACACTGTTTCACATCTTTCGGGTACAGTCATCAGGAGACTGGGAGTTCTGGAAAAAACACTGGCTACCGGGCGCCTGGGTGGCTCAGTGGGTTAAAGCCTCTGCTTTCGGCTCAGGTCATGATCTCAGGGTCCTGGGATCGAGGCCCGCATCGGGCTCTCTGCTCAGCGGGGAGCCTGCTTCCCCACCCCCTCTCTGCCTGCCTCTCTGCCTCCTTGTGATCTCTCTCCCGCTGTGAAATAAATAAATAAAATCTTTAAAAAAAACCAAAAAACAAAAACAAAAACAAAAACAAAAACAAAAAAAAAAACACTGGCTACCGTATGACTTCAGGTCCTGAAAACAAATACCCCTGATGATATTTGGGGTGTCACATGCATGCCACAGAAAAAGATGAAAAAAATTTCTAGGTTTTTTTTTTTAATCATGTATCACCTATTAGAAGTACAAGACGTAACTAAGGATATATTTTCTCCCCCTATTTGTCAAATAATTAAATGAATGAATGAATGAATGAAAAAATTCCAATTTCGTCTTGAAGATTTTACAAGGCAAATTAGTAATGTTAACAAATATCTATAGGATTTACTGTTAGATCCTATTCTAACCATTTCACATGTATTAAATTATTTAATCCACACAACAACTTTATGAGGTAGGTACCATTATTATACTCATTTTACCCATGAGGAAACTGAGGTGAAGAGAATATGTAACTTGCCCAAAATAAAATGTTAAGTGGTGGAACTTGGCGTTGAACCTAGCCAGTCCAGTTCTAAAATTAGATATTGGACATCCATAGGCGCTCTCACAAAGGCTTAAAATAATGAGACTTACTTAACCTAATTTAACCTAAAATATCCTAAACTCATTTGACCACAGAATCCTTTGTTTTCTTTACCAGTTTAACTGAACATACCTTATGAAAAGCTCGTTTATATAAACCAACTGGTACTGAATCATAAAAGAAGTACTGTTAAAGGGAAATCATTAGTGTTCAGGATAAAACACTGATTTTCTGAGGACTCATAAAAATAGCCATCTCCCACAGGCACTAGGGATTGGGAGCTGAAATAGTCCCATTAAACTCACCCTGAGAAAGTCACAAACTACTATTGATTCAACAGGGGACATTTTAATGTTTGCTACCTGAGGATGCCAAAGCTCCAGTAAAGAACTCACTTAGTTTTTCTATTTACATTAAGCTGATTAGAAATTCTGGATAAATATTGAATAGGCTGACTCTGTTTTTCATGGGAATCATGCAAAACAAGGAAGAATCTGGTAAATTCAGAGAGTGAGCTTTTTAGTTGTCATGTTCTCTCTATAGTCTTTATGTCTTACAGAGTAAAGAGATACTTACTTTGCAATTAATTAATGGAGACTATTATGACCCTTTTAATGTTCAAAATTGCTTAGCTACTTTGAGTTCTTCTTCCTCTACAGAGATGGGGAGATTGGTCACTACCAATTCCTTTCACAAAATGTCCCTGGGCTATGCTTGCAGAATTCTCTCCTGCATTAGCCACAACGAGTTCTTACTGAGTAACTTTTGTATTCTCATGGCTATCCTGTGAAATAATACTAATAATGCTAACAGACATGCTTAAGAAACCCCTCAGTTATGGCTCTATTGGGTGAGTTTTTTCCACGTGGAAAATAGTGACCATCTAAAATCACTTGTATTAGAGAAATATCCTACTTAATATATTTTTTAAAGATTTTATTTATTTATTTGACACAGAGAGAGAGATTACAAGTAGGCAGAGAGGCAGGCAGAGAGAGAGAGACAAGCAGAGGAGGAAGCAGGCTCCCCGCTGAGCAGAGAGCCCGATGCGGGCCTCGATCCCAGGACGCTGAGATCATGACCTGAGCCGAAAGCAGAGGCTTTAACCCACTGAGCCACCCAGGCGCCCCCTACTTAATATTTTTATTGGATGGGATAATTCTGAGGTAGCGAAAGCTGTAATGGTGAAGGGTAACTCCCCCACAACCAAAAGACACAGAGCTAGAACTTCCTGACCTCAACAGTTTTATAAATAATTTGATAGTAAAACTGTCCCTTTCTTTCTTTTTTTTTTTTAAGATTTTATTTATTTTATATATAGAGAGAGATCACAAGTAGGCAGAGAGGCAGGCAGAGAGAGAGGAAGAAGCAGGCTCCCTGCTGAGCAGAGAGCCCAATGCAGGGCTTGATCCCAGGACCCTGATATCATGACCTGAGCCAAAGGCAGAGGCTTTAACCCACTGAGCCAACCAGGGGCCCCTGTCCCTTTTGATATTAGTTAGTGACTTTTCTCTTCATCTCTTTTCTTGTTAGTTTATCCATCCTAAATTGCAATTCCATTTGGCAGGGGCCATTGCCATTTTTAATTTGTTTCAAATTCTAAAAAAGGGCTTGTAACTGAAATGGAAAGCAAATGTTCCATTTCTTCTTAACCTCAAAACTTTACAGGTCCTCCTTGTACCACCCTCATTACTATATCTGGATTTGAAACACTCATTATTCTTCTGATTATGCTTTTACATTGGTCATGCATGCCCCTTTTCCAGATTATACTCTTAGAACTATCAGAAAAATTAAATGGAACCATACTTTTATTTTTTTTCCATATTACATAGATGAATCTTTTTTTTTTTTTAGTTTTATTTTTTCAGAGATCCAAGATTCATTGTTTATGCACCATACCCAGTGCTAGGAGCCATATTTTTAAACCACTTATCTTCCTTGTTTGCCTCCTTCAATATGAAGAAAGTCCACTAAAAGATATTGTGTCATGCCTTACATCAACATAAATCATAAAAATGATAAGTATGTAAATATGAGTCTTATGACTCTGGAGAAAATGAACAAATTGAATGTTGTTTGGGATTCAGTTTTCCTTTTCTAGTACAATACATATACAATACATATACATATACATATACAAGCCCATAAGCTTTTCTTTTGCATTTTAATTCTAGATATCCTGGGCATGGTTAGTTTAGCTTCAAATGGACTCTGAGTGAAATCTGACTTCATTAGTATATGCTTGGGTGATTTTTTGTTGTTTTTGGTGTTTATTGCTCTACATGTATTAGAATCAATTCTGAAGTAACGACATCTAATGGTAAAATAAAACTGATAATGTCTGCTTAAAATGTTTCAGAAAATATGCACTTTCACATATTCCTCCAAATTTTAGAACTCAAAGGAACCTTAAGAACCACTTACATAAGTGTTTTTTGTCTTCAAAATGAAGAAACAAAGAAATAGGAAACAAAAATTTCAAGATCATGCCTAGAGGCAAAGTTAGGGCTACATTCAGTTTTCTCACTTCCATTTGAGTTCTTTGCCTATATTTTTTTGTACTTAAGACAAAAAAGAAGATATTTAAATAATTCCATCTAACATTATACACCCCAAAGAGATCTTAATGGGATTAATGCTTTCCTTTAAGGTATGGTAATGGTACCATTTTCTACAAGAAAACAAACAGTTGTTATATTAGAAAGCAGTTGAAAAAGAAATACGGGTTAATATATTAAATTGATTGCTTCTGACAATTTGATTAATTGACATGGTCTTAACTTAGTGTAGCTAAGATTATCAAATTACTGTGACAAAGACAGAAGGGAAGTTAGAGACTAAATTAAAACTCTAGTTGATATAGTGTTTGATTTACAGAGTATTTTCATTTATCATAGTTTAAAGGAAGAAATAAGATGCTATCGCTAAATACTATTGTACTGGATAAATATGATGTGATTATTAATCATATCACCATGCAGAAACTAAATTGCTATCAGTATTTTGATTAGTATAAAGTAAATTAATAAATAAAAAATGAAAATTTATTTAGTTGCAAATACATTTTACATCTACTTTTGAAAACCGTAGCTATGGAAAAAAAACAGTTATGGAAAAAACGCTTATGGAAAGTGGATAAACAAGAGACAGAGAAGTGGACTGAATAGTTACTTTAAGGGCTTTTCCTAGAATTTTTAATTTCCTGTATTCTTTCTCCTGACACATTTATCTCTGTGCCTTAATTAAACTATAATTTTCAGACTGGCCTGACCATCTTTTTCATCCTCTGTTTTTAACATATGGTCATTACCTCCTCAATTTAAAATCATATACCTTTTCTCTTTTTCTTCCTTTTTCTTTAAATGAAACATTTTCTAAAGTTTGAGCTAAAATGTCTTCTAAATTTAACTTGGGTGGAAATGTGTTTTTCTTTACTTCTTTGGGGACTCAATCTCATTACTCCAGATTTAAAGAATGAAAGAGGCCCATACACAAGACAAATGGTAAAGTCAGGGGGAAAAATGCCTATATAAAAAGCAGAAAACTCAAATAATAGAGAAATACATAGGGGCGCCTGGGTGGCTCAGTGGGTTAAGCCTCTGCCTTCGGCTCAGGTCATGATCTCAGGGTCCTGGGATCGAGCCCCATATTGGGCTCTCTGCTCAGCAGGGAGCCGGCTTCCTCCTCTCTCTCTGCCTGCCTCTCTGCCTACTTGTAATTTCTCTCTGTGTCAAATAAATAAATAAAATCTTTAAAAAAAAGAAATATATATGTTGAATAAACAAATCACTGGTTATCATTCCAAATACAAGGAGTCATCTCATACCCATACCTCACACAGTATTTGAAATATTCTATAGGTACACCCCAGCAAAGAAAATGATGAGCAAAGAAAAAGGATTTCTCTGGTGTCACAACAGAAATGTTGCAGAAAACAAGAAATAAAATTTGGGCCACTATTTCCCAAATCCATGTGTTTTTTCAACTTTTTCAAATTGACAATCTTTTCTGAATAACAAGAAAGACATAAGGGATCGCCCACTTTGTTGAAAACTTGCTTGCTGATTTGATTTTTGAAATTCTGTTTACATTTATATTATATCTGTCCTAATACTTGAGGGCTGCTTCTCTTTGTCACTGTGGTTCAATTAACTATGTCTAACACACACACACACACACACACACACACACACACACACACACAGTGTAGTTATGAATTAAACAATCTACACTTTATAAACTAACACATTTTCTTCTGTATTAACAAACTTCTTCAAAAATGACACTTGAAAGGACACACATTAAAATCTGGGGCTTGCTGCTGTCTATTACCAGAAGCAAGGTGGCTCCCAGCGCTATGCAAAACAGGATGGGCCCAGTGAGGTCCGTTTCATTCATAATGCTGCCATCTGCTGGTCTCAGAGGGTTTAACACGGTCAAGGTTTTTTGCCATATGTGATCAAAATTAATTCCAAGTTCTGCAGAAAGAAAAAAAAGGGAATAATATAAATATAAAAAAATAAACATAAATAAATTTACTTAAATTTAACATATCTCATTAATTTACTCAGCACTTTCATCTGATACACCTTCAAAATCTAAAGTTCTATGCAATATATAGTAATTTAATAACAACAACAACAAACGATTTGTTGTTCCCAAACAAGGAACTAAAGAAATATTTTAGAGAAATAATTACATCAAGGAAAAATTTCCCTGCCTTGTGCACCAAATATAAGCTTAAAATCTGGTTGAAAATCGGAAAATAGATGTTCTGCATCAAAAATAAAATAAAATGGTAGCTAAGAGACCGAAAAATCCCATCCTATTGCTTATTTAGATATTTCCTTTCCCCCCATTTTCCCTTGATAACACTGTTAGGAGTTAGATAGCAGGATAGTTAGCTAGGGTCCCCAACAAGAAAATATGGAGTCGGGACAGCTATGATAAAACAGCACTGACTTCCTGTTTTGCAGCTTAGACAAGACTACACTGGCATTCAGCATGCAGCTCTTTGAGAGATGACTTCTGCAAAACATCCTAAAATAAGACAATTAACCACAAAGCATTTGTCGCTATCATAGTCAATGGGCAGTTAAAACATAAGCCCCAGTTGTCAGCAAAAAGAGACCATTAGTATGTTGACATTAACCTAGTAGGTAGACAGATAAGTGACCAACGCCCTGATTGGCATGACTCAGCACACCCTGATTGCTTAAGATAGTTTCGCAAAAGAGCTCATAAACACCCCTACACTTAGAAACTCCAAGGGCAACCCTCTTGGACCCCCGCCCTCTCCAGGAGCTTTATACTATCATTCAATAGACTTTGCTTTGGCTGCCCACCACTCTTCATCTGGCCTACCTCTTCATTCTTCAAAGCAGTGTGACCAAGAACTGTGGGCACAAAAGGCAGAAAATCCTGAAACAACACTTTTGAAATATATCACACTTATGTCAAACATGGTATAATTGTTCAATTAGCAGAATTATCTAAAGTAAAGATATTTAGCCCAGATATGGGACTTTATTTCCACCCTGCCTGATGAGAAAAGTAGTTCTATGCTAACTGCCTGAACCTCCACAGAGGAAATAAGAGGATGGCTTTTTCTTGCACCCATATTTTTTTTTAAGATTTTATTTATTTATTTGACGGAGGGAGAGAGATCACAAGTAGGCAGAGAGGCAGGCAGAGAGAGAAGGAAGCAGGCTCCCTGCGGAGCAGAGAGCCCAATGCGGGGCTCAATCCCAGGACCCTGAGATCATGACCTGAGCCCAAAGCAGAGGCTTAACCCACTGAGCCACCCAGGCGCCCCTTCTTGCACCCATATTTTAATAAGGTCAGTGCTAGTATGGTTGACTCTGTGCACCCAAAGATTAAATTCTTTTTTTTTTTAAAGTTATTTATTTATTTATTTCACAGAGGGAGAGAGATCACGAGGAGGCAGAGAGGCAGGCAGAGAGAGAGGGGGGGATGCAGGCTCCTCGCTGAGCAGGGAGCCCGATGCGGGCCTCGATCCCAGGACCCTGAGATCATGACCTGAGCCGAAAGCAGAGGCTTTAACCCACTGAGCCACCCAGGCGCCCCAAAGATTAAATTCTTGAGACAAGTTAATCTTTCCCTTTTGTGAGTGGTGGTGGTAGAATAAAATATTCAAAACCAATGGAGCTTAGTGTCCACGAGTCCAAATTCATTTAGAAATATCTATTTTTCCCCTAATGCCTTGTTTTTAAGTAATTCTGGCTGTCACATCACAGACCTTTCTGCTAGATCCTGCCCCTCTTACATTTTTATTCAAAAATTGTTTTAAAAACCCAGCCATCTGACATCCACTGAATACAGAAATAAATATTAACACCACATCCGTTCCTTTTCTCACCAGTTCTATAAAGATAAACATTAAGATGTATCTTGAGTAGAAAAAAAGAACATTCAAAAAGGAGAAGAACATGAATTTACTATTTAGGAACCAATAATCAAGCTGGCTACTCTCCTTCTATCATTTTAAATTTGAATAAGAGTAAGGCAGAGGCCCAGAATAATTAGAAATAAACTACTGTAAAGAACAATGCAGGGCGCCTGGGTGGCTCAGTGGGTTAAAGCCTCTGCCTTCGGCTCAGGTCATGATCCCAGGGTCCTGGGATCGAGGCCCACATCGGGCTCTCTGCTCAGCAGGGAGCCTGCTTCCTCCTCTCTCCTCTCTCTCTGCCTGCCTCTCTGCCTACTTGTAATCTCTCTCTCTGTGTCAAATGAATAAATAAAATCTTTAAAAAAAATAAATNAAAAGAACAATGCATTTTGACTAAAAAGAATTGAGTGGGGTTTTTTTGTTTGTTTGTTGTTGTTTTACTGTTTTCACTGAATTCTGCTGTGAACTCTACAAGATTTGTATGCATTGGTCTTAGAGACATGTAATGAGGCTAAGGCTGTTATTTTATTCCTATTTTGCACATCAGGTGGCTGATGTTTAGAGATATGAAGAATTTATCCAAAGTCACAGAACTAGTAACAGAAAATATAGGTTTCAATGCTGGAGAATCTAATTCAAGAACCCATGTTTTCTCCCCAAGACAGACAATCCAATTAAAAATGGGGCAGAGGACCTGAATAGACATTTTTCCAAAGAGGAAATGCAAATGGCCAACAGGTACATGAAAAGGTGCTCACCATCACTAATCTTCAGGGAAATGCAATCAAAACCACAATGAGGTATCACCTCACTCATTAGAATGCTATTATCAAAAGGATGAGAAGTAAGTATTGGTTAGGATGTGGAGAAAGTGCAACGGTTGTGCCTGTTGGTGGGAATGTAAATTCATGCAGTCACTGTGGAAAACAGTATGGAGATTCCTCAAATATTAAAAAAATAATAAAAAAAATAGGGCTCTGGCATTCCAACCACCCCACTGTGGCCTGTCCTCAGGCCAGGCTTACAACATGTCCACTTACAGCTGGAGGACACAGGCTCTTAGAGATGGTGGCTTTAGCACAGAGCCCTGCGGGTCAGTCCCCAGGGCAGCTATGGGTGGCAGCCAGAGGCTATGACCTGAGCACTGAAACTGGCCAATTTAAAAAAGAAGAAAAACAAAAACAAAAAACTGCTTTATGATCCAGAAATCCAACTTCTGGATATATACCCAAAGGCAATGGAAACAGGATATCAAAGAGATATATGTTCAGTGCAGCATTTTTCATAATAGCCAAGACATGGAAACAACCTAAATGTCTGTCAGTGGCTAAACAGATAGAAAAGATGTGGGATATACATACAATGGAATATTCATTCATGAGATAGATAGATAGCTAGAAAGAAAGAAAGAAAGAAAGAAAGAAAGAAAGAAAGAAAGAAAGAAGAAAGAAAGAAAGAAAGAAAGAAAAGAAAAGAAAGAAAGAAAAGAAAGAAATCCTGCCATTTGCCACAACGTGGATGGCCCTTGAGGACATTATGTTAATTGAACGAAATACAGACAAATACTGTGTGGTATCATATGTGGAATCTAAAATCAAGGAGAAAAAAGAGTCAACCTCATAGAAACAGAGTAGAAAAGTGGTTAGCTGAGGGTAGGAGACACAGCAGAGGTGGTTATAAAGACCCACGCATGCATACACATCACACAAAACAAAACAACAAAACCCCAAAATCTTGCTTTTAATCATATAGCTTGGATGCCAATGTGTATCTAATCTCATAATGGCTGTATTTTTTTAAATTGAGCCCAGTTCTCCCATATGAAGGATTTTTTCCTTAAATCGTTTGTACAAGGCATTCAACTTCCCTTCCTAGGATAATGACAGTCTTTGGTCAGAAACAGAGTATAGTTCAACTACTTTTATAGTGGCACATAAAACTTGACATCTTGCATATCTGACTCTCCATACACAGAATACCAGATGGACTTTAATGCCTGTCATGACATAGAGGGGTCCTACTCTAACAGGGATCTAAATATTTTCAAAAGTTTGGGCAGACATCGGTCTACACTTCAGTAGTAAGGTTATTTTTTTCACTCATTTCATATCCAGGCTGACAATTGCTATCTCTAGCTTGAAAAGAAAGAATTTGACTGGTTAATAGTGAGTAAATCATGTACATTTCAACTTCTGTGCTGCATCCTTTTTATTATCACGGTATAGTTATATATTTCTTAATGAACATACACTTTGGAGGAGATGAGCAATTCACCAAGCTTAAAATGAAGTTAGAATGTTGAATGTGATTTTTAAAAAGCAGATTTTAAAAATTGAGAAATATGTAGTTTAAATTAATTTCACCTAAGCCTTATGTTGTTTTCAAACTTTATTTTCAATTAAGACATTTATGTTAGCAATATGTTTTCAGCATTTACCACAACAAAGTGGCCTTTAATTCAAAATACCCTTTTCCTCAAAAAGCATAATAATTATTCCTGAAGAAACTCAGATGAAAAATACCTTGTGAGACATTATTACTGATTTCAGACATTTACTTGATGGCATAATTAACTTCTGCACATGTTTCAACATCAAGTCATGAAATAGTGAATGAACATAAGACCTACTAAATATTGTCATACCAAAACCTATTTTATGTGTTTTCTACCAAAATACATCTCCATAATATTTAGTTTTCAAATTTATTATAAAGTATGCAAATGAGATTATAAGTATTTATTAATTGTAGATATCCTAATATAATACCTTATTATACAAGATAAAAGATGAAACTGCTGAGAAATTTGAATGTAAAATTTATTGTTTTGCTGTCATCTAGTGGTAGTAAAGTATATGATATATATGCTATAAAAATGAGCTAATATCTTTGTTTTCTATGCTAATTGTGGCACTGGCCTTTTAAATATAAACATCGGGCTGTGCTACAAATGTAAGTACTGAACAGCACAGTAATTCTTCTGGTTTGACAGACTTGAATTGGCTATTATTCTTCAAGATATGTTTGTTAGCATATTGATTGTATATAATCAAATAGCAAAAGTTATCATTCTTGCATAAAACCACCAAACAATTCTTTTAGACAACAAAGTATTTAAGAAATAAAGAAACACACTTTCAAATAACATATTTGCACAAGGGATGTTAATTATTATAGCTTCATAATGTGATACCCTGTTTGGTGTGTGCTCAATAAAAACTAGCAAATGACATTTATCACCTTATCCTAGAAACCCTGCCTCTAGCTTTTTCATGTCTTTGAAACAGATGAGGCTTGAGGCTTTCACAACATCACCCAACCTTAAGAATGTATTGAATCAGCATCTAGAAATTTCATAGATTAAAAATGCAAAATTATATTAGGTGCAATCTCTTGTATCTCTAATACATTAGCAATTTTGTGGGGACAATCACAAAGAGAAAATAAAATCTAAGAATTTTCTCTTAGTCATAAAAAGTGGGAGGGGAAATCTAGCTTACTTTCTATTTGAATTCAGTAAGATATTAGGGAGGATGCACTTGAGTTTAGAATATCACAATAGAGACATTCAGACAAGCAGAAAATGTTATTTTCAATAAATGTTACAGGAAAAATTTGTTATTCATTAAAGAAAAAAAATGTTAAATCCTACCTCACATACTAACCTAAAATAATTTTTAATGAATCAAAAATTTAAGTGCAAAACAAAAAGATAATTTAAAAATTGAAGAGTATACAAGAGGATATAAATAGTACCTAGAGTTGGAGAAATATATTCTAAACAAAAAAGCAAACAGAAAGAAAATTTACCAAGAAAAATATTATAGAGTTAAAAACATTAATATTAAAATTTCTATATGCTTTAATGTCCTATTAACAAATTAGATGGCAAACACCACCTGGGGGGGAAAATGTTTGCAATACATATTCCAGGCAATCATTAAATATCTTTACCATATAAATATCCCTAAAAATAAATAAGAAAAGGAAAAGTCTTAAGATTTGAATAAGAAATTTGACAAAGAATATGAAAAACAGGAAGAATAGTCAATAAACATGAAAAAATGTATAACTTTTCCAGTAATCAAGAACTACAAAGTATTACTTTTACCCATCCAATTAGCAAAGACATCTCATATTCTACTATGTGGTGTAGGGGATTATCCTTTTCTAGATCAGTTTGACCTCATAAGTACCTTTTGATCCAGTAATCCCAATGATATGGATTTATGCTAAGCACAGATTCTGTAGAGATGGAAGTTATTTACTTCACCAAAGCATTACTTATTATAAGCAACAGACTTTAAGGTGAGTTTAAATTATGGTACTTTTATATGAAAAATATTATGAAGCCATTCTATATCATATTTTCAAATAATATTTAATGACTTTAAAGAATGCATGCATAGAAATACTTTTGATATAAGGTAACTTTAAAAACTACAGAACTTTAGGGCGCCTGGGTGGCTCAGTGGGTTAAAGCCGCTGCCTTCAGCTCAGGTCATGATCCCAGGGTCCTGGGATCGAGGCCCACATCGGGCTCTCTGCTCAGCAGGGAGCCTGCTTCCTCCTCTCTCCTCTCTCTCTGCCTGCCTCTCTGCCTACTTGTAATCTCCCTCTCTGTCAAATGAATAAATAAAATCTTTAAAAAAAAAAAAACTACAGAACTTTATAGCCATTGTATGATCCAACTTTCATTTTTAAATATTCATAAATACATATTCAAAAATATAGTATTTCACTTTTAAGCATATATACTTAAAATATATACATTCTTAACTAAAATATTTACATGTACGTATTTCACATACAAACTCATAAAAATAGAATAAAAGCTGAAAGAAAATTCATCAAGTCATTAATGGAAGTCATGTCATAGAGACAAAATTTTAGGTGGTTTTGATATTTTTACTCATATGTTTCTCTATTTGCCAAATTTCTATATTGAATATAGGTTACTTTTATAACAACTGATAGTTTTGTTTTGTTTTTAAGTTGAGATGTTGGTGGAATCAAGGAGAATGTGTAATGAGGATAGCTTATAATTTTCAGGTATTGATTAATATTGCAGAGGCAAACTGGAAGGAATTGGTTAAACATAACTGATCCCCAAATCTAACTGGCTTCTAAAAAGCCAACAAACCTATGATATAATTTTCTGTGCTTTTCTGAGTGGTTAAAATCATTCACCTTTTTTTACTTTTGAAGACAAAGAATATTTTAATGCCAAGTGGTTGGCTCTGTTCTTATGAGGAAAACACTGATCTTTTGATGTAAAATATTGAGAATTTTAATCTCGCCCTTTTCACTGAACACATATAAAGGGGTGAGAGCATAATTGTTGACTATTCATATATTCAAACTTTTCCCTGGCTCTTAAATTTAAATCTACTCGAGTTTTAGTTTTCCAGCCCCTATACTTCTGGCATCAATGCTGATTTGCTATAAGAGCAAAAGCAGCAGATGTAGGGTGGCTGGATTTAAAAAAATGATAAAAAATTAGTGGATGGAAACTCCCTGAAATCCCTGAAGGACCTTTGGCTGCAAGGGTCCACCAGTTTCCTTGCCACCAGCAGTACTATTCGGGGGAATCATATATTCCTCCCCACTTTGCCATACCCAGCTGTGATGAGGGGGCTCCTCTGAGGCAGGGAAGGAAAAAAAAAGACTGGCTTGTCTCCATGACAATAAAGAAACATTGAGAAACTCCCCCTGGCCCCCAGGCATTATGGCAGAAGATACAATGTGCTATTATGAAGTAGCTTCATTAACTAGGGTGGAAGGGTCGTTACTTTGATACAATGGCTCTGCTAAAAAATGTGTTCACTGTTGTGTAGACTTGATCGGAGAGTCCACATTTTAACAAACGGAAGAAACATTTAATAACTGCAGTTAATAGCAGAGCAATGGCAACACATCTACTTTCAGTTTTCCCCACACAAGCATGAGACAAACGTCCAACGGTTTCTGCACCTTCGTCTGACGGACTTGTTTATACATGGAACAATCACACATAAAACACACGGCATGCTGACTGCACAATAAGTGCTGATTATTCCTATTAATTCACACAGTACACACATTAATAGCACTTCCTTAACTTATCTTCTAGCAAAGGAGGCTCTTCATCAAAACTGTCAATGTAGGAAGATGGTGAATAATAATCCGAGTTGGATGCTGGCTGAAAAAATTGCCCCTCGTAACCTGATGACATGACCATCTCTGCTGGGACAATGGCAGGTGGAGGCTGCTTGCTGGCTGGTTGTCTAGAGAAAGGAAAATACTGATTTTATACATCTCAGAATGGGATATCATGACAAATTGCAGAAGGAAACTACAGTTTTCCTTCTATGAGTTCTAGTTTTTATGAGTATTTACCCATGAAAGACATAACTTGCTTAAAATTTACCTTTAATTAAAAAAATGAAGTAACTGGTCATGAGAAGTTTCTAGAAGAAAGATCTATACCAACTAACACTTATTATGGACAATGTGCTGGACATTTCCCCTCACATTTTCTCACTTAATGAATACTCTGTAATAAAAACTGTAGTTTTAATCCTATTTTTCAGATAAAGAAACAGAGTTCATGGAAACTGAAGGACTTGGCCAGTGTAGCAAAATAATTCTTCGGGTATTGGACTCCTAAGTGAAGCTGCCTTAGCATTGCTCAGACTATACAATGTTGCTTTTTTCTGATTTTCAGGGAGCAATCACCAAACACATTCCTTATAAATCTGTGGAAACAGTAAGTAAAAATCACAGTTTTAATAGTAGAGTCAATTCATAGGAAAAAACAAATACATAAACTGACCTTCTAGCTCTGGCCATTCCCAGACAATTACTGCCAATTGAATTATCTTTGAGTACCTAAAAGGATTCTACAGCTGGCCTAAAGACCTTCTTTTGAAATATGCAATTAGTTCTGTTGAAACATGATATTTTGATACTTCCCTGACCATATTTTTATTGGATTTTATTTCACCGTTTGTGTGAGAAAGTCGGAAAACAACGCCCAGTACATAATTTCTTAGAGCTAGAGAAAAGAAGGAAGGAAAAAAAGAAGTATATGAGGTTACTTGATCATTTTAAATTGTTTTTACCTGAAGGAAGGAGGAGACACATAAGGAGTTGTCCTTATTAACATGTTTAAGTTTCTTTCATCAGAACCCCTTAAGGCTAAGCTAAAAATACAGCTCAGGATTCTGAACTTTGCAGCTCCCTGTGATCTCTTTGTGTTAAAATATTTACAAAGTGGCTTTTCATACTTTCCTTCCAACATTAATCTTAATATGAAGTCTAAGAATAACATATTCAACTTCCCTTATATGAGTAACCTGACAGAGAAAATAACCTTCTCTGGAAAATAGAGCTACCAAAATAGAGATATATGCATTTAATCATTCACTAACTCAACCGTAAGCTCATTAAGGGCAAGGGCCTGGTGTAATACTTCTTGAATCCCCCACAGCATATGTTGATTACGGTTATTGTTCCCTTAGCCATGAGGCATATTCCTAACCTTTTTTTTTCTTTTTCTCAGTAAAATAGAACCACTATCAAAAGTATTGGTAGAAATGAACTATAAATAAGAAACTGAATGGCCTGTAGGTTGATAAAAAGCCCCCCTTGATCTATGTATTTTTTAATGGAAGCATTTCTCGAAGAATAAAAGGGGAAAATAAAGTTGACTCAATGGGCCAGCATCTAACCGGGACTATTTCATTGACAAACTGTCCTAGCATCACCGTAACTCAGGCCCAGGTGTGACTAACCAGGCTTGAGGAGAGGTAATTTTTACAATTACTCCCTGTAAAGCAATTTCCGTGAAGGAGGGAATTTAGCACAGGTGATTGACCCAACCCCAGCAGAGAAAAACACATTTAAAAAACAAAATCTATATCTATATCTATATCTATATCTATATCTATATCTATATCTATATCTATATCTATATATGCCCATTACCAGCTAGATCCCATCCCTTTCTCTTTCTTTCCTCTCTTTCTGCTCCTTCATCCAGAAAAACTTCTTCATCAGGAGCTTGGTCTCTGTTGTCTTTATTATAATGGAGGCATAGTATTAAAATTTTCCTACCACTTATTTAAAAAAGTATAATTTTAAAATCTGTCCAACAAAGGAAACCTCAAAAGCTTTTATCTATAAAAATTACCATGGTCACCTGCTATCGCTGTCTGAATTAAAATTCTCTCCTTTTATCTTAAAACTTTGTACATGTCGACTCTAACATTTTATACTACATCTCAATAAACGAAATCTAAGCAATACCAATATAGTCATATGATTAGTCCACACTTCTACCCCACAAACTCTATAAATAACGCAATTCTCAGGTTTTAGGCTTTTTTTTCCTGAAAATTACAATGAACAACTATAATTTCATTTAACCGTGTATTTCTTTTTTTATTAAGTTTTTAATTTTAATTCCATTATAGTTAACATACAGGATTATATTAATTTCAGGTGTACCATATAGTGACTCAACAATTCTATGTATTACTCAGTGCTCATCATGATAAGCATGCTCTTAACCATGTATCAGACACTTTACTAATTGTTTTGTTAACCCCATAGCCCTGATTTATTAACCTATTAAAGGCAATTGCATGAGTTAGATTAGTGTACTTAGGATGGTAAGGTTATAGCATATCTATATTTCATAGAGTAATGGGAGTTTTGCAGAGTATATCAACAAAATATTCATTCCTCTTCTTCTTGATTACACAACATCTTAATTAGCTCTATGAGAAGATGCATATTGAAATTTTGATGATATCTAACTCAGCACATTATTCCAGATAAAACAAATGTCAACTGAATTCGACCAAAAGAAACACTGGACTCTGGCTGGTAGAGTTTAAACATTAACTTCGCTTGTGGGCATCTCCTCTTCCTGTAAATATTATTTAAAACAACTGTGAGATGACTGCAAAAGATTCCTTTAGGACAACTGGCAACATTCTCGGTCATACGACTCTTCTTTTGCTTCCTGACTCTGTGGGGGTTACACTTCTGCCTGTAAAAACAGTCCAGTGACAAAATTTATCCTAAACTGAGTACAGTGGTTAGCAAACATGCCTCTGGAGTTATACTGTCTGTGTTCAAGTCCCAGTTTTATAATCTTAGGCAAATTACCTCACATCTGTGCCTTGATTTTCTCATCTTTAAAATGAGGATAATAATAAAACTCACAAAACAAACTAGTGGTTGCTAGAGGCAAGGAGGATTGGGGGATGGGCAAAACAGGTGACAGACATTAAAAAGTGCAAACTTCTAGTTATGAAATAAGTCAGTCATGAGGATGACAAGTACAACATAGGGAATATAGTTAATAATACTGTAATAATGCATGGTGATAGATGATAACTACACTTATTGTGATGAACATAGATTAATACATGGAATTGTCCAATCACTATGTTGAACGGCTGAAAATAATGTAATATTGTGTGTCGACTATACCTTAAAAAATATGAACCAATAAGAACCAAATAAAAAAGGTAGTTGTTGATATCAAAGTTGTAAATGGCTTACAGTTCTTCTACCAATATACCCAAGCCATAAAAAAGTCTTCTATATAATAATAATAATAATAATAATAATGGATCTCATAAGGTTATTGTAAATTAAATTAGCTGAAATAAAGCACTTAGAATAGCGCTGGGCATGCAAAGAATGATCAATAAGCATGAGCTATGTATTGGTATGCCCTTTTCTCCCTAAAACTTACACTAAAGCATTCTAGAAATCTTCCACAAACTCTGGAACGGCATCTTCTATATTTGTAAATTGTTGTCTCTTCCTCAAAGAAAACAACATAAACAGGAGGTCAGGAGTTTATATGCCTTCTGTGCTGATCATCTTTCACTTTTTGGTTTCCTTGGAACACCCAAAATGACTTTGACGACATCCCACCAGTCTTGTGTTTTCCTACCAGGAGAATCTGCACTAGACCCATCCCAGGACTTCTGTCTCTAACCAATAAAGCAATGAGCACACACCTGGTCTGTATAAAAACCCTTTGTACATTCACCCAATTCTTCAGTATTTCCCTTTCACCACCCATACCTGGGTTTATAAAGTCCCAACAAGTCTCCAGATGGATGATGTTATGTTAAGATAAGGCATAGTCTCCAGCTCAGGAAAAGATTTTACCTGGCTCTGAGGCACAGGACTTAACAGTCATCATCAAAAACATAGAAGATCATTGCAATTAATCTTGGAACACTACATCAAAAACTGAAGAAGTACTGTATGGTGACTAACGTACAATAGTAAAAAGTAATAATTAAAAAAAATCATTGTTGGGCGCCTGGGTAGCTCAGTCGGTTGAGCAGCTGCCTTCGGCTCAGGTCATGATCCCAGGGTCCTGGGATCGAGTCCCATTTCGGGATCCCTGCTCTGCGGAGAGCCTGCTTCTCCCTCTCCCTCTTCCTGCCGCTCTGCCTACTTGTGCTCTCTCACTATCTATCTGTCAAATAAATAAATAAAATCTTTTAAAAAAAATCATTGTTAAAAGACTCAGTAGTGGGCGCCTGGGTGGCTCAGTGGGTTAAAGCCTCTGCCTTCAGCTTAGGTCATGATCTCAGGGTCCTGGGATCGAGGCCCGCATTGGGCTCTTTGCTCAGCCGGGAGCCTGCTTCCTCCTCTCTCTCTGCCTGCCTCTCTGCCTACTTGTGATCTGATCTCTCTCTGTGTGTCAAATAAATAAATAAAATCTTAAAAAAAAAAAAGACTCCGTAATTTTTATGATTACAGAAATATACTTTCTGTGTCCTATCACAGAGTCACTAGCTACATATTTTATTAAAAGTTTTCTTGTTCTAAAACTATCTGTTTGGACTTCCTTCATGATGGTCACCTGATGCTGCTTTCCTTTGTCAACCTGATCCAGGAGACACGGGGTGATGAGCTGACTCCTAGTGTCACATGGAGGGCTAGAGTGTAAATCGGGTGGTAAAAAAATGCACCAACAGGTAAGTCCAAGTCATTGAAAGTCTACCTGCACATTTTAACATTTTAACTAATATTAAAGTATGGGTGTATTTCATATAGCCAGATGACAGCATACCTCCAAGAACCTGAGACTAGGAAAGTTTTCAGAATTTGCAACACCATCACCTGAAACAGCCTGAGACAACAATATGGCTGATCGACAACCAAAATACCCTGTTGATTAAAAAAAAGGAAGTCTGTACTCCCAGAAAAACTTTATCTATGTGAGTCTCCAGGTGATCCAGTAAAATCAGGTATTTTAAATATTCCCCAGTTAGAACAAAATGAACAAAATCAGTTGAACGGTGGTGTGTTTTAGGGAATGGTGGCAGGGGAGGTAACTATATACATCATTCCCAGATTCTGGCCGAGCCAGCACGTGCACAGTGACTACGTGCCATCAGCAGTGTCAAAACTGTGTTCGAGACACTAGAGGAAGATCAGCTCAGGGGATTCAGAAAAGCTGGGGATTCAGTATCAGTCTGTTAAAGTCCTACAAAAACATTCAAAGGGAGTTTTCCAGTTGTCACCTTTTCTGCTGAAATATTTATTCCTTTCTCTAAAGAATTTGAATAGATTTTCCATTTTAAAAAATAGAAAAATATAGGGAAAATATAGCCCAAATGACTGGTTATAGGTGATTAGAAATAGTGTCCATCTGAATGACTGAATAGTTAGTTAAAATGAGGAAACTCCTTCTTGTTTATTCTAAAATAAGAAAACTTGTTTTTTTAAATATGTTTTTTATTGTCTTAGTAATTACAGTCAACCAGCTTTCAGATCAGTATGCCATTGAGCAAGTTTTTTAAACAAGCTCCAATAGGGGTACCTGGTTGAGCCCAACACTTAATTTCAGTTCAGGTAATGATCTCAGAATCATGAGATGGAGCCCAGGGTCAGGCTCCCCGCTCAGCGTGGAGTCTGCTTAAGATTCTCTCCTTCTCTCTCTGCTCCTCCCTGCTCCTCTGCTCCTGCAGGCACATAGGTGTACATCTACGCATGTGTGCTCACTCACTCTCTAACATAAATACATACGTACATACATAACATACATACATACATAAAATCTTTAAAACAAGCTCCCATATATCAGAGTGAGGGCAGAAAGAGAGAGGAGGTTAACTGATTATAACTATCCCCTGGATTCCTGTGTCTTTTGCCAGGCTGGTTAGCATCTTATTCTGATTTGGGGTGTATTTTAATTCAACTATTCACTGTATGAATAGAAGATCGAATCTCTGGAGTCTGATGTGCACTGGTAAGTCACTGACTGGACTCTATATTTTCTGTACCTCATAAAACTACCACAGCTAATATGCCCTTTTCTAATTCCTGAGACTTGCAGGGTGGACTGGAATTTAAATGTTACTGTATCCAAATCATGACTTGGATTTAAATGCTAAGCAACTGAAGTAGACTAGGCCATCAACTTAAAACAATATAATCTTGAGTGTTCCCCATTTGGTTATGTTATTTCCATCTCATTTTCACCTTGATTTCTGGGCAAAGTTGATATGTGTAATTAAATGGAGAAATAAAATCAGGTGGTAGTTTGGTGGTGCGGGGGAGAGAAAGCTGTGGTTCATGAGTCCCTGTGTAAAGAGAAAACTTTGTTTCTCTCTTATTAGACTTTTTAGTTTAGTTTAGTCCAAATATGTAGATCGTAGATGCTACCCATGTGTTTATTCCATTTGGAGAAAAGAAACAGAAGATGACTAGTTTCTTTCACTAAAATAGGAGAACAGAGCAGAAAAATCCTATTAGATTGTGGATTATACATTTTGAGTTACCATCCTGTAAGACCTTAATGTCCAAGCTACTCCCTCTGCCCGATTAACACTTTGCTGGCACCAAACACTTTTTCTTGACTTTCAAAGTATAAATCATAAATGAAATGAAATTTTTCTGTAGTTAGATTCTGCAATGATTGAGCCAAATCTCTATAGCTTTATCCTTTTATCCTATTTTTCTTATAAATATATTTTTTGATATCTTGATTTGCCTAATGATAATATTCATAGAGAGTGAAGGAATAAGGGGACAGTAGAGGTTGTTTTTCATTTAGGAAATTTTGATGGTACCTGATTGAAGCTGGACAATATAGACTAGGTTCATTGATGGGATAAAACTCCAGATATTTAACTTTTATAGTTTTAAAAACATTCTATACCAATACCTTTCCCTACCACCTTGGAGTAGTGGTTCAGCAGGAGTAGCTAGAAAACAGTAGCTGTGTCTTCAGGAGTGATCAGCTAATGGAAACAATTTCAAACTGTCCTGTGCATAGTTAGAACTGAAGAGTTCCCATTGCCTATTGTATTTATTCTATCTTTTCCTCCTTTATCTGGAGCTTTCAGGGTACTTACCTGTGTTTAGAAAACTAAACTTCAAGAATTAATAAATTTGAAATATTTGTTATGTAGTTATTTGGCTTAAACTTGTTGGAATGAAACAGTGACCACACATCCCATCTTTACCTAAGATGACCCAGATTTATTCCTATTGTACCAACATTATTATTGCTAGTATACATTTCACTCTTACAGATGTCTTGATTTTACAATAAATTATATGCCTACCCTAGCATTGGGTCTAATCAAACAACCTTGAACTAAAATCCAAATCCCATTTTTTATTAGCTGTGTGTCCTTGAAAAAGTTCCTTAATTTCTCTGGGTCCCTGTTTTCTCATAAGTAAAGCAGGGAAAAATGCTAGCTCTCATTTCAGGATTGTCTGAGGATCCAAAGAGTTAACTTACATACAGTTCACAACAGTACCTCACGCGGAGTAAGAGTTCACTAACAGTTATCTTGAAAGTTGCAGTGTCTGACCCTTCTCACAGTTCACTAATCTAGACCCACAAAAGAACATCAAAGCAGCAACTGTATAAACAAATACAGTAAGTTTAAGTGACTTTTTATTTTATTTTAGATTTTATTTATTTATTTGACACAGAGAGAGAGAGATCACAAGTAGGCAGAGAGGCAGGCAGAGAGAGAGGGGGAAGCAGGCTTCCTGCTGAGCAGAGAGCCCGATATGGGCCTCCATTCCAGGACCTTGAGGTCATGACCTGAGCTGAAGGCAGAGGCTTTAACCCACTGAGCCACCCAGGCGCCCAAGTTTAAGTGACTTTAGACAACAAAGTGTCCATTGCTTTGGCAAACTATAGTTATAGGAAAAAATAACATTTATATAATGGTTTTACTTTAAAACCCTTCCCTACACATTAGCAAAACTGTTCTTCATGAGAATTTCATGAAGTAGGCATTATTAATGTCCTTATTTCTCAGTGTAAGACACTCAGGAAGGGAAGTTAAGAGTCTTTCCCAGTTTTACAAAGTCTAGAGCCAGAACTTGAACCAATTCTTTTTACCCTAAATGCCCTATTAACCCTGGTAAAGGGTAAATTACCAAATTCTTAGTCATTTCTATTTTCAACTCAAGTTGAATTGTCAATTCAAAATAACTAACACATTCTGAAATATGTTTATTTCAATTCCATTTAAGAGTTTTCATACTGTACTATAATTGTGTATTTAATTGCCACTGTCCAACATAAATTCTTAAATTTTATGAAGGAAAAGATTATAGACTTCTTTTTTACCTTTGGGTTTGTAGCACCCTTCTTAATTCCTAACACATAAGCAGGCACTGATAAATGTTTACTAGTCAAATAAAATCTATTTCTTGAGCAGTATCCCAAAAAATATCATGTGAAATGAAAATGTTTTCTGTTCTGTCCAAGGCCTGTATTCAGGCTCCCTGTTAAGTGGTATTTTGAAAAGAGGAGGGAGCCACCCACCTATAAATGGACTTGAGGTGAACTGAATTAATTTCTCTGACCTTTCCTGGCATTTCTTCTTGGGTATTTTACCAAGATATGCTGGAGAGAGGCTTTGCTTTCCCCAAAGAAAGCCTTCCCAATATGGAAACCCCTTGCTAAAATATTACAGCTTCTTAAAAAGAAAGCATATTTTTTTCAATGTAAAGTACTTACTTCCTAGATCCATAAACTTGTGCATAGGTATTAGAATCTTCAGAACTCTGCTCCTGATTATCAATAGTATAATTAGATTGGTAAAAATCGGAGTCAAATTGTCCCAAGTTTGACATCCTGAAAAATAAGAAGGTTTTTTACTGAGAACTTTATGAGTCAATAGAACTTCTTTTGAGATATTTGCAAGGATTAACCGATGATGTGATTATGGATGGATTACTATTAGAGAACAAGGTATTTTTTGGAAGGGTTAAATTAAGTATTAGGAAAGGCATGGAAATGTATTTAGAAAGTCATTTATAAAATGTGCATCTTCAATGAACTATTCTGAAGTTTTCACTCACAAGCACTATGACTTTGACTAAATTAACTTTGACATGAAAGAACTATAATTTTCACCAAATTCCTTATTCCTAGCATTTTAAGAGAAAAGGTTTAAAAATGGGTATACATCTAGAAGGTTTTTCCTTAAACAACATTAGCTCCTCACTTTAAATGTGTGCACACATGTTGCAAAGCCAGAAAGCAAATAGCTGATGATAATCCAATTTAGTCTCATTTTTCCTAGAGCTTTAAAATGTGCTAACAACCTCCCCCACTTCCCCAACAAAAAATAAAAAACAAAAAATAAAACAAACAGAAAACCAAATCCTACAATTCAATTTCCTAGTTTTACTTTCCAATTCTTAAAATGTATTTGGAACATTTTCCTTTTTCTCAAGCCTTGCCCGCTGCTCCTAGGCTTCTGGCTGAGTCAGAGGGAGAAAGGCTCAGTTCTGCTAAGGGAGGAGTCTTTTCTTTCTATACACACTCTCTACATAGTTTGTACTCACTTAGGGAGCAAAGAAGAGTGTGTGATCTTGATTTACACCAAGTGCCCAGAAATACCAGAGGAAGGAAGAAGGACTTGAGAGGAGAAAAAGGTGGGGAGGAAAGAAATAGTAAGGTGATAGTGACTCTTTGGATGAAAATTACAGAATGGAGAATCTTTTCAAGTGGACAGATACAGTTTTCAACGCAACATTTTAATCTCTAGTTTTTTGGAAGAGCATTCTATTTCAAAGGCATGAATTTAAAAATCATGAGGAGCAATCCATATAATCTAATAATTTATGGAATACTAAGTTTCAAATGAAATTACGTAAACAGCCTTAGCTCTAAGATCTTCATTAATCAGAAATGTTTGAGTAATTGTCAAATACTTCAAATTTCTACAGTTTGGTAGAAATACGGAAAGCTTTTTCTAAAATTAGATGCAGCAATTCATATATCTGACTTTATAAATCAAGACTTTTCATCAGTAGTATGTGTGAAAGTAGCTATGAATTATGATGAATCATGTACACTAAATCAAGACTAGGAGGATGTTAAGTCTTAACTATTTATAATTTAAAGAATTTAAAATTTAATAGCATAACTTTCTCAGTCCATGAAAACATGTTATTATAAGGCATAGTGAGTCATGTCATGGGAGAATACAGTAAGGTTTCATAACATGCAGTACTTTATATAACACGACTATGGGTAAGAGAGTCCTTACATAACTCAGCTTCATGTTTTGTTTAAATGCCAAGTTCTTTAGAAGAATTAGATACATACCTTTGTATTTTTTATGTCAAAAGACCTTCCAAGCGATGTAGATTTACTTGAGAAATTTATAACAAATCAGTTCGTGAAATGATGACCTGCTGGCTCTCCATATAGGTTTCTAAATTTGTACTCTGACACTCTGAACAGATGCTACAGCCAAAAAAAAAAAAAAAAAAAAAAAAACAAAAAAAAAANCAAAAAAAAAAAAAAAAAAAAAAAAAGCCAAACAGAATATCCAGTATCTAATAGGACCTGTTAAAATTTACAAACACAGTGAATATAGAGACATACAACTTGACAAATGAAACGACAGATTTCAGTTTTCCTGTGTGCATGTCCCATTAAACTTAGGATCATTCATTTGAGGCAAGCAGTGGAAATCAAGAGGCTTTAATATTCCTTTTGCTTCAGAGCCTATAAGAATATATTCAACCTAGACAAGACTTCCTAATAACATCCAGTAAAAATCAATATATGGTACGTGACCTTAACATAACGATTTTATCAACAATCTGAAAATGGGATTTTGTCAATTTTATCCAAATGTGAACCAACTTATATAAACAACATTTAGGAAAGTTACCTATAATCTACATCTGATTTATTTTACTTTCTGACTTCTCCAGAAGAGCCCAAGATGGATATAGTAATGTGATCTGATAGAGCTCATTTGTAGGGCATGTTCTGCTCCATTTTTGAGCCAATCCCGACTACTGGAAGCATAAGTCCCATTTCCTCCCCTAGAAGCTGCCTAAGTTGGTTCCCTCTACAACTGTGGGTCATTTCCAGGAGTCTTCTCCTTATTTCTGACCCAGGGAACCTGGCTAATACTCCCTAGTCCCATCCAGACCTGGTGGCTTTGTTTCTAATATCAACCTCACGGCTGGAAGTCAATTTTCTCTGTGATCTGCTTCAAGCAGATGCCCCTTTATAAGACTGAGATTTCCCATGTATCCAGATCTCAGTAACTGAAATTTGCTGTTCAAGGGTGAATATATTTGGCAGTTAGAAATTTTCAGCTAGAGCCAAAGGCAAGAATGGTAAATCACATAAACTTTCCCACATTATTTTAAAACACCTGGATTTCTCCAACATTTAGTATTTCTCTGATCAGAGCTTCACCAGGTCCCTAGTCGGGTGACAATGGCTTATGCATTTATTGAGGATCTATTATGGAGTGCCAGACTGTGTTCTAAATGTCATAGTCACAGGGAGGACAAACTTATAAAGAGCTATATTTTACTATTGATTCTACTGTATCTACAGCAAATGATAATGACTAGCAAGGCATTGTTCTATGAACTTTAGGTTTAAATCATTTAAGTTTTGCAACAACCTTATGAAGTACTAGTATCCCGTTTAGAGGGAAAGAAATAGAGACTAAATAACTTTCCCAGGTAGAAAGAAGCTAGTAGGTGGAAGGGCCAGTGTTTGAAACCAGGTAGGCTAGCCAGTGTCTGAAAACTGGTAGGCTAATTCCAGAGCCCACATTAGAATCCAAGATAATTTTAGGAATCAACTGAAATCTATCAAGAAGTTAGCATATGCCATTTAGATGGAGAGCACAAAGGGGAATAGGATTGGGTATTCAATGAAGGCCTCTTAAGAAGGTCATTTGGATTGGGACTTGACTGTTGAGAAAGAAGACACTTGAAAGACTATATAAAGAGGATTTAAAGCAAATTCTCTGAGATGGCAAGGGATATTGCAGGTTGTGGTTTAGAAAGGAATCATGCGGTAGTGATTTTGAATCAGGGAAAAGTTGAAGGAGATGGAAATCAGTGGCATAGGCAGAGGCCACAAAATAAAGGATATGGTAAGAGGTCCAGATTTTATTATACTTGAAATGAGATGCCACTGCAGGATTTCAAGCAACGGGACGATATGATTGGTTTTTGCAGCAGTTGGTTGGGAGGATGTCATAGCTGTAACACAGGCATGAGACACAGGTGACTTAGACAAGGACAGCAGTTGAAGTGGGAGAACTGGTGGAAGAATCTAGGCAGCTGAGGGAAGGATGAATTGGAGGGGTCAAGACTGGGGCAGTTGTCTAAGCAAGAAGTTCATTCTGGGGAAATAACAGTAAGTTTTTCTAAGTGGATAAGGTCCCACGGAGCCGGGACTGAACAGGTAAAAAAGATATGTGGAAAGAAGATTTGATAGGATTCAACTTCTACCGAATAGGAGGGAAAAAAGAGCGACAATTGTTGAGGATGATTTCTAGAATTCTGACAACTTCCATGTCCTAATGTATTAATGTCATAAGAAGAGGCCAAATTTTTATATAGTGACTAAATTTAGGTTGGCAAACTTGCCATTCTTTCTTTCAGGGTTCTTTGTGTGAGACATAAGCTCCTTCCTCTAATAATGGCAAGGACTCAGAGTGCATTCTTTTTTCTGACATACAAATTCACTGAAAAGTTTACCGAAAATAATATGTTCGAGTTTAGTCTATTTAAAATTTAAACTTATTTTGTGATTTTGTGCTTTTCAACTTAATTTTCCTTCATGAAAAACCAGCTTGATTAAATAAACTGCAGAAATACATGGATCGAAAATGGCATATAAAAATGAAATTAATCTAAGCCTCAAGTGAACTATAAGCCATGAAACATTGAAAACCAAATGACTTCATTCTGCTGATAAGGCATCATTAATGAACCATTAACACATACATCAGAATACTTTGAAGCTACTCTTATATATGTAACATGGTATTTGAATAAAATATACATTTAAATTTTTTCCACTAATGAATCATTTAAAATATACATAGTATTTGTATATAGTGAAGAGATATATATGTTATATATATTTACCTCCAATATAGAAAGTTTATTTTATTTTTTAAAATATTTTATTTATTTATTTGACAGAGAGAGAGAGCACACAGACACAAGCAAGTGGAGCAGCAGGCAGAGGGAGAGGGAGAAGCCTGGTCCCTGCTGAGAACAGAGCCAGATGTGGGGCTCTATCCCAGGACGCTGGGATCATGACCTGAGCCAAAGACAGGCTTCACCAACTAAGCCATCCAGGCGCCCCTCCAATATAGAAAGTTTAAATCAATATTATAAACGTCACAGTTTCATCAATTGATTATTTTAGTTCAGCTACTTAACTAATTATTTCTGGGTTCTGAATGATCAAAAAGTCTGGATTATATGAATAAGGTTTCTCACTGGATACAAAGAGCATTATGTTCTGTTCACAATCATTCTCCATTCCTTTCCTCTTTTCCCTTTCTCCCTCCCACCTTCCCTCATTTTCTTGGTTCTCTCTCTCTCAACTCTCTCCTCAGGTGATATCATCCATTCCCCTGGCTCTATACACCATCTATGTATGGACAGTTTCTGAATTCACCTTTCTTCACAGCTCCAGACTATTTGATATCTCACAGACATTTTGAACTGACGGGCCATAACTGATTTTATACAAACTGGCTTTTAAAAATCTCTATACTACCCAATTCAATATTCTCTTGTTCATTACAAGAAATAGTGTTGCAGGGACACCTGGGTGACTCAGTCCGTTAAGCAGCTGCCTTTGGCTCAGGTCATAATCCCAGGGGCCTGGGACAGAGTCCTGCATCTGGCTCCCTGCTCAGCAGGGAGCCTGCTTCTCCCCTGCTTGTGAGCTCTTTCTCTCTGGCTGATAAATAAATAAATAAATAAACAAACAAACAAATAAATTCTTAAAAAATAAAATAAATTACTACTCTTATTAAAGGAGAAAGAATACAATACAACCTGTGTTCCATTACTTTTTTTAAAAATACATTTTGATCGGTATTATATACATGTTCCTTTTGTTAATACCACATAAGATCTACTCCTGATCATCTGCCCTTTTAAGACCGCACTGCTTCCATTTTATAAGCCTTTAACTTCAGCCCGGAATATTTCATAGTCACATGAAAATGGGCATATAATTCTGTTTCAATGCATGAATTTTAAAGAACTCAATGTGTTCTATGGCAAGAAATAGAATTACAGGGTTTTCCCTCATTAATGTCATAATTTATCATTGAGTTCCAATTTGGCTAATTTTTGTTAGCTTCCACTTTTGTCTGAGAAAAAATGGAACCTAGCAGAATTATTACTGAACACATGAAGTTTTTGGTTTTGTAATAACTTAGCAAAAACATTAGCAAAAACATAATTTGCATCTGAAATTATGGAAGTTGATATGAGTAGTAGTTGAGTTATACATTCTTACTAACCATACTATTATAAAATCATTTTAAAATGTAATAGCAAAATCCAGTTTATATACATTTAGTAGACCAACATAATTTTTATAGGAAATCTTTCCTAGGAATTACATAAATCCCTCCACAAGTTGTGTAACCACATAGATCCTCAGTTCTCTCACCTGTAAAATAAGAAGAAAATGTATACCTACCTCTTAGGGACTATTTATTTTACATTTAGCTCACCAACTCGATTTTTTTCCATGTTTCTTCCCAATTTTTTCCATGTTTTATAACATACCTAAATTATTAATCAGTAAATAATTTAAGTAAACACATAAGCATAAATAAATTTGTGTGTAAAATAGAAGAATTAAACAGATTTTTATAACAGGAATTATTAACACAGTGTGGAGCAAATAGTAAATTCTCAGTAAATGTTATTTGTCATGATTATGCTTCTAGGTGGAAATAAAGTTGGAGAATACCAGGTATCTGTATTCACTCTGTGTCCACTATTTATAGTCACTCACCACATAAATATTTCTTAGTGAATCCTGCGTTGCTATTACATAAATCTACATGAACAAATCCATTTCACCAAAAGAAGGTGAGGGGTATCTGTTATGTATAAATAGTGATTAGACATAAAACATTACTTCAACATTTATCTCTTATTTTTTGTAAAAAAATAAAATTTTTAAGTACAGAAAGACTAAGAATGGACTTTCTTACAAATAAACCACTTATTATTTTGCTTAAACTCTCTTAGATGCCAATCAGAAATGATGCGAACTTCTGTTGTTTATATTTTTTTCAGCAAAGAAAGACAAAATCTTTCCCATGTTCTACCATAATTATACCTTTGCAATTGTACCATTGGATTTTTTCAAGGTATTCTAAGTTTAATTTGAATATTTTATTATATTGAGTGGGTGAAAGTAGTTGCAGCAGTTTGGAAAAAAAATGACCAAATATTATATGTATTTAAATGTAATTGTCAACATAGAAATTCTATTTCAGAAAACAGTATCTCCACCTTTCGGCACTAGGACCTCACTACTTACGGCTTAAAATTTTAACTTAACAGACATTTACTCAAACATTGCCTTGACATACAGGAGTCTTTTTTACAAACAACTCTGTACTTTGAAGTATTTATATTTTTATTCACAAACATGAAGTAGGAAAGTAGTGTACAGAGAAAGAAATCAATTTTTTGAATATGATCTCATTTCTTTTGTTTTAAAGATTTTATTTATTTATTTGACAGAGAGAGAGATCACAAGTAGGCAGAGAGGCAGGCAGAGAGAGGAAGAAGCAGGCTCCCTGCTGAGCAGAGAGTCCGACACACCAGGACCCTGAGATCACGACCTGAGCCAAAGGCACCCTACAATCTCATTTCCTTTTAAAAAATGTTTTGGGACTCTGGTTTAAAATGGCACTAGGCTAGAAAGTTGCCTCATAATTCCCAGAAGGATACTCATGGGTGCTTAGGAAAAGATAAACACTCCACAATCTCAAAAACTGATCCTTGGAATCAGCTTACTGCCAGAATCTGGGCAGAATTTCTGTGATAAAGTTGATGGGTCTGCAGTGAGAAAAATGACTTTTGACAATTGCATTCTTTCTTTCATGCAGAACAGTCATTCCCATAAAAATAAGTAGGTAGATTCCTGAGATCCTTATAGTCTTAGATTCTATAACTCAATAGAAGAAAAAAAGCAGCCATGCCACTACTGTAAGAAAGTTTTTAAAAGTGCCAGTAGAAGGGCACCTGGGTGGCTCATGGTTGAGCATCTGCCTTCAGCTCAGGTCCTGGTCCCAGGGTCCTGGGATAGAGTCCCACGTGGGCTTGGTGGGCAGGGAGTTTGCTTCTCACTCTCCCTCTGTGCTCTTTTTCTCTCTCTCAAATGACTGAATAAAATCTCCATAAAAAAAATAATTAAGTGCCAGTAGAAAAATCCTGCCACCTGCTCCTAAGCTGATACGTTTTCAGAGAAGACCACTTCTAGCAAGAAGAAGGACTGGTGTTGGGAAATATGAAGGGGAGTTGCCACAGTGGGATGGGGGTGGAAGTTCTTCCTACTTATGGTTTGATGCATCCTGGAAACTATTGCCTCCCCTCTATGCTGCTGTTGGTGGGGTCAAAGACATAAATTATTTAGTGACAATGTATATTGGGGGAACAGAGCTTTTCATGCCCTACAATACTTCCACTGAATGATCTGATGTGAAAGGTGCAGTATGACCAGTGGAGTACAGAAACCAATAGTGGATGGACGCCTGGGTGGCTCAGTCGTTAAGCGTCTGCTTTCAGTTCAGGTCGTGATCCCAGGATTCTGGGATCGAGCCCTGCATCGGGCTCCCTGCTCTGTGGGAAAGCCTGCTTCTTCCTCTCCCACTCCCCCTGCTTGTGTTCCTTCTCTTGCTGTATGTCTCTCTGTCAAACAAATAAATAAAATCTTAAAAAAAAAAAAAGAAACCAATAGAGGAAGTACTAGTTGTATTTACTCTAATCTAATAATAAGAAAAAAAATGACGCTTTACCAGCATTGAGTATACAAATTTTTACTGTACCCTCCCTGTTTCCCAGGGCTTATCTGCAGTGTTGATGAGTTCTTGAGGGAAGAGTGGGAGCCCACGATTTGGAGAGGTTGCCAGTGATGCCCATTTTCATCCCTTCTCTTTTGTAGGCCTGCAGTATATTATGGTTTATAAATGCCCACTAAATAGAGTAAAGCAATGGATTTTTTTAACTTAAATTTTCTTCGCAATAAGCACCCATGGCTTCAAAGTCACAGAGCAGATTAATTGAGAAGACAGTGAATGAGAACAAAACATAAGAGCAGGAAGCTGACACCAAAAGAGAATTATTTTACTTAGGAAACTTGTTAGGAAGATGTTTACTAAAAAGAATAATTTAAATCTTCAGTGAAAATGACAGAGTATAGACGACAGTGTAGAAAATTTAATCAGGGCTGTAGAGAATACACTTAAGCTATTATCGTCTAATTCAGAATAAAAGGACAAAGAAATTAAGATGAAAGAGAAAAGAACAGCAAAGAAATGAGCAATTTGTAATAAGCAAAACTGTAAAAATATTTAAATGATTAATAATTTTTAAGTAAAATTAGATATAATTTTGACCTATCAAGTTAACATAGATCAAATTCAGTGAAAATATCCAGTTTTAGTAAAGATGAAGGCAACCAGAAGTCTCACATAGAGTTTGTTTTAGTATACATTGTATTTAAAAATCCTTAGCAGGTTAGTAGGCATTGAAATACATTATAAAACTTGTACATTCCCCTGACTTACCAAATGCAATTGAAGGAATTTATCCTAAGGATGTAATCAGGGACACACATAAAGTAAAATCTTATACTGGCCGGAATGTCTAATATTAAGGGCCTATTTTAAAGAAATCATGATACAACTCTCAACTGAACACTTTGCAATTTGAGGCACATTGAAGATGGCTGCAAATTCTTTGACCCTTCTGTCATTAAGAAGTGGGATCTATTTCTCTTCACCTTGAACTGAAGTAGGCTCTGCTAAGGTTCTGAACAGAATTTAGAAAAAATATAAGAGAAGTAGGATTCATTTAACTTGAAAATAGAGCTATTTGCCAACTTCATTCCCTCTCAGCAAAGATATTTAAAATAAGAAGTGGTTTCAGAGCAAAGATAAAACCCTGAATGCCACCATTATAGCATGGAATCAGGGAATTAAACTCAAGGGTATGACTGTGAAACCCTATCGATTGACAGGTATACCTAGTAGAACCATTTGTGGGAAAACACAGCATTTAGTCTAAATGCATCATGACAATTACTGCTATAAGTTGAAAAACTTACTTTTATCATTTCCTCTAATTATGTCCAAGGCTTGTATTTTATTTTGGTAAGACACGTGAGAGCTGATTGGCCTTTGTATGTCATTCATAGTATATAGCATAGTGATGGGATATAGAAGATGCTCAGTTAAAGTTTGTTGACTCAATGAAAACCCAAGTGAGGTCAATAAAAATTTTACCTGATTTTTTTTTATCAAGACTAATGTATACATATTATGAATATATACTCTGTGTAACAGGCTTTCTTAACATTTTATCAGAGTAACATACTCTAAAATATCATATAACATACTAAAAGTCACCATCAACACTTTTATCTTTTCATAGCCTTTCCAATTAGCATTTTATTAAAAGTAATATCCACTTATAAGTTTATTTCTCTGTGCCTTCAATTAACTGATGAATTGATTAAATGATAAACAGAATATCCATATTCTGTTCATAGCATTCAAAAAATAAGACTAATAAGAAATATGCCCTGAAATTCATTTGGCAGAATTGATTTTCAGGACTTACCATTTTACATATATTTCTCAAATCATGTAATGTCCTTTAGAACTTATATGAACTTTTTTTAGTTAAATATATATCTAACAGTATCATATGTTTTATGTGTATGTCTATATATATACATATATATATACATATATATAGCATGGAGTTAGAAAAAGTAGTAACTCACAGTAATTATCATAGTGATAAATTAATTGATTAGCAAATATTAACGACAAACATTTCTATTAAATAATAGATGTATCATACTCCTTGGCATTTACCCAAAGGAACTGAAAAATATGTTTACCCAAAACCTGCACATTGATGTTTATAGCAGATTTATTCATAATTGCTGGATGCAACTAAGAGGTCCTTCACTAGGCAAATGGATAAATAAACATTGGTACATCAATACAGTGGAATATTATGCAGCACTAAAAAGAAAAGATGTATCAAGCCATGGAAAGACATGCAGGCAACTTAAATACATATTCTAAGTGAATGAAGCTAATCTGGAAAGGTTATATACTGCATGATTCCAACTATATAATATTTGGAAAAAACAAAACTATGGAGACAATAAATGCCCCGTGGTTGTGGGGAGTTAATATCAATGGTCAGAGCACAGAGGACATGGGAAATTTTTCTATGATCCTAAAACTACTCTTAAAAAATAAAGTCTTAAAAATGAATACAATTCAAGTCCCATTTATAAGTATGTTTGATTACCTTTTTTTAAGATTTCACTTATTTATTTGAGAAAGAGAGAGAGATTGCACATGAGTGCAAATAGGGGGAAGGGTAGAAGGAGAGGGACAAGCAGACCCCCCGCTGAGTGGGGTTCAATCCTAAGACCCAGAGATTGTGACCTCAACTGAAGTCAAATGCTTAACTGACTGAGCCACTTAGGTGTCTCTGATTATCTTTTTGGTTGGAGAAATAAAATATTGTGGGTTATAAATAATTTTGGTAATTTTTAATTTCCCAAGTAAGTTTATCATAAGCTTTAAATACAGTAAAATTATCTTCAAAATATTCCTTTTACTTTCTGTTACATCATTGTTTCTTTTTTTTTTTTTAAGATTTTATTTATTCATTTGACACAGAGAGAGAGATTACAAGTAGGCAGAAAGGCAGGCAGAGAGAGAGGAGAGAGGAGGAAGCAGGCTCCCTGCCGAGCAGAGAGCCCGATGTGGGCCTCGATCCCAGGACCCTGGGATCATGACCTGAGCCGAAGGCAGCGGCTTTAACCCACTGAGCCACCCAGGCACCCTGAATATTAGGTTTTTGATATAAGTCTACTGTTCTCACAGAATAATAGTTGTACTGAGAGGTCTTACTGGAAAAGTTGCTTTCTAGTTGTTATAGGAGGCATCTTATATGGTTCCCGTTGATCCTAGTGTCTTGGTATTCATGCTTTGTACAATACCTTTCCCTGAGTGTAGTCTGGACAAGTAACTTGGTTATAATCAGTAAAACATGGCAACGGTGATGGGGTGTTATGACCATGATTAAGTTACAAATGATTATGACTGCTGTCTTGCTAGGAGAGTCTATTTATTGTCCTCATGGCTTGCCCATTTTGATGATGCAAGCTGCAATGTGGGAGAGGCCCCAGTTGGCATGGAACTGGGAGGGCTCCAGTAAGCAGACAGGTAGGAAATCAAGTCCTCAGTCAACAAGACCTGAATGCTGTCAATAATCACTTAGTGACTTTGGTTAATGTACCCTTTTCTGGCTGCAGTTTGAGATGAGATTCTAGTTCAGATGACATTCCTAGTTCAACACCTTAATGGCAGCCTTGTGATAGGTCATGAAACAGAGGACCCAGTTAAGCTATGGGAAGTTTCTTGAGCCAGAAACTATGAAATAATGAATGTGTGTTGCTTTGTTAACAATAGATAATAAAAGAAACTTGTCAGTAAAACTGCTACTGTGTAAGTTCATAAAAAAAAACTAATTAAATGAACAAAAACTCATCTTCTTAGATACCTTGCCAATCTTACAACTCTCTTTTCCTAAGAAAGTCAGATAATTTACCTTGCGAGCCAAACCAATAGCCATCATAATGTCTCCTCCAGATGTCAGACACTCACGTTATTTCTCCCTAAATCATGAGTTATGACGAAGAAGGGAAATGGGAGACATTAGATTCATCCAACAAAACTTACATGATACCAGAGGACCTACAGCTCACCCTTTTCTAGCGGGGAGAACGGTATCAAGTTTCTCCACTAAGACAGCCACCAAGTTTGTCTCAGAGAGTTCCCTAGTCATTCATTATATCCTGCAAACACGGAGGCTTACATCCAATAGCTTAAGACGACTTCTCCCATTTGACCTCAGGCAATTTACTTAGCTTCTTTGGATCTCTGTTTTCTCATCAATAAAATGAAGTTTTGGGACTATAATGTATAAAACCACCTCCAATAACTACTGAAACACTGCAAATAAGACCATGTAGAAAAAATGTCGCACTCTTGATGTGACCACAGCAAAAGCTTCTGATGGGAGACTATAATTTGTGAGCAAAGCTGCTTGACGTGTTCCTTGAATGTGTCAACAATTTCTGTTCACACATTTTATTACAAACTTATATCTACTGCAATGTGCAGAGATTCTTTTCCGTAGAGCCTCTAGGCCTTTTTGTTTTGTTTTGGTTTTGACAGTTGTTTACCTTTTTCATATTCTTAGTGCAACTTTAAATGCATTTATTCCTCATTTTCTTTACTCCAGTTGTGACAATTTCTTTCCTTCAAACAGTTTCTTTCCTTCAGAGTAATAATTAACTTTCACCACTGCCAAAGAGAAAGAAGCACAAAATGGAATGACACACCCTAAGGTAACTTCCTTTCAAATAAATGAATATTTGTGAGGGTTTTAATGAATCAAAAACTAATGATAAAAATCAGAGCAATTAGAAGAGGAAAAATTGATCAGCCCTCTACAAACAATGGTTCACACACACACACAATCAGAGAAGCCAAAAATAAATAAGAAGTTGATGCTAAAGTGATTTTCTGAAAGACAATTGAAGTTACAAAAAAAATTAATTCCCTTGAGGAATAAAGATCTATTTTCCTTGGCATTTTTTGCCCTTAGAAATGCACTCTCCTGGATTGGTTATGAATCCTTTAATTCCTGTAATAGACATTTACTGCCAGTAGTGTCCACCACTGTTCTCATTTCCTGTCAGCACCTAGTTTCTCCTTTGGAGAACACCCCGTTGATATTTGAGAGCCATGTGGTTCTGACCAGAATGATGGCACATCTTCTGGTAGAAACACTTCAATAACCAAGGGATCTATTGCTTCCGTTTACTTAGGTATTGCTTAGGTATACGTTGGCTTCAGATATTTTCTCAGTTTAAACATTTCCAGGGACACCTGGGTGGCTCAGTGGGTTAAAGCCTCTGCCTTTGGCTCAGGTCATGGTCTTAGGGTCCTGGGATCGAGCCCCGAGCGTCGGCCTGCTTCCTCCTCTCTCTCTCTGCCTGCCTCTCTGCCTACTTGTTATCTCTCTGTCAAACAAATAAATAAAAATCTTTTAAAAATAAATAAATAAATAAACGAACAATCACTTCCAAACTTGGGGTTTCCTGGCTGGCTCAGTCAATAGAGCACAGAACCATCCATATCAGGGTTGTGAGTTCAAGCCTCTCGTTGGGAGCAGAGCCTACAAAAACAAACGAACCAACGCACTTGCTTCCCCATGTTTTAAGAGGAAAAAAATTACCCATTGACATCCATATTAAATTACTTACTTAAAAATTTAATTTTTTTAAGATTTTATTTATTTATTTATTTATTTATTTATTTATTTATTTATTTATTTATTTAAGAGCAAGAGAGAGCACAAACATGGGAGAGGAGAGGGAGAGGGAGAAGCAGACTCCTCAAGGAGTAGAGAGATGGAGGAGGTAGGGCTCAATCCTAGGACCCCAGGGATCATGACCTGAGCTGAAGGCAGACACTTGACCAGTTGAGCTGCCCACGTGCCCTGGAATATAATTTTTGATAACAAAATCGCTTAAAACTTTTATTTTTATTTTTTTTATTCATTTGACACAGAGAGAGAGATTACAAGTAGGCAGAGAGGCAGGCAGAGAGAGAGGAGAGAGGAGGAAGCAGGCTCCCTGCTGAGCACAGAGCCCGATGTGGGCCTTGATCCCAGGACCCTGGGATCATGACCTGAGCCGAAGGCAGCGGCTTTAACCCACTGAGCCACCCAGGCGCCCCAAATCGCTTAAAACTTTTAATTGCATACTCTTCTTAAATGAAATACAAATGCTCTCTGACATAGCATTGGAAGAAGACATTGCTTTCAAAGCTTTACTAGTGAAGATTTGTGCTCCCAAACATGATATTTCAAAGGGTACAGCCATTGTTGGGCATTCCCTGTGGTTGTGAAAGTTACTTGACTGATGAACACAACAGCCGGGCCGTTCATGTGTGACATAATTTGGTGCATGAGTAGCAGCACATCGTTTCAGTGGGTCAAAGACTTTAAGCTAGGTCATCAAACAGGTTTTTGTATACCCAAACAATAGAAGTGAGAATGCCAAAGGCAAGTCATTTCAGTTATTTCCAAATCCCTGAAGCAATAAATTTCATGGAGGAATTTGTGAACCAGAAGCTTTGCTTTTAAGGTTTTTTCTTTCTTTCTTCTCCTTCTTCTTTTTTTTAATCATAAAGACTAATATCCCATGAAGTTAGAAAGTAGTTAAATTGGTCTTCATCCGTAAAGGCTGTCACAAGAGTCTCACCGGGGCAAAACAAAACAAAACACTGCCTCTTCTCCTTTGTTCTTACTTAATCTTTTAAACAAATAGATGATACCTGGGATGAATGAAAATCACAGACCAGTTGATACATTTCAAGTGTGAAATAGGAAAAAAGTTTCTCTTTTTTTTTTTTCCTTTGGTTTTGTAAAAGTTGCCTTTTTCGCATTCTATTCTCTTTTCAAGGCAGGCAAATTTTGCGTTCTAGTCAAATTTATTTCTTCTCCATCCATACTACCACTGTCGTAATAGGCTATCATCATTTAATTCTTAAACCTAATTTAACCTGCCTTCAAGCAGCTGTTAGAAAGACCTACATGAAACACTAACTTCCCATGTTAATCGCCTTGCCTAACCTTGCAGTGGCTATAATTACCTACAACATAAAGTCCCAGCTCCTCCTTCCAGGGTCTGGGTTCTGATTTCTTTCTCCAGGTTCATCTCTTTCTGAACTCTATAAACTCCTGCAAGCCAGAAGTGCTAGAAGCTTTCTACATATCACGACTTTGCTCACACAGGGCCTGGAATGCCACCCTCCACTTCCAATTCTCAGCCTGGTTAAAACCTTACACCCAACATAGGGGGCATAACTTTGTGGCCAATGGAATGGTTTTCCAATCTATCAGAGGAGTGTGTGAACGTTCCTTTGCTACATAGTATGTATGTGAATGCAAACTATTTAACCTGCTGAAGCCTCGGGTTCCCTATCTCTAACATAGGGGATGTAATACGAATTATAGGGTTGCTTTGAACATTAGTTGAGGTAATATTTATAAAGGGCTAAGATGAGTATGTGGCACCCACTAAGTCCTTAGAAATGTGTATAAATTCACTTGCCACGTGAAGTTTCCTGATACCTTCACCCTCTGACTGTGGAAGATGCCTCCTTTCTGTTCTCCTATGACAACCTATCCAAATTTCTATCATAGCAATTACAACACTGTAATACAATTATCTTTTTTATAATGGCTTTCTTCCTTTGATTTCGAATCCTTTGATTACTGTAACCATACCTATTTCATTTTTGCCTCACTGACTTAATACTGCATTCTTGGATACTTACCAGAATTTCTAAAAAAATGTAAACACACATCATACATGCTATCCTGTAAAAAAGAACTAACTGTTTCTCTCATTTCACAAAAGGGTATCCTTAGTGTATTGGGTTCTTTTCTCAACTATTTTATTTTCTACTCTCTGACTTCAAAAACTCTCACAGTTTTGTCATTGTCTTTTTGTATGTGGTTTCTAAAATTTTAGCCCTAAATTTTTTTCCCAAGCTCCATTTATAAAAACGTGTTAGAGGGCGCCTGGGTGGCTCAGTGGGTTAAAGCCTCTGCCTTCAGCTCAGGTCATGATCTCAGGGTCCTGGGATCGAGGCCCGCATCGGGCTCTCTGCTCAGCAGGGAGCCTGCTTCACCCTCTCCCTCTGCCTGCCTCTCTGCCTACTTGTGATCTCTCTCTCTCTGTCAAGTAAATAAATAAAATCTTAAAAAAAAAAGTGTTAGATACTGAGTAAGTGTCATATTCGAGTAAACATCAATTACATTCTCCAGTATATCCAAGCTAGAAAATATGAAGTTATCCTGGACTCTACCCTCTCTCTACATCAGATGAACCCTGTTAATTCTATCTCTAAAATATCCACCAATTACTCTTTCATCTCTGTTCTCTGCAGTGACTTATTCAGGCCCCTACTGTGTCCCGCCTAGATTAGAAAAATAGGAGCCTCTCATCTTTCTGTCCCATTTCTGTCATCACTTCATCTGCTTTCCTCTTCAATCTATGTTCACATTGTTAGAGTAGGCTTCCTCACAAAAACCTGGTGTGTTATTTCCCTGCCTATGGTACAATAGCTTCTGCACAGGATAACGGTGAAATGCTAAATAGCAAGACCCTGTTTAAAGTTCTTCATGAACGTGAGTGAAGTTGTTTTTTCTATATATAACTCCTGCCACTTTTTTCCTTCTCTCCTCAAATATCTTCTATTTTGTGATACAAAAATATTTATAAATCCCTAATTTGAAACTCTGAAAATAATCACAGATTTAAAAAACTGACTTAAAAAATAAAATTTCAAGCTGTATTTTCCACTGGAGACACATGGTGGCAGCATTTTAGCTGCACAATGGCGGTATTAGAACTCCTTTGTTAACATCCTGTGGGTATGCTTATAAATTTGTGCATGTGCTTTGTGAGGATTATGGTAATGTTATTTTAAAGATTATTAATAGTATGCTAGTGTTAAAATGCTCCACAATAACTTTGAAACAAATGTAGAGGTGCTAAAATTACTTATGTATTATGTTTTTTATTATTCACTTTGTTACGGGCTAAATCCAAATTTATATGTTGATATCCTAACCCCAATATGCTTCAGAATATGATTGTATTTGAAGATAAGGTCTTTAAAGAGGTAATTAAGTTAGAATGAGGTTTTTAGGGTTGGCCCAAATCTAAAATGACTCATGTGCTTATAAGAGGAGATTAGGACCCAAACAGGCACAGAGGGAAGACCATGTAAAGACACGGAGAAAACAGTCGCCTGTTAGCCAGGGAGAGAGGCCTCAGGAGAAACCAACCCTGCTGACTCACACCTTGATCCTGGACTTCTAGACTCCGGATCTGTGAGAAAATAAATTTCTGTCGTTTAAGCCACCCAGTGTATGGTACTTTGTTATGGCAGCCCTAGCACACTAACAAGCCTTTCACATGTTTTAAAATACGATATACATAAATACATAAATATGATAGTTGTGGATTGATATAATATATAAGGATGTAATCTCCCTATTATAGTTATTCTTAAGGGGAAATGATCCTTGATTTATGTGAGCTTTAAATTGCAGGAACTCTTCAGAAATCCTTGTCTCAATAAAATGTCACTGTCTCAAATCTTGCCCATTTGATTCTACTGACCATTAACTTAGCAGGTCATATGTATTTACTCATTTACCCTTGCTCAGCAGAATTTAATGGAATGGTTAGAGTCTGAAGCCAGACTGCTTGGGCTCATAGCCCACTTCATCACTAACTGTGTAGCTGTGGCCAGTTACTTAAAAAGTCACATTTTGGGCACCTGAGTGGCTCACTTGGTTAAGCGACTGCCTTTGGCTCAGGTCATGATCCCGGAGTCCCGGGATCGAGTATTGCATTGGGCTCCCAGCTCCACCTGGAGTCTGCTTCTCCCTCCGACTTTCTCCTCTCTCATGCTCTCTCTCTCTCTCTCAAATAATAATAATAAAAAACAACAACAAAAAAGTCACATTCTCCTCAGATGTCTGTGCAGAAACAGTCATAAGAGTACCTATATTAGAGGGCTCTGTAAGGATTAAAAAGTTGATAGAAAGTGTGTAGAGTAGTACTGGGACCATAATAAGTGCAATTATGCTGTTCCTAATTCCTCTGGTTCGTTAGGTTCTAGTTATCTCTTTGAGAAAAACTTCAAGGACCAGAGGAAAATATATTTCTATTTTGAAACTTTAGAGACTCAACCTCCCCTTTCTTCCCAGACTGAGAACTAAATAAACTTGTGCTGTTAAAGATATTGCAGAGAGTTGAGCTTTGGTTTCAAATCAGATTTTTCCACTTAACTATTATGAAATTTCAGGCAGTTTACTTAATTTCTTTGAATTTCCATATCAAGTACAGCACCTGACTTAGGAATTCTCAGTGATTATTTTTCTAATGAATACATATTTCATCTGTAGGTTTGGGAATGTAACATCAACTACATAAGATACAGCAGTGTTCCCAAAGGGTGGGACTAATCATAGTACCAAGATGATTTTAGGTGAGACAGACATGGCATCAAGAATACTCAATCATCCATAGAAAATTCTCCTTTCTTTTTTTCTTTTTAAGATTTTATTTATTTATTTGAGATAGAGAGCACAAGCCAGGTCCAGTAGGAGAGGGAGAAGCAGGCTCCCCTCAGAGCAAGGAGCCCAACAACCTGGGGCTGGATACCAGGACCCCTGGATCATGACATGAGCAGAAGGCAGGTGCTTGACTAACTACGCCACCCAGGTGCCCCAAGAAAATTCTCCATTCAATTTTATTTCAATACAGCTAATTAGGTCAAGGAAAGAAATCTTTGTTTAGGGCTATGTTTTAAAATTTTTCTTGGGCGCCTGGGTGGCTCAGTGGGTTAAAGCCTCTGCCTTTGGCTTAGGTCATGATCTCAGGGTCCTGGGATTGAGGCCCGAATCGGGCTCCCTGCTCAGCGGGGAGCCTGCTTCCTCCTCTCTGTCTCCCTACTGTACTCTCTCTCTGTCAAATAAATAAAATCTTAAAAAAAAATAGAAAAAAATGAATTTTTCTCTAATGTCTGCTAATCTACATTTGTTTGTTCTTGGTTTTTGTTTCTTTGTTTTGAGAAAAAGCATGCCTACAAGAGTCCCAGTTAGGGGAGAGGGCCAGGGCCAGAGGGAGACAGAGAATCCTAAACAGGCTTCAAGCCTGAAGTCTGATTAGATCACACCACCCCAGATTATGACCCCATCCGAGATCAGAAGTCAGTTGCTCAACTGACTGAGCACCCAGGAGTCCTGCTAATCTACCGGTTTAATCAAGAGAGATTCAGAGCCCTTCCTTGGAGAGATGCTAGCACTGAATCAATTTTTTAAATTAATTACACTTATTTTTACTAGTTTATGACAGGTCACAATGCTTTTTCAATTTATGGTAATGATACAAATTTTTCTTTTGAAGTAAATTAGGTATAAGAGGTAATTTGGTTTAAGAAAAATATTAAATCATATAATAGTATACATAGTGAAATCAAGGAGACTAATATTCACATTATTGCATTTTGCAACTGATTTATACGAACTGCCATGAATTACTGTGTCCATTGTAATTCAGTGTAGCTGTTAAATTTATTCTCTAAGAAAGGTAGTAGCAATTATTGCTGTATCAAGTATTGTTTTGATTATAGTAATCCGAGAACGAACTAGAACCAATACAACGGCGAACTCAACACGGCTGTCGTCTCATTCCTCCGCACCAAACTTCAGATGTTCCAGAAAAGCCCAAGAGAGATTCAGAGAGCGACACTGAATGTGCTACATAGGCCTCAGGATCTCTTATCATTATCGCCCACGTTACTTAGCCAGAGATCTGCCCTCTGCAAGGTAAGTACTTGAAATCACAGCTTGAAAATAACGGGAGACTTCTGGGAGCTCAGGGTGTCACGCTTGCCCCCCTTCCGTTCTGGTCCAAACTTCCCTAGGATACAGTATTGGAATCAGTTTTACCGCCCGTTTCCCTGCAGACGCCCTAAAATGTTAGCCATATCAGCAACAACAGGGGGAGTTTACTATTTGGTAGGAAGCCAACACCCGACGCCGCTTTCAGAGTACAAGCAACACGCCCGGAGCACTCGCCCTCACGTGACTTCCTTACCGCCTCGCGTGGAGGCGCGCTGACGTCATCCTGTCGTGCGACGAGCCGACGCCGACGAGCGGCGCTGCGCCTCGGACGTCGCGCCGGAACCCGTCGTTGGGCCGCCGTGGCCGAGGTACTTTTTCTTCTCCGGCTGCGTAAGGCCGGTTGGACCTTTTTCGCCGGCTCTTAGCGGCGGGCGTCTTGTGCAAAGTCGCGCCGCAGGCAATGGCGCCGCCCTGTCTCGAGACCCTCTCCTGACGCCCCCGTAGCGCGGAGGGATGTGGACTCCGGTGGGTCGGGGCAGGTGGCACGGTCGCGCGCTCACGGTGTGGGCCACCGCAGCTGCACGTCGGCGGCTCCTGGAGCCTCGCCCCAGGCCGACCCTTGCGGCTGCTGCCAAGACCAGGACGCTGGCCAGGCTCTACAGCTCTGCCGACCGCAAGGTGACCGTCGTGAGTCTCTGATTAGCCGTGTTTTTAAACTAGGGAGGGCGTTCCTTGCAAAAATGGAAGCATGGAGGGCTTCCTGGACTACCTGTGAATGCAGGTCGAGATTCTTTTGGGCAGGGAGAGCTAAGAGTGCGCCTCGCGCTCGGGTTTCTGAAGCCTCCACCACTCACCAGTGTGACCTTGGGCAAGTCACTAATCGAGTTCACTAGTTCGTAATGTCAGTAGCTCATTTATTGATTATGCGAGGCACTGATGCACGAGCTTTGCATGCACTTAATTCTCTTAAAAGCCTGCTGAAGAGGCCGCTAATGTAACCTCCGTTTTCCTGCAACTTATTAGCTCTGTGGTATGGGGAAGCTCCTTGAACTTTCTGTAACTGTTTTCTTCAATGGTAAGTGAGATAAGAATAAAAGAATGGCTCTTCATGAGAATTGTATTATGTAAGGCGTCGAACTTTTTAGTCCAGTATCTAAAATGGAGGAAGTGCTGGGTATGCTTTAGCTTCTGTATATTACTTGATTTTTCGAGATCCAAAGCAAACTTTGTTTTCTAAGTCTTTGTTCTTGTGGTGGAGAAGGTGAGGAATTCAACAACTTTTTAAAAAATACGCTATTTGTTTACTAGAAGGAGATACAGTTTAGGCAGAAAAGTAATTAAATGCAAGTTATGAGTACCTGGAAAAAAATAAGATTTAAGTGTGATAATTTCCCTCTTCTAAAATTCCTGTGGAATGTAAAATAGATTTATGTTGCAATCCAGAGTTCTTAAAGGTGGTGCAGTCCTGTGTATTTTTTTAATTGAAAGGCAGTTGAAAGGGTTGTGTGGGAAATCCACTGCACAAACAAATCAGGTTTAGTTCTTTCTCAGAATTTCTTTCAAATATAAGTTGCACCTTCATTTTCTGCTTTGTGGTAGAACATTTATAAAAAGAAAACGTAAAGCCCCTGAGTATTGTGTATTTCATTGTAATATTACTTTTTTTTTTTTTTTAGATTTTGTTTATTTAACAGACACAGCAAGAGAGGGAACACAAGCTGGGGGAGGGGGAGAGGGGAGAAGAGAAGCAGGCTTCGCACTGAGCAGGCGGCTCTATGCCCATGTCTGCCCGTGCCTGGGCTGATCCCAGGACCACAGGACCCCAGGACCCTAGGACCCTGGGATCGTGACCTGACCTGAAGGCAGCTGCTTAACGACTAAGCCACCCAGGAGCCCCAATAATTTTACTTTTTTAATGCTGATTATGAAATGGATTTGCTTGGAAAAATAAAATGTTTAGAATACCAAAAAAGATGACATATTCTATTTGAATAATCATTTTTAGCAGTTTGCAGTGAGTCTTCATAAAACATTAAAGAAGTATACAACTAAAATTCGGGAGTTACATTTTAAAGTATTTTAAAATTTTAAGTGATAAGAGGTTTTTAGGTTTTTTTTTTTTTGCTGTTGATTATCTTTTTTTCTGTCTTCAAAGTTGCCAAATAACATAATTGTATCTAATTAAACTTTTGAAGATTCTATTAGCACAGATTTTTAAATAGATTTGACTGTTGACTAAATGTGTGATGAGGGCAAAGAATTTCCTTTTTTTTTCCTTAAAACTTTTCTGTAGTTTTTTTTCCCTCAGGCGGTTTTATTAGACCAGGCGCTCTAAGGCTGTTCAGGAGTTCTAGGTATCCTGTGTTCTTCTTTCATGAAAATAAATTCATTTCCTTATTGGCCCTCTAAGTGGTGGAAATATTTATAAGGGACTCTTCTTTAGCTAAGTTGTCCCTTTGACTGCGAAAGTGATATATTTGATGAGTGCTATTGTAATTAGAGTTTAGCCATACATCTTTTTATTGTCATAGGAATAATATAAATGTTATAAATGAAATTGTTCAGACTAAAGGACTAATCTTTGAATTAGTATACTTTTTTCATGTAATCCAAAATGTATACTCATAAATGTTTTATTTTTCTTTCCTTTCTAGGAAAAAATTGACCTGTCTAGATTCTCTGTTGAAAATACTAGAAATTTCAGTATCATTGCACATGTGGATCATGGCAAAAGTACTTTAGCTGATAGGCTCCTGGAACTAACAGGTATTTTCGTTTTATGGTATATAGTTAATTGATGGCCATGAGTAATTAATCATCATTTTTACTATGCTTTTTAAATTTTTGGTTTTAATTTTATATGCAACATTATGTGTTTTTAAAAGCCTGTAGAACTATCAATAAGTATTTCTCTTTATAGGCACAATTGATAAAACAAAAAATAATAAGCAGGTTCTTGATAAATTGCAAGTGGAACGAGAAAGAGGAATCACTGTTAAAGCCCAGACAGCATCTCTTTTCTATAATTGTGAAGGAAACCAGTACCTTTTAAATCTCATTGATACACCAGTAAGTTTAATATTTTATCTCTCTTGCTAAGTCAGCCTTGTATTAATAGTGCGAACAAATCCTTGTTCACTTTTTGAACTGAACATTAAACACTTTGCTTTTTGTTTTCTCAGTGTTCTTATGTTTGAGTAAATTGTTTTGCAAGTATAGGCTAAAAAGAGAAATGTGCTGACTTTTTATCAAGGAGAGACAGTAGATTTGCCATAATGCCCCTCCCCCAAAAAATTTACAGCTAATTTTAGAAGTATCAATATTTTTTGTTTCTCAGGGCCATGTTGATTTTAGTTATGAAGTGTCCAGGTCACTCTCTGCTTGCCAGGGTGTTTTACTTGTGGTTGATGCAAACGAGGTAGGCACTTTTAATTTTATGTGGTGTGGTATGTTCTCGGTTGTTTCAAGATGTTTTCCTTAAAATATATTTTGGAAATAAAATTTTTGTGTTTGAAAATAATAAGATTTATTGTATTGCTTAAGCCAAAGCATATGATTTTGTCCTGTTAACTTGAATTTTATTGCACTAAAGCAGTCTGTGAAGTTGACTAGTTCATATTTTAAACACTTTAAGCTGATCAGGTGAATGAAGGGATTGTTGAACTGTATTATATTTTACATTCATCCTACCAGAAACTCAATTTTTAGCAGTTCTTAATTTGGGGTTTTAATATTAATTTTTAGTGGAACTTGAAAATGAATCTATTTTGGAGGTCATTTCGGGTGATTTTAAGGTAATAATATATTAAGTTTAAAGAAACATTTCAATAACATTGCCAGATTCTTATTTGGTATAAAGATAACCATAAAAACATATTCATTGGTGATATAAGACCTATTAAGTACTATTAAAGTAAACTTTTGACATAATTCAATTACTCGAAAACTTTTCATTTAAAACCCAAGATAATTGTGTTAAACCTTCCTTGTTCCTGTCAGGGAAAGTTCATGTCAACCTTATATACATAGTATAGAGTTTTTTTTTTTTTTTTTTAAGATTTTATTTTTATTTATTTCACAGAGGGAGAGAGATCACAAGTAGACAGAGAGGCAGGCAGAGAGAGAGGAGGAAGCAGGCTCCCTGCTGAGCATAGAGCCCGATGCGGGCCTCGATCCTAGAACCCTGAGATCATGACCTGAGCCGAAGGCAGAGGCTTTAACCCACTGAGCCACCCAGGCGCCCAGTACAGGGTTTTATAAACTGCATCGCATGACTGCGTCCTTTAGTGGGCTTTCATGACCTTGAGGGTTCATGTTTCACCTTTTTGTCTCCAGTAATGTTTCCCAAAGTGAAAGGAATTTTCACAAGGAATTATCCAGATTCATGGATGGGACAGATAGGAATTATTCTTGCAGTCCAGTTGAAAGAACTAAGGCACAAAGATTTTATCACTTTGTTAAGATTACAGATCTAGTTAGCTAATGTGCCAGGACTAAAACGCAAGTCTTCTGCAACTGATTACAGTAGTATTTCTTAGCCATTTTGCCTCTGTGGAAATACTCTCTACATATTCATGGAAGCATAGATATCATACTTTACTTTATACCTCTGCTTTTGGTGAAGATGTGTGGAATGGTCTTAAATTATAAGTTTTGTGATAGGTGATAGAATGGTCTTATCAATATCTTGTGTCTTGATATTTCTAGGGTATTCAAGCCCAAACTGTAGCAAACTTCTTTCTTGCCTTTGAAGCACAGCTTTCGGTAATTCCAGTTATAAACAAGGTAATTCTAATGAGACAACAATAATGTTTATTATCTTATTTCCTAAAAGTGAATTTCGTGGTTGACTATTAAGTATACTATTTTTTATATGAGGAATCTTCAACTGTATATTAATTATATTGGTAGGATATATTTCTTAGAATTGCAACTCAAACTCCTATATCCTTACATGTAGTTGAGAAGACAGTCTCCCTGAATTGACATGGAGTGATTGAAGGTTATTTCTGTAGGAAAGAAATACGTGCAGGGCAGTCAAAAAAATATGTTTATCACACTAAAACATGTATTGGAAAAGAAAGAGCACTTAAGATCTTGGGGAAAACAGTGTAACACATGAAACATGACTGTTAAGTGCTGAGCTGAGCACTGTTGATAAACCTTAACTTTTATATTTTGAAATTAATAAAGAATCTTAATTTAAAAATCTGCATTGTGGGGCACCTGGGGGGCTCGGTCGGTTAAGCGTCCGATTCTTGATCTCAGTTCAGTCTTAAACTCAGAGGTGTGAGTTCAAGCCCTGCATTGGGCTCTGTTGGACATGGAGCCTACTAAAAAAACAAAACAAAACAAAAAACTGCCTTGCATTCAGTTAAATTTTTTTTATAATGTAGTTAAGTTTAAAAGAGGCAAAGTTGCTTATGGTAAGACAGTTTGTTGTCATAAGTTACATCTGACTTATAAAATCAGTTTACATGGTGTTGGTTGATATATTGTTATTGAACTCTTCTGTCTTGAATTGCCTGCTGCCTAAAGTTTTTGCATGCTCTGCTCTGCCTACCCTCTGTTTTTCAGTAGCCATACTTGTTAAAATTATATTGCCTATATCCAGATTATTTTAACATTTTTGTAAAGAAAAATAGAGGAACCAATTTTTATATGCTTTTAACTGTCTCTGAATGCTATTAATATATAATGCATTTTATTTTATTTTTACTGTGTTAAAACATAATGAATTTTTTTTTCTTAAGATAGATCTGAAGAATGCTGATCCTGAAAGGGTTGAAAAGCAAATTGAAAAAGTGTTCGATATTCCAAGTGATGAATGTATTAAGGTAAAATACCCTTTTTCTTGAAGACATACTTTAAAAAATCTCAGGTATTGGCCTAAGTGAAATTTCATAGTATTTGATAGCCCATTGATATATAAAATTTTCATAGTTTTACGAAGTTCTTTTTACTGATATTTCATTTGATCTTCACCAAAAGTCCTTGTTACATGGTTAGGACAGTTAGGTATTATTCTTGCAATCCAGTTGAAAGAACCAAATCACAAAGGTTTTATCACTTTCTTAAGATTATATATCTAGTTAGCTAATGTGCCAGGACTAAAACGAAAGTCTTCTGCAACTGATTATAGTAGTATTTCTTGTTAGCCATTTTGCCTCTGTGGAAATACTCTATATTTATTTATTTAAAGGTTTATTTATTTTTATTTTACAGAGAGTATGTGAGAGTAGGGGTGGGGGGGCAGAGGGAGAGAGAATCCTCAAGTAGACTCCCAACTGAGTGCAGATCCTGACTCTTTGGGGCTTGATACCTGGACCTTGAGATCATGACCTAAGCCAAAATCAAGAGTCAGAGGCTTAACTGACTGAGCCACCCAGGCAAGCCTGGAAATACTCTCTTTAAAGAGCAGATTCACATTAATTTCAAGGCATTCGTATGTATTAGTTTTGGAATTGACAAAGCTTTTTTAATAAAAGAACGAGTTATAGTAATAATCTTAAGCAGATTTTATTTATATCAAATTTGGCATTACTTTAAATTTGAATTTTTTTATTTACCTTTTAAATGACGATTAGGTGTTGGAATAGCGATGGCCAGACTGCGCTGTGCTATGTGCTTACGTTGTAAGTGTGTCAGTGCAACAGTATAATGTTCAGCTTCTACTTCAGTCTCGTTTGATTTTTTGAAAAAGCAAGTTTCAGGTGATGAAATGTTTCTTGTTTGTTTAACTTTACCACAGTGGAGGATTACATACAATGTGGTAATAACTGAAAAAGTATTTTTTTTTTTTTGGAGATAGATACACACATACAGAATTTAATGGTTTTTATTATAAAGAGGGACCTCATTATAAAGCAGTCTTGGAATTATGGTTTCATCACTTGGGTTATGTTAAAGTATAATGAACTATTCTGATTTTACAAAATTCATTCAGATGCTTATTTGGTATGTGCCAGCTAAGGGCACAGCCATGAACAGGGTAGATAAGACTGCTGTATCATTGTGTTATGTTCTCCTTAGGGAGGCCGTCATTAAATGAGTAAAGAAAGTAGAAGTGAAGTAAGCATAGTAATTATTGAATAAGACAGGTATTATCAAGAAAATTCTTCAGCAGATTGTGTTGTTTTAGGTGGAGTATCATACTGAACCGTGGAAAAATAATTTTTTCTCAGAGAGATGCCATGATGCAGAGTAACTTAGGGCATCTCTGATGAACTGAGACTGAAGAAATGAAGAGTTGGGAGAAACACATTCCAGGAGGAGGAAAGAGCAGTGTAAAGGCGTGGCATGTTTAGCAAGGTTTGGCATGTTTAAGGAACAGAATGGAGGCAAATTAGATAAGATGGCTTTGTAGGGATAGGCAGGAATCAAGTCATGCTGAGATTCTTGCTGTGCGGAGGTTTGAAAATTAAGATAAAGGATTTTAAGGTAAGTGAGGAAAATAAACTGATCAGGTTGCCTTATAGAGAATGCATTAGAAAACAATAAGAAGAGGTAAGGGGAAACCAGCTTGTAGTAATAGCTCAGGTGCTATGGAGGTGGCTAAGTATGTGATGTTGATGTTGGAGAAATGGTCAAATTTGATGTATATTTGTAGCTAGGAGAGATTTGATGTATGTTACATGTAAGGAAGTGAAATAAAGGGAAGAGTTAGGTTGCTTTGGGTTTAAGCAAATAGTTGCTACTAGAAGTTGATAATCAATATGAGGAGGAGTTGGAGAGGAAATGATATAGGAGAAAACAAAAAGTTTGCTTTGTCTATTAGACATCCAAGTAGAGATACTGTGTAAATTTATAATTCATGCATTGATGGAGAGAATTGGGGTCAGAGATAGATATTTAGAGGAGTTTTTAATATGTGTGTGGTAAATGAATGTGGTTTCCTAGGGAGAAGTGTAGAGAAAAGATCCTACATTAATAATGCCACACTACATTATTGTCAATTTGAGAGTGTTATGAGTAAGAACTTGAGAACAATTAGAGTAGGATTCCAAATAGAAAGTGTGTAAGGATTGAGTCTTCTGAGAAGGGGAATAATTCCCAAATTATAATGAGAGACCACAAAGAGGTTGTGAGTGTAGATACAGATACATTAGCATGTTTTGGATAAGGGAGTTTGTGATATTTTCTGTTTCCTTAAATGAAATAACAGGCAAAGTCATCAACTAAGAGTGAATTGGCCAGAGAGGAGAATGTGCAGATTGAAAAGGAAGGTGGTGTGAAACACCTTACTGAGTGGTAATGTGAGTTTACTACGGGATGCATCTTGGGAGTTAGGAAGTTTAACTGCACATTGAGATGTGTGGTCATGAATTGAGAAGAAACCAGCCAGGCCAGTTACTTGATTTTTCTCTAGTAACGTTGAGCCCTTTGTATTATAGGCATAGAAAAGACACGTTGTTGGGGCACCTGGGTGGCTCAGTCGATTTAAGTGTTTGACTTTGGCTCAGGTCATGACCTTGGGGTCTTGGGATCCATCTCTGTGTTGGCTCCATGCTCTGCAGGGGGTTTGCTTCTCCCTTTCCCTCTGTCCCTCCCCCCTGCTTGTGCTCACTCACTCGTTCTCTCTTTCTTAAATTAATAAAAATCTTAAAAAAAAAAAAAGACAAGACACGGTGTTGAAGCAGTCACAGCTGAGTTTTGCCAACTTTGTAATAGGGAGAAAATAGGTAGTGGTTGAACAGTGATTGTAAATAGTGGATCTTGGAGTCTCAGCTGGGAAAGGAGGAGGCAGAGGGCTAATGGATAATGGAAAAAAGTTAGTCCATTTAATGGTTTCGAGATGGGAACTTGAAGGATTGTTGTAAAGAAGGTACTGGAGTCTAGAGCAGTGGTTCTCATTAGGGAGTAGTTTTTCCCTGTAGGAAACCTTTGGCAATATCTGGAGATGATTTTTGTTGTCATACTAGGGAGTGGGTGCTACTTGTCATCTTTTGGATAGATGATAGTCCATAGATTCTGTTAAAAATCCTACAGTGCACAGAGCAACCCTTAAAACAGTTATCCGCCCAAACTGTCCTTAGTGCTGACTTAAGAAACTGATCTAGAGAGAGTTTAAAGGTTAAGAGGTGGTTTTTAGGAAATGGGTTTTAAAATCAAGATTTCAGAGGCAGTCCAGTTACTAGTGATGACGAGGTTGAGTCATACCCGTGTTTTTTGAGTCCTCAGGCTCGCTCTCTCATTGGGAGAACGATTAACTGCATGTGTGTCATCCACATATACTGTTTATTCTCTTTACACAACAATCTTGAGATTTTGGAAAAATATAAATGATCATCATTTATTAGATGAGGAACTTGAAGCTCAAGCATGTATTGCTCAAAGTCATAACTGTTATTCAGATTTTTTGAAACTCTTTGACCACTTCTCTTTCATCACCATAATCAGAATGTTTTTGTAATTTAATCCAAGAACCATAGACTCACCTAACTCTAATGGAAGAACATTTGTCAGTATAATATATGCTTTGTGCTTCCTTTTATTACTTCTTTAAATTCATAACTGTTAGAATTCTTTCTTTTTTCTGATTATAAAGCTCAGTCACCTGGATAGAAAAGTAGTCTTTTCTAAAAAATCCTTATTTTTTAATACATATTTTTTTAGATTTCTGCTAAACTTGGAACAAATGTTGAAAGAGTTCTTCAGGCAGTCATTGAAAGAATCCCACCGTAAGTATTTTGCTATTTTTGTACTGTTTATTTATCTTTAATAGTACAGAGGCCATCAGTCTGATCTGTAATTTTAGATTAGACTATTCTTGTGGTGAGTGATAATACATTATTTATTTTTAGTGATACATAGAAATCAAGTACAGTATAGAAAAAGAAAGCAGAGAAGGGTGATTGGGTTCTCTTCCTAATAATCATTGTAATAAAGAGACTTGAATAAATCAGCAGTTATTGTGTTTTAATGCTGAATAAATGTACTTCGTCAGTTTCATAAATCACCTTAAAACATTTATTTAAAACTCAAGGTTGAACTACAACTAATATAAAAATAGGCATTATACTTTATAGGAAGATCTTTTTTTTATTTTGACTGTCACTTATTAGCCTTTCTTAAGTATTAGAATAAATTAAGCATAATATTTGAGTTTAAAATAGGCATTTTATTAAGAGTTTAATTTATTATGTGTACATTTTCTTTTTACTTCTTTTTGCTTTTTTTTCTTTTTACTTATTTTTAATAGTCCCAAAGTGCATCGCAAAAATCCCCTGAAAGCTTTGGTATTTGATTCCACATTTGACCAGTATAGGGGTGTGATAGCCAATGTAGCATTATTTGATGGAGTGGTTTCCAAAGGAGATAAGATTGTATCTGCACATACTAAAAAGACCTACGAAGTTAATGAAGTGGGAGTTCTGAATCCTAATGAGCAGCCAGCACATAAACTGTAAGTATGTAACAGTAATTAAAATATATTTGTATGTGTTTCGATCTCTGCCTTTCTCAGCTTGGTATGCTTGGAATGATCCCAATTTGGTAACTCAGAAAAAAAACCCAAACTGATTATTTAATACAACTAAATATTAAATGGTCTTGGAAAAGGAATCTCATGCGTGAAGTACAGTATAAATTTGATATATTTTTATTCCTTTTGACTAGTCATAACAAATTTTATGATCTGGTACACATCGATCCTATATTTACGTATCCGATGAGACAGTGAAAGAGGTGGTTCTTTCACCCATATCCTAATCATACTGGGTATCAGTTTTGATATTTAATTTTTTAATAAGATTTTTCAACACAAAAGTAGTGAAGAAAATTTGGTAATTTTTTTCCTTTTGTATGGAATTCACCGTAAAACTTGGATTAGAATCCCTGGTATATGGGGTTAGCAAGGTAGTGTGCATTAGGAAAACTGAATTCTGATATCACTTACAAATACTTGAGTGCCTGCTCCATCAGTACTGCAGGTACTGATGAGATAAATCATCGGGCACATACCTGGAGCATTCTAAGGTCTTTGCTTCCTCATCTGTAAAAATTAAGGTAGTGACTATATAGGTCACACTTGATAGTTTAATGTATATCTAAAACCAGCACTATTTTGCTCATTACATTTTTTATTTAATTGAGTCATAAAGTCTGTTTTATTTTAATTTTACTCAAACATTTCTGAAGTCTGTGTTCCATCATACTGTTCATACATTGACCATTACTGTATCTTCACTTAAGATTCTGATACCTTATCCTAAACATAAATTAGTTTGTTATCGTGTGGGAAATTTGCTTAAAAAAAAAAAAAACAAAACAACTAAGCTAAAACTCTGAAATCTTGGAATGTGCTCTTTTCCTACAAGAGGAATGTCAAATTGGTGTCCGATTTGTTTAGAGTTCCCATTTTTCTGCTTTGTTAAAAATTTATCTTTTCTTTTATAAAGCACATTAGTGACACAATTCATTAATAAAATAGTGTTTTACACTACAAGAAGTTATTTTGTGTTTCTGCACTTAGTTTCACTACGTTTATATTTTAGAAGCTGTTGTTTATTATGCAAAGATGGGCAGAGTCATGAGGAAGGCCATAGACTTGTGTTGCAGAGGTCCTTGATAATGGATTGTAAGGCATGGTATGTTCTTTTGCTGACAGTTTAGCATTGAGAATTGATATGTAGTACTTACTTTGAATTAGAGGTTTTGTTTGGAAAATATAATCATTTCCGGGAAAGGTAGAGCTAATTGTGAGTATGCACTTGAAACATTAAAGCAGTAAATATTTCCGTATAATAATTTTATTTAGATATGCAGGACAGGTGGGCTATCTGATTGCTGGGATGAAAGATGTCACTGAAGCACAAATAGGAGATACATTATATTTACATAAACAACCAGTGGAGCCCTTGCCTGGGTTTAAATCAGCGAAACCAATGGTATTTGCAGGTGAGGAGCTCACAAATTCAAGGATGAAGGCCAATTTATTCTGTAAATTGAAATAAGAATTATTAGAAATATTCATGTTAAATAACAGCTAATTCCAGAATACTGTTTCTTTAGTTTTTTGTGTGCTATTTATGTATCAGTTAATTTCATATGTATAGTGAAACTTTATGTGGGAGATCATTTCTTACATTTTTTTAGGACTTCTTAGAAAGTATAAGCTCTTAAGAAATGAGCTCTCTGATATATAAAAGAACATAGTAATATGAACTTCCCTTTTGTTTCCTTAGAGAGCAGGTCATTGCATTTGCAATATTTTTCTAGTTAGGATGTTTTCATTACTAATTGTCAGTGGACATTTACTGACTGCCTTCATGTTAGTTGGACTTTGTTTAATATTGTACAATACTAGTGTAGGCATGGCAGAGGATAGTGTTACCTCTCATGCATGGTTTCACAACCTTTTACTATGTGATGTTACAGACATTTGGAATAGGAAGGCCTGATTGAAGGTCATCAAGTTACTCTGTGCTGGGTATCCAGCACTTGATTTTCTCCCTTTGTATCTGTCACTGGGAAGTATGAAGTTTGTACACCCCCACTTTTCGGCAAAGTCAGTCATTTTAGTTTTGGAGGACGTGAGAGATGAGGACTTGAGGTGTCAGATGAAGAAGAATCCGATAACTCACTAATTGTATGTTTTTTGTCAGTGAATTGAGAAAAGCAAAATTTATCTTTGATTTTAATAGATTATCTGTCCTACAGAATTAAGGATTCAGTGTAGTTTTCATTTCTACTTTGTTTTCCATCTACTAGGGGAGTTTCATTTGTGCTTGTGGAATGTCTTCAACTTTTGTTTCTTGAAATGTATTTTTCTAATAGGCCTAATTCCCATGGTTCTTTTTCATTTTTCTTATATTTTTGCAAAAGCATACAAACTTCACTTGGAGTGTGACTCCATTTGTAAATTCATTAAGGCTTTGAAACTTGCAAGATACTTTGAAGCCAGTGTAAAACTTAATACTCAGTTTCTTTAGCAAACCAATTATTATGGTCAGTGAAATACAGGGAAGTAATTTAAAAATTAAATGATTAAGTTTGATCCTGGAAGCATTGTATATTTAGTTTTTAGGCAGATTTTCACATGTGATAATTAGAAATTATTGTGTCCTCAGGAATGTACCCTGTAGACCAATCTGAATATAATAACCTGAAGAGTGCTGTAGAAAAACTGACTATAAATGATTCCAGTGTGACAGTTCATCGGGATAATAGCCTTGCCTTAGGTGCTGGCTGGAGGTAAGACACTTTTCCCTGTGGAATCAAATTTTTTTTGAAAAGCGAAGTTTAAGTGGTTCATTCATTGTTCCTGAACATTTCATTTCTGAAAATAAGTTATTAGTATAAAGTGAATCATACTGCCTAGTTCATACTGTATTCATACTCTATGGGTAAGCTTTATAGTAATTTTAAATAGAATTCCAATAGAAATTTTTCTTCTTTTTTTTTTTTGAAAATTTCAGTCTTATTTGATGAAGTTTTGCTAGCATTTAATTATGATGTGAATTGCCTGAATGCCTTTTTTTTTTTTTTGGAATGACTTTTGATTCTACCCATCCCCCACAAAGTAACACTGTATTCATCAAAGAAACCAGAGTCCATGAAGCATAAACATTTTAGAGTTTGGCTTTTTCTCCCCCAGGTTGGGATTTCTTGGACTTTTGCATATGGAAGTTTTCAACCAGCGGCTGGAGCAAGAATATAATGCTTCTGTAATTTTGACAACACCAACTGTTCCATACAAAGCTGTTCTTTCATCAGCAAAATTGATAAAGGTACTGTTGAGAACCAGCATATAAGGGAAAACTAAATAAGTATGTGTATATATATATGCAGAATGAAAGAGAAACTTTTTAGTACACCATTAGCTGACTAGCTATTACATGAAATATTTCTTGATTAGTAGCATTAAAAATTGAATTATTTTATGATTAATAATGGACAAGCCACTTGAGAACTAATTTATGCAGTATTTTTCTTAACCTGGTAGAAATCTACATATTGTCGATCCTAGCCTGTTACTGAGAGTAAAACGTAGAATTAGTAATTAATATGCTGTGTGAATCTAGTACAGAAATGAAGAATATAATTTTGGTCATAAGTAGTTTATCTTATGAACGGTGAAGTATTCATGGCTACCTGGCTGTAAGAAATTTTAGATTTCAAGGTAGCGATAGAGACAATATTGTATTCCATCTGAATGGCAGTCTCTTCATTTTAAACAAATTTTAACTTTGGCATGTGTATTTTCCAACGAAATGAACTTAGGAAACTAATGATAATGCCTTATAAAGGGCAGGTTATAAAAATGTGCTGTTATATCATACTTTTTCTAAGTGGTACATGAAATGTGTTAATAGGTGTTGATGAACAGGACATGTTACTTATCAAAAATGGTTATTATACAATGAATCTTGGATCATGAAAAAATTGTTATATAGGTTACGATTGGGTGGTTTTTAAAATATAAAGCATGTTAAGATAATAGTCTAACATTTAGGAATTCTTTTGTTTTTTTAACTCAGCAAATGCAATTATAGTAAGTTCTAACATTTACTATAAGTTAAAAGCAAATTTTAAAGCATGGTAATTAAGACCTTTTTGTAGCTCTTGGTGATTTTTCTTATTTTTAGGAATACAGAGAAAAGGAAATTACAATCATCAATCCTGCACAATTCCCTGATAAATCAAAAGTAACAGAATATTTGGAGCCAGTTGTTTTGGGTACAATTATCACACCAGATGAATATACTGGAAAAGTAATGATGCTTTGCCAGGTATAAGTAATACAGTTTAATATAAAAGTAAATTTTAGTCCTAACAGTGGTTTCCCACTGAGGTTTTGAAAGATTTCTCTCTGTAGAGCACATTGAATTTGTAAGAAGTTTTCATAAAGATCTATGTTTACGTGTGTGTGTGTGTATATATATATGAGATATAGATATATACTTTTAAAATATTTTTTTTTTTTTTTAAAGATTTTATTTATTCATTTGACACAGAGAGAGAGATTACAAGTAGGCAGAGAGGCAGGCAGAGAGAGAGGAGGAAGCAGGCTCCCTGCCGAGCAGAGAGCCTGATGTGGGCCTCGATCCCAGGACCCTGGGATCATGACCTGAGCCGAAGGCAGCGGCTTTAACCCACTGAGCCACCCAGGCGCCCTAAAATATTTTTTATTTTAACTAAGAGCTGTGTTAATTTACTGAGTTGATATGTTAGCCCAAAGGAAAGAAATTTGATGCTTATTTATACTGACTAGCTAAAAGAATAATTTAGCCTTTATAATACTTGAAATTGTGGATAGTTTGAAAGATTACTTTAATACTTGACACTTTTGACTAACGGGTGGGTATTCCCTATTTTGCCTTAGTTTTGCCACAATGTAATAAATAACTTAATCCACAAATCATAGTCCTCAAAAAAACTATTTGAAGTACTCTGACATGTATTGGAAAGAACTCTCAAATGATTACTAGTGGACTTGAATTTTAATTCTGTAATCACAAACTAGAAGTACTTAAGTTTATTTATAAAACAAGAAATTAGAACTTTGATGTTCTCTGTAGTTACATTTGGTTTATCATTGAATACTATATAATTTTAAAAAGATAAAATTGTTAGATAAAGACAAAGGATAAAAGCTTTGGTAACAAACACAAGTGAAATACAAAATAGTTGTCTCGGTATTATAAGTATTATTTGCCGGTTTTTAGTAGATCATTAAATATACCTTCATTTTGCCCACTGTTTATGAGGATTTGTGAGGAAATTTTTAGTTGGTAATTGACATCTTTCTATAGTCATTGTAAATTGTTTAAATAGGTTATCATTAAATACATTTTTTTTTCTTTTTTAGGCTCGAAGAGCAGTTCAGAAGAATATGGTATATATTGATCAAAATAGAGTTATGCTTAAATATCTCTTCCCTTTGAATGAAATTGTGGTGGATTTTTATGATTCTTTGAAATCCCTGTCTTCTGGATATGCCAGGTAAAAATTTAATTCAGATACCTGGATAATTCTTTTGAAATACTGACCTCTTGAAGATAATGGAGAAGGTTTGAAACAACCTTAAAAGTGTTAGTACTCATAATTTGCTTATGGAAGAATGACTTCCTTTAATTCATGGAACTGTTACCCTCCTTTTAATAAAAAAATTATAGTGTCCTCTTCATGAGTGTACTCCCCTGACTGTTAAAAATTATATGCAATTTCAAGAAGCCACTATGATCTTAGTGGCACATTTGTATGGTGGCACATTGGATTTGTGTGTTAAGTAATCCTAGGAACACCTGTATGTATTTGGAAAACAGAAGTACGTATTTAGTCTGTAAAAAATGGTGGGTGTGCCCCTGTATCTGTGAACACTTTAATAACTTGATCTTCTCCAGAATAAGTGGTCCACATTATGAAAACCATTGTCTCACCCCTAGGAGTGCATGGCAGAACAGCCTGATAGAAGTGAAGGAAGATTTAATACTAAGTAACAACTCCATGCATAGCATTTTGGCAGTATTTTATGTTGGGGTAAATAATTCTAGGGGTAGAGGCTCCTGGGTGGCTCAGTGGGTTAAAGCCTCTGCCTTCGGCTCAGGTCATGATCTCAGGGTCCTGGGATCGAGCCCCACATCGGGCTCCCTGCTCCGCGGTGAGCCTGCTTCCCCGCCTCTCTCTCTGCCTGCCTCTCTGCGTACTTGTAATCTCTCTCTCTTTCTGTCAAATAAATAAATAAAGTATTTTAATTAAAAAAATAATTCTAGGGGTAAATAATTCTAGATGCCCTTAGTATTCTAAAATATTATGTTATTGAATAGCATGTATTGGAATATAAAGAAAATATAAAATATACTGAGGAAGTAGGGAAAATGAACATTCACATCTGTAAAATACACATGCACCTACATGCATGTGCAGGCATATTTAGTATTAACATTCAAAGAAAAATTCCAGTGTTCAAAGAATATGCTATGGTGACCTGGCAATTTAGCTTTATGAAATGGGCTTTAGAATGAAAGAGTCATCATAATTGATACAAAGTGTTCTTTGTGTTTTTTTGTATTGAGAAATTTTTTCTGCTTTTTCAACCAATTTTTTTTTTCTGTGTCTTCTTTCAGACCAGAACTTAAGCAAATGCAGTGGGATTTAAAGTAAAATGAACTGAGGCAGCATGTTAAAAACAATTATTGTGGGGTTCCTGGCTTGCTCAGTCAGTTAGGTATCTGCCTTTGGCTCAGGTCATGATCCTAGGGTTCTGGGATCAAGCTCCCAGTCAGGCTCCTTGCTCAGCAGGAAGCCTACTTCTCTGTCTCCCTCTGGCTGCTGCTCCCCCAGCTTGTGCTCTCTCTCTCTCTCTGACAAATGAATAAATCTCTAAAGAAGAAAAAAATAAAAATAAAAATTATTGTGGTTAAAAGAATGATTACTAAGCTAAGTGCTTATAAACATTTTTAAGAAAGTCTGTCAATTGTAGTTTGCATTTGGATGCCACTTTATGAATTAAGTAGTCTTAAAATCTTTTAGCTTAGAAACTTAAACACACTTCAGATTAAATGAAAGAACATATTTAGTTTTGAACTACATAAAAATAAAATCATGCCAGCTTCCAGAATTAAGTTGATTCTTATGTTCAGGACGGGTCTTTTTTTACATGTAGGCAGTTCCTAAGAATAAAAATGCATCATAGTCTGTGACCTTCTAGCCTAGGCCATTGGCCTCTCATGGACTGAGATAAGGAATAATTTCTCTTACATCAGGTGGCAAGAATCTTCTGCAGCTGGGTCAGAAGAAGGATTCCTTTTTATATGAAGATTGTAGTGAGACTGCTTCTAATATTTAACTTGATGGAACTATTTGTCCTTAAACCCCCAATTAGCCTTTTGGAATTCTAAATGTGTTCTGCATTCCAGGGGTACACTTGAATGAATACTCTGTGTTTTGAATAGAGGTTAGGTTTCCATTTGGCTGGCTTGGAAGCACAGACATTTGTTTAATGGTTTCTTTTGGAAAAAACGAGTGAAGAAATTCTAAAATTTTGGAGCGCAGAAGATTTTAAAGTTGTAAACAGGTTAAGTCTAGGGACTATGTCTAGATTTTATCTTTCTTTGTATTCTGCGTATACTTAAGATTATATCTTTCATATAGTAAATGCTTAATGTTTTTGAGGAAAGGATTTTAGCAAAACTTTAGGTAAAAATATGGTTTTAGAGAGTATTAGTATCAACTCGTGACCTTCCTGCTCAAGCATTAGGAAAAAACCAAATATTTGCAGCTCTAGGCATTAGTTTGTTTTAAAATTAAGACAGTTTAGGACTGTACATGTTCTTACCCATAATTTAAGAGACATGTAAGCATAATTAATGTTTTTTTCTCATTAGATTTAAGTTTTGAGAGTTAAACCTGTTTCGATTAGCATTGTAAGCTTTGACCATATTGTTTAATAGCTGATGCTAACCAGGTGCTTTTATGTACTCAGCTAGGCTCTGTTCTAAACACTGTTTTTGTATTAGGTACTGTTTCAGTCAGTGCTTTACATGTATTAACTCATTTCATCCTCAAAAAAGCCCTGCGAAGTTTCAAACTGAAAAGTAGTATATGAAATCCAAAAGTCTTATTTATAGTGACTCCTTATCAGTGCCATAGCATTTACTTAACTGGTAATAGAGAGCTAAACAGAAACCCATACTTAATGAATCTCTGAGAATGACCCATTAATATATACTGTTGCCTACAGCCAGCCAGTTCTTGGGAGGAAACATTGGGAAGAAGGTGGCATTTGCCTTCAATGTCCCATTTTCCTAGACTGGCTTATGAGTTTATTTTCCTTTCCCCCGTAAAGTATGTTCTGCTTGCTTTTGCCTTTCATTTCATAAATGTAAAAAGATGAGAGAGTTTTTTCTTCACTGTGGTCATCTAGATCCATTTATGTGACATGTATATTTAATATTTTGATAGAAAGTTAGATCTTTGGGTCAGGTGTATGGGGATAGGTAGAAAAAGATGTTTTGCAAAGAAAAATAATGCAGTCTTTTGGGAACTATGTTTATCACTTACATGTTTTTTCTTGTTAGTTTTGATTATGAAGATGCAGGCTACCAGACTGCAGAACTTGTAAAAATGGATATTCTATTGAATGGAAATCTTGTAGAGGAGCTAGTAACTATTGTACACAAGTAAGTTGAATAAAAACTAATCATGGAATGTGAAAGTAACCACTTTTGACATGTTTTTATTTAATTATCAATTGCTTATTTTTATTTGACAGCTGTATTTTGAAAACTTAAATTCCTTTTACTCATTTTTCCTTCCATTCTTTTTCCATGCTTTTTCCCAACTGTTAAATATGAAAGAGTAGAATTACAATAACCAAAAAGAAGTGTCATGGAAAGAAATGTTTCCCTCACCAGAGTAAACTAGAAGTAGAAGAAACGGTTTTATGATAAAACTTTATGATAGATTTAAAGTTGAAAACAAAAAAGTTTTTTATAGTCATAAAAAATTTATAATGAAAAATGAAATCTCCTACATGTTCAGCAAATAGATTGTTAAAAATAAATAATGGAGCACCTCTTTCATAATCCTGTTAAGCTATTAAAACCATACTGTGAAGTAATCTTAAGTGACATAAAAATGCCTATTAAATGAGTCAAACTGTAAAATACCAAACATATGCAGAAAAATAATGGAAGGATATTTGTTTAACATAGACATTCTAAAATGTTTATCACTGGTTTTCTATGGATGAAGGGAAGGGCATCAGTAATGGTTTTTATGTATGTTTTTCTATATTTCCTGTAATAGTCTTAATGTAATTTTTGCAATCAGAAAAGTCATTTGATTCCGAGTAAGACATGTTTATGACAAACGAGTTCCATTTGACCCTCCTTGAGAAATCATCTTTACATTGATTAGGCATATGGACTAGAAAGTTACTTTAAATATTTGTATTTAGGATATGTAAATAGTTGCATTTTCTCTCTCAGAGACAAAGCACACTCTGTTGGCAAAGCTATATGTGAACGTCTTAAGGATTCTCTTCCTAGGCAGCTATTTGAGATAGCAATTCAAGCTGCTATTGGAAGTAAAATCATTGCAAGAGAAACGTGAGTTGAAATTCATTTTTGGTTCCCTGTTTTAGAAATGATAAATGGTTAGAAATGATAACTGTGTTATGAAATAATATTGAAAAATTTAACTTCACATTGGCATAAGCTTTATTCTAACTACTTGTAGAAACACTAATCTGATTTTTAATTCCACTTATGTGGTAACTGTTACAGTGATTTACTTAAGTAACACCAAGTGATACTATTTTTAATAATAGAATGGGCATGGGTCTGAGGAATTGCTTTATTTCCACTCATTTTAGTGAATGACTATTGAATTTCCCAGGTAAGGTATAGTTTATAAGCTAATAGCAACTGAAACTTTTTAAGAAGTTTTGAGGAAAAAGAAAGTTTTGGAGATTCTCTTCCAAAAGACAAAACTAAGTTATGATTTTTACTTGAAGCATTTAGTATCACTTCTCAGAACTAGCCAAATTAGAAATCAGAGAGATGACAGAGGAATGCTAACATGTTGAGCTTTGCATTGTAGATTGATTATGTGATCTGTAACAGACATGGAAGATAGGCTAATTTATGTAGAAAACTTTTTTTTTAATGAGAGATGTGATATATAAATCAGAACATGGAATAAGCTGCTCTACCAGTAACAGTAAGTGCAGAAAGTATTGTGTAGCATATTTCCTTGATTTCTGGAAAATCAGAAGTGTACCCTGCCTGGAAATTGCTTGCTATTCAGTTGTAGTTTAAACCCAAACGTACCTTCAGTAGTGGAGAAATTACAACCAACATTTTATAGTCATGGGACAAATTTTTTGCCTATATTTGCAGTGTATTTCATTTCCTAATGCAATTTTGCTTTAGTTAATTGTTTGAGTTTTATGAATATCCAGAGATTAGGCAGAGTAGAGTTGATAACTAGGGAACATCCTGGAGAGGACAGTTTAAAATGGCAAATAATTCTAAGGTAAGTGTGTTAAGGTAGAAGATACCTTAGAGGGGGGGAAAAATAGATTTTTATATCTTGTAAGGAATATAAATGGAACTTTTTTCAAATTCTAAATTTCTTAGAAACACTGTAGATTAGTTTATATCTGCTTGGCTGGATATATTAAAATTATTTAAGTTTGCCCTGAAAAGGGTTTTATAAAAGTAATTTTTTATATTCCTAGTCATTCTTAACCCACATGTGGTATAGAGTTAGTAATGTGATGATAACCATTTTTAAATTTTTTGGAAGTAGTAGTGGTAAGAACAGTTTTAGGTTGAGCCAGAAATGATGTTACGATGTTACACTTACCCTTGAATTTGGCCTAATCAAGACTACCCACAAGCCCTGACAATTTTTATTCTTTTTTTTTTTTAAAGATTTTATTTATTTGACGGAGAGATAGAGAGCACAAGTAGGCAGAGCTGCAGGGAGAGGGAGAAGCAGGCTTCCTGCTGAGCAGGGAGACTGATGCTGGCTCCTTCCCAGGACCCTGGGATCATGACCTGAGCCGAAGGCAGCCGCTTAACCAACTGAGCCACTTGGGCACCCCGACGTTTTTTATTCTTAATGAAATTTATGTTGATGTTCGTGTTGAATCTATTTTCTCTTTTATGTCAAATATATATAGATACAAGAACATTTGAGCTATTTATGGCAGTTTTACTTAGGTATGACAATATTATTTAAATCTTGAAAGTGGAGATTATTTCTGAAAATAAAATTCTTTTAAAGAGTATATTGAAATTATGTAATTTTTATATAAAATTTCTTCTTTTACAGTGTGAAAGCTTATAGGAAAAACGTTTTGGCAAAATGTGTACGTATCTGCCTGTAGCCTACTTTTTATTAATGTATCTGTTTTCATGAGTTTAAAGTCAGGGGAGATATAAATATATTGGTTTCCACTGTTTCTATAATAACCATTTCATCTCCAGTTTTCTTTTTAAATAGGTAAATCTCAGCTTGGCTGTTAATATATTCATTTTGATAACATTCTTATTTTTCCACCTTATTTATAAAAATTTCCTTATATGAAGTACTACCCAGTATTTTTGTAATAGTTATGATCAGGATAACACGTTTTATTGATCTAATTTATGAGGAGAAATTTTGAAGACAATGACTGTGTCTTACAGTGGGAAGAGTATGGCAATTTGAAATCCACCTCTCCTACATTGCTTTGGCATTTGTAGTCTCCTCTAGTAAAATTTCTTAACTCAGTTATGAGAAGTAAATGGTTAATGCTTTTTCTAAATCCTTAAGTGTCAGGACTAGAATACTTATGCCTGTGTGAATTTATTAGACCACAGCTATATGACCCAGAATTTTAAGACTTGAATCAGTAAGAGGCTTGATAATCCTTGACATGACATGTATAACATGCTTGGTTTCCTTGGTGATCTTCATCTCCATCCAAAAAATAAAGCCTTTATCGTTCTTTGAGAAGATGTTAAATTATGATCTGCTATGAAGGTGATTAGAAAGGTAATTTGCAGATGTCTACCTCATGGGTAATAATCCTAAGGTTATTATAATTGTACTGATGTCTATATGTAATTGTATGATTTTCTATGGAGTGATTTGGACTTGCAATTTTTAAAAATATTTTTCAGTATGGTGGTGATATTACCCGAAAAATGAAACTTTTGAAGAGACAAGCAGAAGGAAAAAAAAAACTGAGGAAAATTGGCAACATCGAAGTTCCAAAAGATGCTTTCATAAAAGTTCTAAGAACCCAACCTGATAAGTAATTGGTGGAAAAAAATACAATGAATTTTTATAAATTAAAACTTGTGTATCTTTTAATTTTTCTTAGTAATTTGTATGTTGACAACAGAATGAAAATTATAAAATTTGCTTGTTGCTTTCAGGGTTTTCAGGTTTAAATAACCTGTTAGCTCTTCTTTGAAAAGTAGTGGATGGGTAAGAGCTTGGATTCTGAAGCCATGTTGTCCAGTTTCAAATTTCTGTTTCACCACTCACTAGCAAGGTTAATTATTACTTAACCTCTCTGTTTACTCTTCAGTGAAGTCAGGATTATACTGTGATTTACCTCCGTAGGTTGTTGTGAAGATTGTATCAGATAGTATGTTTAAAATACTCAGTGTATGACACAGTAGTGTTCAGTGAACCTTAACTATTTTGTTTTCATGCACATTTTTTCTTACACTAAAAGGCCCCATACTTAGATTCTATCTAGTTCAAGTCTAAGATAAAGTATTTTCAAAATCACCTAAGCATCAATTTGTTTTTAGCTGGATAAATTTAGATTTATAAGAATCAGTTATTAAAGTCAGTAGCATTCTAGCTGGACATGTGCTGTCTAGTTTTTGTTAAAATTTTTATAAATGTTTGAAACAGTTTAATACACATCTAAATTAAGGGTAGGTGCAAAGCAATAGGTGTTTGGTATTAGCAGCAGCTGTTATTAATGGCAATTTAATAATTACTGTCTAGATTTCATAGTTGAGGAGACAAAGCTTTAGTTAACTTGATGTCACACAGCCAGTAAATGGCTGTCATGCTTCAAAGCATGTGTTCTTACCTTCATTCACCCAGTTAGTGAACAAACCAGAGGGCAGATTGTATTACAATAAGACACTTTGGCTATTGAGTTTTGTCCTATACCTTGAATGAATTGAATGAGGTAAATGTCTTTTAGAGACAAGACTATCAACATATTTTATACTAAGGTTATTACATTATGAGGTAATTCTAAGATAGTGGGATTTACTTAAAATTGTATATAGAAGTTAGTTAACCTGTGACTTTTGTAATCTAATCTGCTCAGGTATCTTCCCTGTCCCCTCTAGCTAGAATAGAACAGATGAAATATAAGGTTCCATAACAATATTTGTATTTTGTATAGTATATTTGAAACTAGAAGAGCATTTACATATAATTTCTAATACTGAATGTTCTGTTCTACTGAGGAGAAAGTTACAAGTTGGTACCTGGCACAAAGTATGCACCATGTGTCTACTATTTGATATTTGTGCTTTATTAGTATGTGTATAATATAGACACATTTAGTTCTCTTCCTTTAAGCAGTTTTACTTGTAGTGATAAAAGTATTTTTTCAGATTTTTTAGTATAAGTCAAGTTCTTTCCCCTGACCACTCTCCCAGAGGATTTTCATGATACAGAGTTGTGTGCCTTCTAAGTATATTCCCCAGAGGACCTTAACAATACTGAGATTTTTGTAAACATTACAGTAATTTAAATAAGTATTAAAATAGCCACCATTTATTGAGTATGTGACAGCCATTGAGCTGAGCTCTATAGGCATTGCCTCATTCAATCTATGCAACAATTGAGGTACAGGTACTATTACCATCTTACCTCATAGGGCAGGCAGCTCAGACTTACACTTGCTGATGTCAGTTATTGACAGAGCTGGAATTCAAACAGTGGTTTTCTTATCCAAACCCTACCAGTTCTTAGCTGCCATGCTTTATTGCTTTATGGAAATCTAATAGGCTTCTTAGTTCTTTAATAGCAGCTTAGCCTCTGAGTTAGGGAGCCACAGTGGCCAGAAATCAGTTTGCTGAGGGGCTTGAGTACATGGGCTTGACTCAAACTAGCCCCCTAACATCAAGGGCAGTGATGGAAAGATCTTAACTGTGTTTCAGCTAGCACATTTGAAGCACAGAAATAACTAGTTGAATCATGCACTATAAGGGTTATCTTTAGCGTTTTCACTATAATACTATGACTTCCTAAGATAGGGTAGTTTGTAGTAATCAATACTTTATTATCTACCAGATGTGTGACTGGAAGATGATACGACTTACTAGTCATTTAAAAACCATTTGTAACACTTAAGGCAATTATAACTACATTATTTGGAATTTAAGGAACATATTTTATATTGTTTTATTTATTTTTATTTAATTTTTATTTGCTGTTTATTAAGGAACTTAATTATAAATACAATTCAATCACATTTAAGTTACGTACGTAATGCTTCTCTGTGATGGGCTTATAAGATGCAAATTATGCTGAAGAAATGGGAGAATTTTTTACTCCCCACTGATTAAGAAATTATAGGTAGAATTATTCTTTTAACTTAAATCTCCTAAATGCCTGATGGCAACAAACAAAAAGTAAATGCAGAACCACTACTACTAGTACTGTTGGAATATCTCAGATACATGTATTCAGTTTCACTTCTGGAAATAAAATTTAGATAACATTTGTTTATTATAAGCTTTATTTGAGTTAAAGATAGAAAACAATATACTTTTCTTGGCAATTTAATGATGCAAGTTGTTAATGGCAATCTAAGTTTACAGTAATTCCTTTTATATATACTTCATGTTATCCTTTTAGACATATAAGTAAGGAATAAAGCTAATCATTTATGAATTTAACAATTATCAGAAAATTGTCTTCAAAAGAATTTAAGTGTGTTGCTAGGTATAAAGTTCATAATTGCCAAAATACTTATATTAAAAGCATGAACCCGTCATTAAATAAAAATAAGAGCACATTTGTAAAAAAGTGCTATAGAAGGTGGTGCACAAAAATCATGCACTTATACATACTTTCCAAAAGGACGTAAACTGTACTTGTAGGCACTGGCATCTCTTCAGATTCTCTGTTCCAACAATATATAGCAGGACTTTTGATGTCCAGATGCTACTGCAGAAAGATGACTAAGGCAACCACGTGCAGAAAAGCTTGTGTGTAATGCACAGAAAATACAAAGATTACATTCCAAAAGTAAAGGTTTGCAATGATTGTTAGATATCTGAAAGGCTTGGAGTGTCTTTATGTGATTACAAAATAAAACTCCGAGAATGCCACCAGATTCATATGAATGATATTTGATGTATAGATTCTTTACATTTAAAATGACTTGAAATTTTTAAACAGTTATTTCATTTCTGTGATGTTTTACAGAGTGGCTGTGGGGCACACTTTATAATAAACAGCTATTTGTGAGAGCCAGCTACTTCTCCTAAACCTTAGTATAAAATGGACACATTCTAAATCTGGAATGTTTAACACATAGATATTAGACTTCAAAAATGACAGTCTTCAAAAAATCCCCATGTTTTATCATATTGCATAGCTGAAAATTCATCTACTATTTATAAAAGTGTTCTGTTCATTCAAGTAGAATTTTGCTCCAATCTCCTTCAATTTCCTTCTTTCATACTGTATAGTGGATCCACAAGTTTATTGTGCACATGCATTAAACCTTAAAGAAAAAAAAGCACAATTCTAGTTTTATTTTTAATTTTGAGTTATATCTCATTTACCTTAGAAAATAAGAATTTGTAAGATACAATAAGTATACTGGTTCCCATCTGATACAAAGTTTTATTTAAAAACGTAAATAGAAATGTTTCATAATGTTTGGTTAAACTGCCTAGCAAATAGCAATTTACAATTATTTATGAAGCTGTAGATAAAGAATGAGTACAAATTCCTTGGGAGTAGAGGCAGTTCTTGCCTTCAAAGCTTCAGTGTGGCAAAATAACAAATCTGAATACTGACTTGGTTAATACATTTTAATTATATCCTATAAGTCTGTTGAGTATGATGATCTGGCACTTCTCTACCAGACTTCAGCCCAGGAACTCAGAACTGTTGTTAAACTGGGATAGCTAATTTCTCCAAAATATTACCCTACCCATTCACCTGGCAAATTATTCTCCATGATTTTGACATGTGTATTTACAACAGGGGTGATAATAAACTATACTGAAAGAGGTTAATCAAAAAATCCAAGGTGCCATGAAAAAGTTGAAGACTCCATATTTAAACGTAACCAAAGATTTAAACTTAGAATGCAAAAAATGTAGAGCAGTCAATACCAAATCATTTCTGACTCCCAAACTGATGACAACTGGAAGCTGTCCACCTGGCAGAAATCAAGTACAGCCTCAACCTTAGGATATAATAGAGCTAGCGGTGGTTCAAAGAGTCTTTGGATCTCCCACGTTAATATACAAATTTGTGTATGCAAGTGTGTGTGCATGTGTACGTTTTTTCCTGAGGACAGTCTCTTCACCAGATTTTCATAGTGGTCCATGACCCAAAAGAGGTGAACCCTGGTTTTCCTTTTCGCTCTTAACCTCTACATTCCCTTTTGTTTTTAAAGTATAACCTAGCCCAGGGTCTCCTGGCTGGTTCAGTTGGAAGAGCATGCGACTCCTGATTTTGGGTTTGTAAATTCAAGCCCCACGTTGGGTGTAGAGATTACTAAAAATATGTATGTATGTACATACATACATACATACATATAATCGAGCCCCATTTTATCAATATACTTCAATTGTTCTCTAGTCTATTAACGGGAACTTGTTCTGCTCCTAGCTCTTCCTTACATCTGTGCTGTTGCCAATGCGATTGCCTCCCAATCTGAGTGCTACTATCCATTTTCTAGGGCTTTCCATCCTATCAACTCAAAAAAGTTTTCTTCAACTACTATTTAACTCTTTCTCTTTATTTAATATCCTTTGGGCTTCATTCTTTGGGTGATGTACATAATTTAGTGCTTAGACTGCAATGGTTTCATGGTCTTGTGTTCTCCAATCTATCTACCTGTCCAACTAACCACAATTTATCAAATGCCTCCAATGTACCACGCAAATTTCCAGATGCTGAAATAAAGCAGTGAACAAAACATTAAGTCCCTATCTTTGTGAAGCTTTTATTTTAGCAAAATATATTACATTCTTTTTCTCATATCACTTAATAAGCCAACTTCTTATGATGCTGAGTCAACTACTTTCAGGAAGAGATACTTCTTACACTTTTTTTTTTTTTACTAACACCATGTGAGAGACTATGTACTTGAAAGCATTTTGGCCTCTTTTCTTAGCTGGTGACACTAACTGGAAAATAAAATTCGTATTTACCAAAAATATACATTAAAGGGTAACTTTTTATAATGCAGAAGAAATATTTGCTAATGAAAATGATTTACCAGATCGAATCTCTAAACAGAACCAATCCTATTTAAAACAGGATTTAACTGAAAAGTTTAATCCATTTCAACAACCAGAATGTAAAGAGCAGTAAAATAGGAACTGGAGAAACCTAGGAGGAGAGGGAACAACAAAAACAATGGTCATTTGCTACTCAGTTTAGAAGATGCAACCTCTTATGGAGAAGCAGCTGCAAATAATAGGATCATTCTACTTGATATAATTCATCTATCATTTACTTACAGCTTTGATCATGGAAATAATACATTAGAGCTTGAAAATGCAAAACATCAGAATAAACATTAAAAATTCAACTCTGTAAAGTGTAACTATACATTGGCTGTAATGTCTACATATAAGGCTGTTTCCAAACTAGAAATGCATTTGGATAATACATAAAGAATTTATTATGACTTTAGGTAAAACTGACAATTTTTTATACAAAAATTTGATAAAAACAAATCATTGCTACTTAAATCATTAACGGAAAAAAATAAATTCTGAGTACCAAAATGTACAGACTTCCTAACATGTTGCCAGAAGTTAAATGTCATAGATTCTAAATGTCAATTTTATAGTTTTGACTCAATATGAACTCATTCAATCAAGGTCCTGAGTAGGGCCTACAAAGGATGAAACCAAAAAAAAAATATTCACCAAAATGATGAGGTCTTGAAAATATACTTTCATGGACATAAAAGATAGGCTTTATATAAAATCAGCAAAAACAAAAAAATTAGAATAAAACATTAAATATTAAACTGTTTTCCTGTGATTTACTTTTATCTTCCAAAAGGTACATACTGAAATACACTTCTACTTGCTAATGATTTTTATTGTTTTAGATGCACTTAACCTAAATTTTCTTCAAGACCTAAATAACTAGAGCCCTTTTATGCATATTTTAGTGATGGCAGAAGAAAGGGTAGTGATGTGACTGGGATCTGAAGAATTACAGAAGGTAACTACAAGATTCATATCCTCCAGTACATCTTGAAGTGATAAAATACCTCAATGAGAATATGGCAAATATATAAAATTATAATATGTATGTTTACAAATATTCAATTATTCTGCCCTGTATTAAAATACCTTATTATAAAATGAGATCTGCATATAGCCCAGAATATCTCAATTCCATTTTTCTCCATATTGACAGGAGGCACTCTGACTGAGGCTGATACCCTGAACCTCTCCAGAAATATATACAGATCCATAGTAGAAAATACAATGTCCTCAAAAGAGCAGTGCAGCGATTCTCTCATCAATAGTCTATACTTCAAAATGTTTCAGAACAGTTTAGAATCTGGACAGATGAATTAAAAGAACAAAATACATGTAAACACCTACCTCTCTTGTGTTCTAAATTATCATTAACTTATGTCTGTACCTTTTTGGAAGCAATTATAGTATGAAAGCAACTCAAAGAGAAATATGATTTAGATAGCCAGGTTTATTCCTCTTCTATGAGGCAGTATAAATGATGGACAAAAGCCCAGATGCCAGATAAGCCTGGTTTCACTAACCCAGCTCTGCCCACATATGAGCTGTATGACTCTGGGTGACTTAACATCTCTATTAAGCCTATTAACTCATCTGTAAATGGGATTATAAGAATACCCACTTCCTTGAATTGTGAGAATTAAGTAAATCAAATATAGTCCATTTCGAATAATGCCTGGTCATACAAGTACTGGCTATTCTTAAGTATCTTATTAAATATTTACTTCACTAAAATGTTAACATTTTATGATAAAAACGGAATTGACAACATCTGATAAGCACAAGGGTTTACCTGAGGATTGCTGGTACCAGAACATGGGAATGTTAAATGAGTCTCTGGCATTAAAATACGTGGATAATGGGGATTCCTTCTATAAATTTTTTCAAGGAATCTAGTATTTGTAATCAAATCTGAACGACTACATGGAAATATATGGGTAAAACTCCATACAAGGGCTCTTATTCACAACTCTTAATAGATCTTTCTCTTTTACCTGCCAACTTATTTAAAAACTTAACAATATTTCAGTTTAATCTGATACTTTTGTGTCTTGGTTAAAAAAATGATAATTTTTGATAAAAATATAAATGACTGGAAATAATCTAAGCATTTAACAGTAAGGTTTAGATAAACTATGATACCTCTACTTATATAGCCATTAAAAATGCTTCTGAAGAATAGTGAAATAGGAAAGTACCCACATTAGCTAAGTGTAAATATAAAACTATAAGCATGATCAAAATTCTGATTGTTTGCTATTCATCAAACTTAATTTGTGATTCATCAAGATTTTTTACCACATTCACACCATTTACATGAACTATGAGTTAAAGATTTCCTTTAAATTGACTTATAATTTATATACTATTATTTCATGAATGAGATGTTGAAGACTGTAAGACACATTATTCTATGTACCATTAAGAAAAAATGCTACTAGGTAACTGATAATGACCAATTTTAAACACATCCCAATTTCAGACAAGATGAAAAAAGATGTGTCTCAGAGGCAATAAAATATGGTAACTTCTTTATCTCTGTCAAAACAATGATACTCATGGAATACAGGTTTGATTGGTTTAGTATATTTTTTCTAATACATGTTAAATAAACACCTAGTAACTAGAGTAAAAAGATTAAAAATACATATTTTCATGTAATATCAATAGTACACTTACTACATACTCTTTGAATTACTGACCTATATATATATATATATATATATATAACCAGTTATATAATATTTCTATATCAGCTATATAAAATACAAGTACTTTATAAAGAGCACCTATTTATAAGCTTATTATGTGTGTGTATCTATGTGGAATTCACTCTTAAGCAGGGAATGGTTTCTAAATAGTCAAATTTTCCTTGAAAATCTTTTAAATCACCCATTACATCAAGCACATGTGGTTTCAAATATACAACCTGGTACGGTAAGGCTTAAGAATTATGGAACTAGACTGCAGGAAGAGTCAAAAGGACAAGCTACATGCAGAAGTCTGGGCAGTCAAATCCCTGCTTACTTGCAGAGTTCATTCCATACTGCTCTGACACTGAACCATTATAATTAGTGTTTGGGAATAATTCGAAATTGTGAAGATATTTAAATGAGCTGGTGAGCAACCCAACTTATCTGCTGATTAGATTCTAAACCACAGCTTGGTGAGGAAGGTGGGACAAGGAAACAAAGGAACATCAGAAAGAACATATATATATATATATATATATATATATATATATATATATATATATATATATCGCCTTTTGGGTTAATCTTTAATATGAAAGTAAAATATTTTATATTTTATTAAATTTTGGATTTCAAGAAAAAAATTCTGAAAGCTATTATTATTTGAGGTGAGATTTTTCTATCTCTTAAAAAGAACTGGCTACTATGTTGGCAAAATGCCGGCTTTAATAGGCACAGTGCAGGATGTAACTCCACAGTCTATTAGTTTTAACTGTCATCTACAATGGGACATTCTCACAGTCTGCTTCTGAAATTTCAATGCTCACCTTTAAAGTATTTCACAGTTTTAACTCTTAATTCTAAAGTAGCATCTTCGTCACACACAAAAATAGTTCGGGGATGCTGCTGGAAAGCAGAAACAGTCCACATGTGATTTACTCCTTCTTCTATTGCTTTGTAGAGAGCAAATGCCTTGTGTGCACCTGTTATGAGGATCATTACCTGAAAAGTCATGACCATGATATGTTAATTAATTTTTAAAACATGTTTCAAATGACTAAAACTTTTTTAAGAAAGATGTTAGCACCAATATTCTTCTCAAAGGTAAAATAAAAATAAACAGCTACGTATTTCTTCACAGTTTGAGGTATTTATTTTTGTTCTTCAAGGTAAAAGGCAAGCATAAAGTAACTTCTGGTTTAAGAAAATAAAATATCTTTTTATGAAGTATTACTGAATATACCATAATGTAGATACTTAATACATTAGATACCAATGTGCAGAAGTGACCTGGGAAAATGAAAAAAAAAAAAGAAAAAAAGAAAAGGGCTGTTTTGCAAAAGCAGAATTGCAGGTCAACAAAGAATTTACGTAATCAGGAATGATATACCAAATTGCTCTAATCCAATCAATACAGTAGATACTACTTTGAAAGAGAAAGAAACCTAAAGACTCTTTCACTGAACAGATGTTATCAAAGTTGTCTTGACACAAAAGCTAGATTTAAAGAAGGATTAGGGATCTAAAATGTAAGAACTGCCCTTTAAGTGCACAAGACAAAGAATACCCTAATGAATTAGAGAAAATCCAAGCTCTTGGTCCCAAATTCTTAAAAGCCTATAATTCAAATATGTGCAAATGTGAGTAACTGTATGTATGTCAGAATGAATCTTTACCATTTTTATGATTGAGAAGGGGTTTACAATAATCCTTGAAAAAATGAATATAGAGACTTAATAGGCAGGAGTGATGGAGGGCGGGATCCTTATCTACCTCTAAGTTACTTGTTAAATGGTTGGGATTTGGTGACTAATTAGATGTAAAGAAACTGAGAATGGACACATGTTTCAAGCTCAGATAATTTTCATGGTGACTATTGCTATTCACCAAAGGAGGGAATATTCAGAAGAAAGACAAATTTGGTGGAAAGATAAATTTAAATTCTGGACAGCTTAAGTATAGGGAGTCTAAATATTGAGATGTCAGCTGGAAGTTGGAAATACAAAACATGCAGCTTCAGAAGGAGTACAAAATAAAGATGTGTATTATTATCACTGTATTGAGAGTACTTTACCTTTTTGGAATGGTGATAAAACTACTGAAAGAATGTTCCAAAGAGTGTCTGCTATTGACATGTTACAAAAAAAAAAAAAAAAAATCATGCCCCAAAGCATACAGAGTGAATATGCAGTTCCAGAATGAAACCCTAGGAAATAACAATATTCAAAAGGCAGATGAAGAAGAAGAGCTTGGGAAGCAGACTGAGAAGAAATGCTCAGAAAGTAAGAAGATTAATGGCAGAGTTTTATGATGGGAGGGATGGGCAACGGTAGTAGATGATGAAAAGAGACCCAGTGGGATAAGACCTGCAGAGAAAATGCCAGCCAGTGTTAGCAATGAAGAAGTCATTATCAACCTTAGTGATTTTCAGTAAGGTAGCAAAATCAAAAGCAGATTTTTAAATTTTATTGGTTTTTTCCTATGTCACCTTAAGAATAAATATCCAAAGTATTATATGTAACAATTATAAAGATGTTGCAATAGTGGAAAATAATTTGTTTTCTCTTTTGAAATATATGACATTATCTTTAAATCTTTAAAATATATGACATTGGGCGCCTGGGTGGCTCAGTGGGTTGAGGCCGCTGCCTTCGGCTCAGGTCATGATCCCAGGGTCCTGGGATCGAGGCCCACATCGGGCTCTNATCTTTAAATATAGCTCAGTAAAAACAAATTTCAATCCTTTGAAGGTAAATTTAGATTTTGGCAAAGAGCCAAAGTCAATAAAAATCAGATTTGATGGTTCCAGTAAATGACAAAGCTGTGGATAGAACTTGGTCTGACACAAATTATGAACACTATTCCCAATGGTTATTAAATACGTATTATGTGATAGGCCGTGTGAGGTGCTAGATCTACATGACCTATAAACTCAGATTATAAATTAGTAAGAAAAAAGATATTAAATCAGTAAACATACAGGAACAATCAGAAATTGTGAAAAGTGCTAAAGAGGAAAAGAACAGAGTGGTCTAAGAGAAAATATAAGTAACTTTGACTCTAAGGATTATGGTTAAGAAAGGGAGTTTTGAAAGTTGAAAACTGAAAGGTGCCATTTTAGCTAAGCAAAGTCTGGAAAAGTAGAGCATTTCACACATACCATCAGTGTGAAGGCCTCAAGCCAAGGAAAGTAGTGATCGGTATGGTTCCTTATCTAGTTCACAATTCCGAAGTCTTAAGGAAACCTATAATAACCCAGGGAAACCTATAATAACCCTTCCAAGGTGTGTACAGAAGGTCCTCATTAACAGAGTTGCCAAATTGTGAAGCTGCTTCCCGATGCACTAACCACTTAGAAATTTAGTTTACCATTCATATGTACTTTTCATCTAACAATAGCATCTTCCCTACACATTGATTCAAAATTTTATTAAGTGTATTTGTTCTTAATGAAACTAAAATTGAAGAACAGCTCACATCACAGTTCCAATTACTGGCAAATGAAAAATCTGTACACATTAAGGTCCTTACAATTAAGGTAAGAAAATCATTAAGTATGATGACATGATACTTGTTTCAAAAGAATGATATAAAAATCAAAGCACAGTAAGGCCCCTGGGAAAGTAATGAAGTCCTAGAATAGTTTTGCTATAATAATTTGCTTGGTAATCATGCTGGGAGTGAGTACTGTGAGTGGCATCATAAAATTTTTCTTGAAAAACTAATCAAATGAAAAAAAATCAGTATCTTAATAACTCTGTTCATTTTAAGAATTAGCTTGTTACATTACAACTTAAATCTTGTTAAATGTAAGAAATCTATTTGCATGACTTTCAGTTTCATTTTTTAGAAATACAATTACTCTAAAATCCTTGTCAACTTAATTACTATGGAATTGCAATTCATGAAAGGTCTTTCTTCACGTACTGATGATTTTTATATGAAAAACTACATTTTTAAAAAAGATTTTATTTATTTGACACAGAGAGAGAGAGGTCACCGGTAGGCTGAGAGGGCAGGCAGAGAGGAGAAAGCAGGCTCCCTGCTGAGCAAGGAGCCCCTGGCGGGCCTCGATCCCAGGACCCTGAGATCATGACCTGAGCTGAAGGTAAAGGCTTTAACCCACTGAGCCACCCAGGCGCCCTTAAAAACTACATTCTGAATGACAGTTCTATTTACATGTTCAAGTCTAGACATATTTTACATCAAGATCTGTTTCTTATTCATCATAACTTGTCTGTATGCTTTCCTCTGAACCTGTCCCATCTTGTTATCAGGAAGGAATGGAGTTTCCACATAACTGAACCACTGATAATCATGAGCTGACTATAATTTGTTGTTATTCTCAGGGAAGGAAATGAAAGCCCAATTAAAAATTAAAAAATCAGGCAGGGTCTATTCAGAGTACTTGTCTTCTTAAGTATACCAAATTTAGAATAGATTTGGCCTTCGATGGGTTCTTTTTGCTGGAAACTAACTGGCTATCCTCCCATAGTGAAGAAGTACTTTATATTAAATTATCCTGAGCCTCCAAAAAGAGGTTAGTGTTAACCAGCATTGCATCTCTGTTACAACAGACCTTTCACCAGATCATTTCATTTAATAACAGACCATCTAATCAGGATGATTTTAGATATTCAAACTGAAGCAGGAACAGACCAATGTAGCTGTATTCCAGAAGGGGTGGTGCCTATTTCGTAGTTTACATAAGCTCAAGAAGACTTAACTTAGTTGGATTCACAACATGGCAATGAGACTGACAGAAGTCACTGAAAGCTAAATAATACTTTACATAGTGAATAGGATGTAACCAAAATTATTTGGTGCCATAATTCTTCCAAAATCTACAGACATCAAAGAAAACTGAATTCTTACTTCTCTTGCATCCATCACTGTCCCCACACCAACTGTCAGAGCCATAGTTGGCACCTTCGATAAATCTCCATCAAAATATTTAGCATTTGCCAAAATGGTGTCCATTGCTAGAGTCTTTAATCTTGTCCTTGATACTAAACTGGATCCTGGCTCATTGAAAGCGATATGACCATCTGGACCAATTCCTTTTAAAAGAAGTATACACACACATAGACACATAAAGTAAATAAGATTTCTCAAAGTTCAACTTGTTTTTAAGAGCAAATAGTCACAAATAGGCTCACCTTGTTTTATACAGCCGAATTTCTAATGCCACATTAAAATATTTGTTCCTGCATTCGACTCAGCAAGTATTTCAACATATTCCATTTGCTTAGCACTGAGCTAGCATTATTTTAACAGCAGAATTAGCATATTAGCTTATACTAGCACAACACTTAACAGTTTATAAAGTATTTTCACATCTTAACACATATATTTAACAATCTTAGGAGATAATCTTATTAGGAATATTTGTTTCCCTCATCTCCTTGAGCTATCTTTTTTTGAGCTCAAAAGGAAACTCAGACATGCACAGATAATATATGACTGCTCAAGGTAACAATTTAGTAAACATTGAGACAGAACTCAAATCCAAATCTTCTGATGCCTAACCCAGTGGTCTGTATGGTCAACACTTTAACTTGGCTGGTTCTAGTCTAGATGGTGCGATTAGCTACTGGACCTCCCTATAGTATAGTTTCCTTACTTAGAAAAATGTCTAGATTGGACCATACAGGACAGTAGTTTTCTTCAGACATTTTGACTACAGCTTACTACAAGAAATATATTTGACACTGCAATCTAGCACACATATACACACATACAAATGTAATTAAAAACAAGAACTGTATGAAACAACACTTACCCCTGCTAGAAGTCATTCTATTTGTATGTTATTACCAAAACATACAAAGGGGACATGCAGAATGTGAATGACTACATTGATTTCATGACCTAATAATGGGTGATGACCACAACCTGAAAACACCGCTTTAAAGAGACCTACGGCCAGCTCTAATATTCTATGACTGCCTCTAAAATATAGATGAAAATGTGACATTCCGTATTTGAATGAAACTGGAAGTAAATCTTTTTTTAAAATGAAGACTCTTTCTATGGCATGAATAAATCAAGTTTTATATATGTGTACCCTACTAGCTATTCAGAGTTCCAACAAACTCAATAAAAAAATAAACCCACATGTTCTGAGTTGAAATACCTGTTACATTTATACTCTGCATTTTACTTTAATAATAGATATGTGTATTTTACTGACTCTTAGCCTATCATTCAAACCTATTTCTCCCAGATTATAACAAAGTAAAATATGACAAAGAATAACCTCATTTTGATGGAACAAAGAAGAAATGAAAATCTTAGGGAGCAAATTCTACGAATTTTTAATGTGCTGACATAAAGCCTGACCTTCATGTGGTTAATATGTATGGATTTTTCCATTAACATATATATACCTGCCTATAAATGTAGGTTTTAAATTATGGATACGCATTTCTCTCTAGATTTGTAAAACTACTGTTTCTCCTCTTCAAGTATATATCTGTGCAAATATTTATATTTCTCCATGTATGTATAAAGAGGAAAGGCTGGAACCAGGAAAATAAAAGTTCCTGAAAAAAACAGGAAGTCCTCAAGGATCAACATTTGTGTTCTAACTAGTATTTTGGGTCATACAAAAGTGTACAGTAAGCTGAAATTATCAGCAGTGGTTCGTGATAGAGAAGGGTCAATATATTCCCTAATTGACCATAAGTACCTCTTAGAAACTGAGCCTTCTGATATAAATGTTTTAAAAGCATTTGAAATGTTTCACAAAGCTTTACAAAACTTTTTTAAAAAATGATCATGAAATCTAAAAACCATGTCACATTCTCATTCAGTCTTTAAGTCTAAACTAATACATTTACACCTTTATGAAACATCTCTAAAACCTCAGAGTTTGGATTATAGGACGTCTCTGTGTTCCTACAGTTCTGTGGGGTAGAATGTAAATTTCACTGCAGTAAGGACTTTCTCTTAATTACTATATCCTTACCTCTTAGAACAATACATGACAGATAGGAGGCCCTCAATAAATAATGGCTGAATAAAGGAATATATGGTTACTATCCTTTGGTATGCTCAGTATAGTTTCTCTCTCCTTCTTCTATCTTGGTCTGCTCCCCTTACAGTGGATGGGACCTTTATCTACTCTGTATCTCTGAGTCAGGATTATTGTGGTCCAGTGATAAATACTTGTCCCAAGCTAAAACAGTCAGAATTTCTCTCAGGAAATTCTGAAACTTGAGCAGGGGTGCAGAAAAGAAGGCAGGCATCGACAGCTGAGGTATCTGATGAGAGCATTGCAGGAGAGTATCTGTAAGTTAGCCTGCTTTGGATTTGAGGCTCCTTGGTGCTTGTTCTTCCACAGACTTGGCTGTTTCAACTCTTCTAACAATTCTGCGAGTTAGCCTAGAATCATTCCAGGTAATTCACTTTTGGTCCCAAAATAGATTACAGTTACTCGCAAACCAAAGATCCTAATCATGTACCCAAAGGAGAGGGTTAAAGTTTTCCCCACTGTCTTAATTTTATTTTTTGAAAAATAGTACCTTAGGATAATTTTAAAGTTAGTAATATCTTTAGAGTTTATCTATAAAATTTCTTATTTGTGTATTTTATTGCTGGGGGTGGGTCAGGGATTGCATGATACACTTTACTCTTTCTTGTAACAATTCTGTCATCACAGGGTGAATGAGAACTTTTGGCAGTATATATTTCCTTTTTCTTTTCTACTGAGGAAAGGGAATTCCTGTTCTATTTCCCAGGAGTAAGACACAGTAGATTCATTGTCTTCAGCTCTTCTCATTGTACTATTTCCAGTTTAGAGGGGAAGAATAGGAAGCCCCATTTTGGCCTCAAGTCCAACCTGAAATCTCTAATCCAACTTTACCTTTAATAAGGCTGATATTTTGATCCCATTTGGTTCAGTTCTTAGTGTTTTTATTAACCAACAAACCCTGGAACAAAAGAAGGGTAAGTGATAAGACCCAAATACCAAGCCTCATCTTGAAAATCCAATAACAAACCTAGATCAACAAAGGCAAAGAATCAAATGAGATTCTTTCATGAGTATACATCTAATAATAGGGTACCCCAAATAGGGAAAAGCTCAACGAAAATGCAATAAGCTAACCCTTCTCCCCCTATACACAGAGTAATTATGTCCTTTGGATGGTAAATATAAAATGGCAGACCCTGGATCATGACATGACTACAGTGAAGATGTTAAAGGAAGAGGTAAGGAAATCTTTTTTATTAATTGATTAACTGATTGGTTGGTCAGGAAAGAATGTCTATAGGAAGCTTAAGACAAAAATTGGTTAGAAAACAAAGTAAAGTTCTTTCTAGTAGTAAGAGTCAGTGATACACATACATAATTATAATTTACACTCCATCTGTTTCAAAGGGAAAATTAAGGTGACCTATAGTAAGGAAATAACACCAAAAAACTTAAGCTAAAAAGAAATGAGAAGTGACTTAAAGCTATAGGAAAAGAAGAAAGTTCAATGAGAAATCTCTGAGAAGGGATATTCAGGCTTAAACACTATACATTAAGCTGTAAATACTTTCTGGAAAGCAGACAAAGGGAGAAAATGGAGTTCAAGAGTTTTTAGGTTCCCCCCCCACCCATAAATTCTATTTTCTGGCATGGGATCCCCAAGGGATTTGTCACATGGATCCTTATCTAAGGCAAATAAATTAACAGGAAAAAAAAAAAAGATACTCAAGTGGAGAAGTAAAAAAGATATTTTTCATTAAGCCACTTTTAATAATGAACCTCTGTTAACTACCATGCCTTTTTGTATAATGGTAAATGAGTGAAAATATTTCTTGATATAACTAAATTACAGATATATTAGGTATAATTACATTACAGTAATTAGGTATACATTATAGTAATTCTACTTGATTTTGGTATGGAGTTTAGAAAACCTAAAGAATCTATGGGTAGTGCATTTTTTAAACATTCCCAAATACAGATTGCCATAGCCTTGATATTGGCAAATACAAACAGTAATTATCTCAGAAATGAACCATATGGACAAAACTGGAATACAAATGTTTTCCAGTAATACTGAAGTAATATTAGCAAATTTTATTTTAAACACAGGTAACTTTCTATTATGAAAAGCAAAATAGTCTAGCTTGGATTCTTGCTAAGCTAAAAACCATCCCACCTACAAAAGAAAATAAATAATACTGGCTCTGTTAGGTAGAGAAAAAAATTTCCTCAAAGAGAAAATCTCAATCTCACTGGATACCCTTAGAGGTAATTCAGTAAAAAAGCAGGAAATTCAATGAACTAAGGAACAATTATTTCATCATCTATAGTTCAGAAAGAGAAGACTAAAGTAACACTTAACGAAGTACAAATTACACACCAACCATTATGCAAGCATTTTACATGTTCTAATATGGTTAATTCTCCCAAGTTTTGGAATGGTTAATAGTAATTCCTGTTTTACAAATAACTTAATTATACTGAATTTCAATAAACTTCCCAAGGTCATACAGATAATAAGTGACCAAAACAGAATGCAAATTCATGTCTGACTGTAATATCCAATTTTCCCTAAGGGCAATCAACCACCACAACCATACCTGGCCACCTCAACCATCAATCAGCCTCAATACAGCTCTAGTGAAGATCTAATTCATGTACTTTTAAGCAGTCTTTTAATAAATTAAATATAAGATATATTCAAAGAACTTCATTTAGCTGAATACTAAAAACTTTGGAAAAAGCATTTTGGTTTCAGTTTAGTTGATGTTATAATATTTTTATGGTAATTAGCTGTGTCAGGCTTCATAATAACAGAAAACCATGTTGACATTACAAAGAAAGAAAATTCCTATTTTCAATGGTACATTATGAACACACACATGCGTGTAGATATATATAAATTTTAAGTGGAATTTAGCCAATTAAACATTTATTCATGTGGTGTTTATGAAGCTAGCTATATAGCTTAGCTCACATTAACTAAAGGGTGATGGTAAAGTCTTACAGCATTCTTAACTGATTGTTTTAGTGAGATGAAGCAATATAAGTGATCAGTACAGAAATGCTAAAATCCACCTGTTCCACATGCAAACTTTTATTACCCTGTAATTTGGTAAGAAAGCAGGGTTGGAAATTTAAAGAAATCATAGAAGATAAGAATTATCATTTAGAAAAAGATACATCACTCATTTTGTAAGATGTGGTAAACTGTTAATTCTAAAGAGATAAAAGTGCAGCAGGTATTAGAACTTATTTCTCAAGACATAATTTAAACAATTCTAACTTGCAACCTTAATATTATTTTTTAATGAAAATAAAGTAAAGTAAAAATAAATGGGTATTACAGACAGTTACAGGTGTTCCCTACATTACACAAAGGTAAGATTAACGACAAAATGTTTTACATACCTCCAACAAAAAGGTCAATTCCTCCAGCTTCTTTTATTTTTTTTTCAAAAGCATCACATTCTGCTTGTAAATCTGCAGCATTCCCATCAAGGATATGAGCATTCTTAGGATCTATATCAATATGCTTAAAAAAGTTATTCCACATATAAGAATGGTAGCTTTCAGGATGATTTCTGGGAAGTCCTAAATAAAAAGTTAATAAATATAAATGTAAGTACTTCCAGGAATAAATCCAAAGTTTACTTTTCTGATTAAGCCATAAATGCTATTTAAAATATATAACCTTTCTATTCCATATCCAACAGATATCCAAATTAAATCCAATTTAAAGACATTTTTATGTGGAATACATGTTCATTATATGCCAGATGTTATTTTTATCACCATATGTATGTATTAATTCAAATAATAAACAGAACATCTATGGAATTACTGTTATCATTCTCATCTTATAGATAAACAACAAAAACACAGAAATGTTAACCTTCCTAAGGTCACAGAGAAAGACTGGAATTCAAACAAAGAATTCTAGTTCACATGCATTTAATCACTGTCCTCCACTTCTCAAGCACACCAACTTCTACCAATGGAACTGATTTATGTGTTAATTTCAACATAAATTAACTGACCATACATCTGAAATGCTGGTCCATGTTTCTCATCTATTTCTCCTATATGCATGCAAAGTATACTGAATCACGACAATTCTTTGACTATCACTTAGGCTACCAAAAATGTATTCCTATGTTCAAAATTTAAAACAAGAGTTTATTTGCATCACAGATCTTTCCTGTTAAGCAGGGTAACAATCAATATATCATAAAAGCTTCATAGCCACAAATATAAATATGCTTATATTTGAGAAATCTTTATTTTACTAATTACTTTTACATACGTGGTACTCTATCCCCACAACACTGGTTTTAACTTTGCCTTAAGGAAAAAAAAAAAAAGGAACTGTGAGGGACTGGCTCAAAGTTGCAAGATTGGTAAGGGCAAGAGCCCAAGAATGAATACATATCTTCTGATTTCTAGTCCCATATTCCTCCCGGATATTGTACTGGCATCATAAAAATATAGATTTTTTTTTAAATATAAAGTCCCAACCTCATCACAAGGCAGTATATTATCTTCTAGAAATAATCACATTACATACAAAACATAAATTCAAATAATACATTCTTAGACTATATTCATTTTATTTAAAATATAACACATCCAAATAATATATTTAAATAATATAGCTTACCTACATATTCATCCATGTTAAAGGTCTTCACATATTTAAAAGAAAGGTCTCCATTTTTGTGATATTCTATGAGTTTTTTATAACATCCTAAAGGTGTACTCCCTAAAAAGACAGAGATTCCATTTTCTAACACAACATGAAAACTCTATTTTTAAAAAAAAGTTTATATTTACTTTATTCTCTTAATGATATTCTCTATTTTTAATCTACTACTAGGGAAACAATACTTTAAATACACATTCAATTAATAAATGTATTTTGAATTTTACATACATTTGCAAGGTACCTTACAATCTTAGTAAATTAGAATTTCCTGAATAGAACTGGAAACCTGTCAATAGAAATTAAAGTTTGGAAAATTATTCTAGAGCTGTTCAGTATTTGGAATTAATGTTGTATATTCCAAGATCAGAAACTTCTAGAAAGCACATTTGAATTAAAAGAAAAATAAACACCTCACCTTTTGAGAAAAAGCTTTTTTTGAGGAGGATTTGTATCACATAAATCAAATATAAAAAGGTCAAGTTGACCATTTAATGAAATCAAAAGGGAAACCACAGCTAAATTTAAATATTGCCTCCACTTTCAAAATAGACTCAGAAATTGGCAAGGACTCTTTGAAGAACATTAGCCTTTATGATTTGAACTGGAGGTTCTGTTTCTTATTTTGTGTTATGTTTAGCACGTATCAGCTAAAATGTATAGAGCAAAATGACCTCTGGGAAATGGGATTTTGGCTTTGGATCCTTCATCTGAGTTCTTGATTTTAATTGTTTTATAAATGTGCTTCTTTTACATATTTTATAAAACTAAAATTAGTTTGATAGTGCTTCCTGACATGGCAAAATAAAGATAAATAAATTTAGCCACTTGAAGATGGCTTTCATTTTTAAATTTGCTGTATTTTTTCATTTTAACTAAAAACTGGGAGGTTAGATTGACTGCATTTTTTTTTAAAGATTCTATTTATTTATTAGAGAGAGAGAGAGATCACAAGTAGGGAGAGAGGCAGGCAGAGCGAGAGGGGGAAGTAGGCTCCCCACTGAGCAGAGAGCCTGGTGCCGGGCTCAATCCCAGGATCCTGAGACCATGACTGGAGCTCAGTGCAGAGGCTTAACCCACNTCATTTTAACTAAAAACTGGGAGGTTAGATTGACTGCATTTTTTTTTTAAAGATTCTATTTATTTATTAGAGAGAGAGAGAGATCACAAGTAGGGAGAGAGGCAGGCAGAGCGAGAGGGGGAAGTAGGCTCCCCACTGAGCAGAGAGCCTGGTGCCGGGCTCAATCCCAGGATCCTGAGACCATGACTGGAGCTCAGTGCAGAGGCTTAACCCACTGAGCCACCCAGGTGCCCCGGACTGACTGCATTCTTAACAAGTGATCTGGCCCTCCCACTGCCGCTGGAGTATTGACTAATTCCTAATAATATCCACCATCCAAAACAAAACATCTGCACACAAAATTTCTACTCAAGTGGCAGACAGAAGAATGACAGAACTAAACAGTCTGGCAAAAAAAAAAAAAAAATACAAAGGAAATTCTATAGTAGTAAAAAGACTGCCTTTCATTTGAGATAAAAGAATAATACAAGTGGCTATAAATAATAAATATAGGTTCCAAGAACAGAAGACTAAAAGATTTTCTTAAAGCTAAAGCACATACTGTTTTAAATAGTAATTAATAATTTATACAAATTTTACAATTCCATCTCAAAGAACTATAGCCCACTAACATAAAACCTTTCTAAGAGATGGATAAATGTGCTTTTCCTTCTTTCTTTCCAGAAGCATAAACAAATCTGTGTTTGTTTCAATGTCAAGAGTATAATTATAGGACTCCCTCGATTTAAGAATATATGAATAAAAAAAGTGAGAAGTCAAAATGGTAAAGACAAAAAAAAAATTCAATTTTCTACTTTTTAATCCAAATGGCTGAAGAAAATAATGAAAGATATGGAACATGGTATATTGGTTAAAGAGACTTCATTTTAATATCTGCTTTGCAAAACTCATTTACTAACATAACTATGACCAAGCACTTACAATGATTCAGATAAAACAAAGATTAAAACTGCTTCTATCCTAAAAAACATCACAAGATAGGAAAAGGCAAATACAAAATAATCGCAACAAAGAAAAATATTATAAATAACCTATAAGAAGTCTGGAGAAATTTTATAAATTAAAGAAGAAAAAATTATAGTCTTGTCATTGGAGGAAGGATCCAAGAAGATGACATTTCTACCAAGTCTTGAAGAAGGGGTAGAATTCCAATAGGTAAAGTTAGGGTTAGGCTGTATTTGAGAACAAAAAGAAGATTGAGGAGGAGGCCCAGAAATGACATTTGTATGTTTACCATGTGCTAGATGCTACATACCAGTATTTTTATATATCAGCTCATGTAAACCTCACAACCTTGGGAAACTGGCATTATCTTTCCCATTTTGAGAATGAAAAACTGGGTCAAAAAGATTAAGGAATTTGCCAAATATATGGTAATGAAGCCAGAGATTCTGTCTGGTTCCACAGCTCATATACTTTTCATTATATAACACACTAATAACATGAGTGAAAGTAAAGACACCAAGGCCAGGTCTATTCTTTGAACTACAAGTAGTCTAATCTTCCTACTATGATTCAGAGTAAGAAAATCAGGGAATAAGTTTAGGAGGCAGGAAGGGTGCAGTCCCTTAAATGTGAAGCTTGTTAAGATCACATCAATAAGCACTGAAAAGACTGCCCAGAAACTGTGCTTAGTGGAGGGATAACTACAATATGGCATGCTACATACAATTACAGAAATGTAAGTTCAAATTTCAAAAGCAAGGAGGAGGCAGCATGATTAACACTTATCAATGGTCAATGAAGGAGGAAAGTGGAAAATGTCAACAAAGGTTTTCCAAGATATGTCTTTGGCAAGTATATTATTAAAAATTAAATTATCCAAAAATAAGCAAAATTTGTAAATTTAAACACACAAAAGAATGTTTAGGACTGCTTGCATTCATGACTTTGAAGACTTTCTGCCCCCAAGCTAAAATTGTTGTTTATTTCTCAATCATATTTAAGACAGCATGATCAAAGCAGCTAGCTGGTTGCAGCCCAGGTTTATAGTACGCAGACTGATTCAGAGGCCATGTCCAACCACTTGGGCTCATATATCAAAAATGTGCATGCTGAGGGTGCCAGTCTGGTACGCACAATTTTTAAAAATCCCTCTTTGCCATTCTCACCAAGATCTACTGCCCTGAACCAAAAGACAAAAAGCAAGATAACAAACAACTCGAGCTAAACGATACCTTTAATGGAAATTACACAAGTGGAAAAAAGTATGATTGTAGCTTTTATGTAGTTACCACATATGGGGGGAGGAACAGAAGGAAAAAAATACTGTTTAAATAAGACACACTTATGGGAACCTTAAATTTATACAGTATTTACAGTATACAAGGGAATAGCACAAAGACTGCCTTATTGAGCCTCAAACCTCATTACTGGTTATTATTATCCTTATCTTTCTTAAAGGTAAGGAAATCAAAGATTAGGGAGATAGAATAAATGCCTTGCAGTCACCAAGAAAGTAGTAGCTCTGATTCCACGTCCAATACTCTTTTCTGTGGAAGTCAACAATATCAAATTAAGTGCCATGAGATCAATGACAGCACTTGGTTAATTTTTAGGAAAAACCTTAACAGGGAACTAAATACAATAAAACGTGCAATTCGTATTTATGTTTAGTCTGTCATGAAGACATACCAGTCTTCAATTTTTTAGTCATAATACTTCTATAACAAAAAGAAAATAAACACAGAAATTATAAAAGGTTAATAAGATAACAAAAGTGTATGAGGCAGGGGAGGTGAAATGAAGAGGCAAGAGTACATACTTCAGGTATCTCTTAACGATCATAAGAAAGGCTAATCTACTAATTGATTATATGAACAGTCAAAGTAACATCCTTAAATACAAACAAGATGACTTGATAAAGGTACAAAAATATTATGACCATCACTGAAGTTAGGATATTTCCTTTTGCATTTTGGAGTGACACGTGATGTATAATTTTAATACAAGAAATTTCCTTTTGCATTTTGGAGAGGTAAGTGATATATAATTTTAATACAAGAAAACAATAATGAAATACAGATACCTGATAGTTTTATATATATGTTTCTGGCTTTGTACACTAAAATGTTCAATCAGTGATATGGCAAGAAATAAAGGGGAAGCATATTTTACTAAAGGAAACCCTTCCATCCCATGATTTTAAGTATCTAAAATGGAAAAGAAAAAAATGGTATGTTACCTGTTGGTAAACCCAATGTAAAGTACCTGTCCTGTCCAGGTTTGAACTGAATGATGCGATTACAGATGTATTTGGCTGCCCATTCACTAGCCAAGTCATAGTTATCAAGAATTACAAGCCTCATTATGGTGATGCACAGCTTCTAGGACAAGAAGTTCAAACCTGAGAAAATTCCATTGTAGAGCACTTTAAGTAATTTACAGACACTCAAACGTAAGTGTATTAAAACTGATGACTTTAAAAAGGACATTACTTAAGAAAGACATACTTATATACAAATACAACCTATACTTTTAAAATAGTAATAGCCTTTCTCTTTTGAACTGACCTGGGGTTCTGAGCAGTGGGCCATGTAATTTAAGTACATACAACAATCTTCTGAAGTAAATATAAAACCCACTTTTAGATGAGGAGAAGTCATATAATTTGACTGAGGTCACACAGTTACTAAATGACAAAGCCAGAATTCATATCAAGGCAAACTTAAAGTTTTTATAAGACACCACACTACACTGTCTTAACAGGGATGTTACATAAAGCAACATAAAACAAACCAAAGGCAAACAAAGCAGTACTCGTTTCTTGAATGCAAGTTAAAGGGAGTAATGATTACTTAGGAACCTTTGGGTTACTTACTAAAATCCAGAACTCTCCCTATAAACACTGTAATAACCAAACCTCCCTTTTGCTAAATGTTTTTGTCACTTCTTAAAAATTTCTTTCAATATAGAAAGGTATAAAAGGAAAAAAAAATCAACCTAAATCCCACACTCAGAAATAAAAACTATTATTTTTAGGTATACAACATCCTAGATGTCTATCTAATGTGCACACATATTAGAATGTATAGAAATAATTTTCAACAGGGAGATCATACTAGACATGCTATTTTATAATAAAAAGCATGACATGTAATTCTTCCTGAATTTAACAAAAGAAAAAGTAAACTAAAACTTCTGATTTCTGAAGAAAAAAAAATTTTTCATAAAAAGCAATTTTGGTTCCTAAAAGAGTACTCTAAGGTTAAGACAAAATATTTCACAAATATTAAGAGATCAGAGTCATTTAAAACTATAATTCCATTTTAGACAATGTGGATTGACCTACTACCTTGACTCACAACCCGATTTCTATAAAATGTATTTTTATATTGACAAGATTTATAACATTTACACTGTATTCTATAACCATAATTTCCAGATTTTAATTCTTAGTTTCATATTTAAATGGATCTGTCACCTATACCAATCTTTTTACAAATGGCTTCAGCAGTCCTGAATTCCCATACCCTTTACATACAAAATTAAGTCAAACTCTTGAAATTAATGGGAATAGTAGATCTTATTACAATGAATATATGAAACCCAAATGATATCCTTAAGAACATAACGACAGAATTCTGGCATAACAAGAAATTATGATCACCCTAATTTAAAATTCTGGCACAGTAACAAGAGACAAATAGCATTTACAGACAATAATTTACATAGTAAATCATAAATTCACTCCAACACAAATGAACTTGACCTCTATTTAAATTCATTAATGATCTAATGCCAGAAACAATTTCAAAGTTACACCAAGAATAAGAAACATTTCCTGGTCATGAAAAGATACACTTAATTCTAATAAGTATGGCCATCAAGAGATATACTTACGTCTACCAAGAATATTCAGCAAACAGATTATGGATAAAAAGAACAAAAAACTGTAAGGCAAGGAGGAAGAGCATTAGAATTTTGCATGTGTCTTCTGTGTTCTGGGTATGCTCTTTTTCCTCAATTCAACACACTTGTGAGGGCCTATTAAATGCCAAACGCTTAAGTTCTGCAGTCACAGAAATGATTAAGATAGGGGCCCTACTATTAAGGGCTTAGAATCGCTGAATAATCTCTAGGGTAGAAATTATCATCCTCATTTTTCAGATATAGAAAACTGCAACTCAGGAATTTACTGCTAAAGTTATAAAGATATTAATAGGAGGGCATCTCTGACTGGAAGACCCATGCTCCACATGTGCCTTAGAAGAAGCACTTAGGATGCTTCCTAAAATATAGATTCCCAGGTCCCTCTCAGTGGACAGTAAGTGTTTCAACAGATGTGAAATGGGATCCAGGGAATTTGCACTTTCAGAAATCTCACAGATGATTTTTACAATCAGGTTAAATTTCAAAAAGAACACCAAAGGAAGAGATTTCATTGCAAAGAAGTCTTAAGTCTCTCAGATCAGGTACGGGCAAGTTTTGTTTGTTTTAAACTCAAAGAACTGACTTAATTACAAAAGTCTCAAATGATTCATCCCATGTAAAGGAAAGCAGAATGTTTTGGTCACATTTATTCAGATTAAAAAATGTGTTTTTGCCAATCCTCATAGATCCAAACTGGTGTGGCTCTGGGCAATTCTCTGGCACCACAACCAGACAGCACTCAAAAAAATGATACCCCCCCCCATTCCCTCACCTTCCTCTGGTGCTGATTCATTCTGAATGTGCATTAACCTGGAGAATGGGCTGATGAATACAAATCTCAGAACTCTGGAGCAGGATGGGAACTTGCACACGACTTAGGTTGCACAGTTAGTCTAGAATCTACGCTAGCATCTGAACTTCAGAATTCCTGCTTTGAACTTTTTTTCTACACCTGACCCGAAAATGTCTCTCAAGAGCAGGGCAGGGGAACCGCATCCCTGTGAAGGGCGAGAAGCAGCAGAGAAAGCTGTGATCTCTTCCCAGGACAGGGCTGAAAACCCACCTCAACTGCGTGGCTGCTGGGCCCAATCACTCCGCAAATTACAATGAATACAAATGAGGATGAGTTACTGATTTTTAACAGCTGTCAGGAGAAAGCCGTCAATAGACCGGAAGGGATAGGAACCCGCTCCCGGAGGCCCAATTTCGAAGGGCACCAACAGCCACGCGTCACCCTGCGCCCCGCCTCGAAGCTCCCAGGACCCCAATCTGCCCCGGCACCACGTCCCCTTTTCGGCACAAGGCCCACCCCAGGGGGCAAAGACCAATCCGTTCCCCGCCCGACTCCCCTCCTTCGTCCCCACCCCGGACTCACCTGCGGACCCACCCGCACTTCCGATGTTGGAACAGCGGAAACGACCAGCACTCACCAACCCTGAGCGACCCCAGCCGGCGTGAAGAGCGTGAAGCTCAAAGACCCGGATGTAAACCCCAGGCGCCGAAGGGACGGCGGCGCAGCCTGCGGGTACTGCGCATGCGCATACCTCTAGCGCTCTAGGGATGAGAGGTGCGGAGGTGCTTAGGGATTTCGTGAGACACGAACCCTTTCCTACACGGGAGCTTCCAGTTCCTGGGCCATCACCTTGCCGCTACTCTTTTTATCAACTCTCAGAGGTTGAATTGAGGTAGATTCTTTGGGTTTATGAAATTTAGTATGTAGGACTGCCGTTCTCATACATAAGCATTACTTAAATTGTTGCTTATAATGGCAATATGAATTCATCTTTATCTCTAAGCTATTGAATGTTTACTACGCGCGTGCAGTTTTCGAATGTTTACTAAGTGCCTTTTATCAATAAGCTCATCAAAGTTAAGTTTGTTACATGCTGCGGAAAAGCCTAGTGTAAACCCTGGGAAGCTTTGGAGTGGCTCACTAGGAATAAACCTAGAAGGACACTGTAGGGCAGAATTACTCCTCTACCCTTCACCGTCTTCCAGCTGGCCTAAGAATTCAGTTTTCATGACCTAGGTTAACAGGTGGAAAAAACACAAAGTTTTATCATCCATGCATAGCGGACCAATAATATATTGAGACACAAAGAAATGACCAAGTCAGGCAGCTTTTATACATTTAGACAAACACAATTTGTGAGGAATTTATAAGGAAAACAGGCATTTCGGAGTTTACTAAGGGGAATTCAGGCTGAGCCTGTAGATTAGTAAAAATGTAACAAGGTTCATTTCTACAGTTTTTTCAACTTTAAAGTCACTATTTCTGGTGATAACAGTGTCTTTTTTTTGAAGGAGAGCTTGCGCACCAGCTGTGGGGGGAAGGGCAGAGCGAGAGGGCGGTGGCCGAACTCCATCTCATTACCTGGAGATCATGACCTGGGCATAAGTTAAGAGTGGGAGGCTTAACTCACTGAGCTACTACCCAAGTGCCCCTGGAGTGTCTTTTTCTTAGTACAGGGAGGGTATTTTTCGTGCAGGTTGGTTTACTGCTTTGGGGGTGACAGGAGGGTCTCAGTATCCTTGCACAGGTTTTCCTCAATTAGTTTCAATTCAAAATAATTAATATGCCATTATGGTACATTTCAGGGCAGCTTGTCTTGGGCTCAGGATTTTAATAGGATACGGACTTGTGCTGACCCATTCTAAGAAGAGGTAGAGGAAGCAGAATCGGCTACGAACTGGATATCACAGATCTTTGTTCAGGATGGGGAAAGATGGAAGCAGGGATAGAGATGTTATTGTTAAAACAGCAGTCACTCAAAAGAAGGGTCCTGTGGACTCACTAATGTTCCCGTTAGGAACACTGTTTAGGGTTCTATTAAAAACAATGCAATCTGACTACCAGCATGAGGTGACAAGTGGACTCAAACTACTGTTTCATTGAACGTGGCAAAGTTAAGATAAATGAAAAATGTTATGTTCTTAAACTCTGTCTGAAGTTCTGCACATGGGTTGTAAATCCTTTCTCAGGGTCAAATTCTGCAGTTCTTCAGGCAAGAGTGGGATGTTCCATTCTCAATGATAAGACTTCACACAGCAAAGTTTCTCCTGAACTGACTAGTGGACAAGATTTGTTAGCACTATAGGCTTGAGTTCATTTTACAACAGCATATTTTAACACCTTCCCAGTACTTTAACTTATCATCTAACAAAAATCTATTATACATCTACTGAAGTCAAAAAGACCTGCAACTAATAAAAAAAGAGCTTTGCAGGGAATATTACTGGAGCATAGATATTGGTGTAATGCATTCTTTCCCAATGGTTTCTCTAATTTATGTGTTTCCGACACTAGAAATAGAAGTTCTGCTTCTACTGTAGGTACTGACTATAGTTAATCTGCCTCGATTGCCCTATATCATATCCTGTCTTCCCTTTTTTCTCAAGTTGATGTTTCTCACCTCTTGCAACCCATATGCCATTCTCTTTGTACCAAGATTAAACTAAGGAGTTACTGCTATTAAAAGAAAAATATCTGAGGTGCCTGGGTAGCTCAGTTGGTGAAACATCTGCTTTTGGCTCAGGTCATGATCCCAGAGTTGTGGGATCAAGGCCTGCATCGGACTCCCTTCTCAGTGGGGAGCCTGCTTCTCCCTCTCCCTCTCCTCCTGCTTGTGGTCACTCTCTCTCTCTGTCAAATAAATAAATAAAATCTTCGAAAAAATAAAAATACCCAATACTAATCAGAAAAATTATTTTTGACAAAAGCAGAGACATTTGAGTTATTCATTTGTCCTTTCAAAAAATACTTGCCAAGATCATATTATGTGCCAGACATGAGTAAAACAGACACAGAGTCCTTGGTTGCAATAAATTACGTCTTATGGGGGTCTAGGAATCACCCAGCAAATCCAAAAAAAGGCCAAGTATTCTCAGTCATGAGACTCTAATTAAGGTTTTCCTTTCTATTTAGAGATGGCTTGAGCAAGAAAGGAGCTGTGTCTTATTCCCCAAATGAAGCCCCAAGGAATGGCAGGATTAACAGAAAGGTCCCCAGAACCAAGGCTATAGATGGGGAGTTTGGAAGAGAAGTTTTAATAGGCTGTCACTCAAAGAATATGACAGATATACAGTGCCATTGGAGCATTATAGTAGAGGTGGCTATTTAGGCGACAGGAAAGTATGGCTGATGACAACCCTGGTCTACTACAGGGCACCAAGAGAAGCATCAGACAACAGCCATACCCTGTAATCCTGAGTAGCTGACAAACAGCTGAAGTTGGCTAACAGAGTGCGTGAAGCCATGTTTTAGTCAACATGGATCATGCAAATGGACGCCAACAGGCAAAAAATGTTTCAGCATATACCACCAAGGATATATGCCAAAGACTAAAAATACACAGGAAGAGATAACTATCATTTTAGTGGGTGGCGGAGAAGAGAAAATGATACCAGAACAGATGCCTCCACTGATGTAAATGCCAGTAGTGTCTCTACTTTAGATTCCATTCTAGTCAAATGTAGGGAAGGGGGGATACCCAGAAAGGAAGGAATTTTATATATGTACACACACAGGTGTATACCTATATATTTTTTTAAGATTTTATTTATTTGGGAGAGTGAGCAAGCATGAGCAAGGGCGGCGGGGGGGATGAGCAGAGGGAGAAGCAGACTCCCCGCTGAGCAGGGAGCCCTATGTGGGACTCTGTCCCAGGACCCCAGGATCATGACTTGAGCCTAAGGTAGAAGCTTAACTGACTAAGCCACCCAGGACAGAATTTATATTTGAGATGACTAAGAAAACGCTAAAACAGTTTGATGAACCTGATAATAATTAACTTAAGTTTCCTGCTCTCATGAGAAGGGGACTTGAGGGAAGGGAAAGATTAAAGTAAAAGCTATATTAAGGATATACATTATATAGCTATTAAAGAAAAATAAGAATGACATATTGGAATTTGTGACCTATGAGATTTCTGTATGCTCCAAAATGTTTTAATAGGGTAAACGATGATCCAATTTGTATGTAAGAAAAAAAAAACAGATTGAAGCTGAGTCAGGAGTAGATCAGGGTAAGCTGGATTTTTTTCAGAGAAAGAATACAGAGAAGGACCCTCTAAGCCCAGGAAATAGCTTGCACAAAGTATGCAGCCAGGAAAGGAAAAAGCTTACATATGGAATTCTGAACAACTCTCATGTAGCTAAGAGTAGAATGTATTTCAAAAACTAGCCAGAAATTGAATTTGGAGAGAGAGACAGAGATGAAATGAAGTACCTTGTAAACTATTCAACTTAGACTTTTATTGTAAGCGATGGAGATCCTCTTAAATTTACTTCATGAATGTGGTAAGAGACTAGCAGATTATGTTTCAGGAAGGAGGTAGAATGGGTGAGGACTGTATTATAGAAGCAAATTTCCAGATTCAGAAAGACTCTAGGCCCAGCCCTAGTATTAGACATTTCACTAATGGCTGATAGTGTATTATTTTTTAAAATTAAGAATGGACATTAGGTTTTATCAAATACTCCCTGTGTCTTTTATAGTATGGTTTGGCGAATCACAGTAATTGATTTTTGAATGTTAAATACACCTTGCATTGCTGAGACAAACTTGACTTGGGCACAGTTTTTCTTGGTCGTGGTCTTTCAAACAGAAGCAATTGAACACTTGGCTGTGAAGTTTTTGGCAAATGCTCCTTTCCCCTGGGACTGGCTCTAGCACAAGATGAAAGTTTGATAAAATAAAAGGCAAGTCTTTCTGCAGCTTCTTCCAAGATATGTCCAGTATTTTCACAATAAGCATCTTTTCCATAGACCTGCCACAAGCATTTTCACTGAATATTTAATTGGCCATAAGGCAATTTTTTCCATAAAAGACAAACAGCAATAACAACAAAACTGGTTGACAGGTTTTCTCAACCGGTTGAAGTTTGGTTTCATTTCTCTATTAGCACAGTACTCCTATTTTTATATTACAGAAATCTTAGCCTTTATAATGGTTTTTATAGTGGCAGAGTGTTGAACTCACATTTTCCATAGACCTTTGGACATGTGACCCATCAGTGGACATGTGACAATAGGCCAAAACCAAACAGCAGCATTGAAGGCTTGCACAGTGCAATACAAAACTCAGTTACAAATATACATCCTAGGGTACCTGGGTGGCTCAGTCAGTTAAGCGGCTGGCTTCGGCTCCGGTCATGATCCCAGGGTCCTGAGATTGAGTCCCACATCAGGCTCCCTGCTCGATGGAGAGTCTGCTTCTCCCTATCCCTCTGCCTGCTGCTCTGCCTGCTTGTGCTTTCTATCTCTCTGTCAAATAAATAAATAAAATCTTTTAAAAAAACCCCACAAATAAACATCCTAGCATTTAGAAACTGATACCTCTTTTAATGAGGGAAGAAATTTGAGCAAAAAAAGAACAGGTGTGATGCTGAATGAGGAGATAAATTAGCAAGCAAAAAAAATGTGTAATACTATGAATGAGAGACTTTGAAGACAAGTGCTTAGTTACAATCCACAAAAATAAAATCGATTATTTACACAGCATTGACATGAATCTACACACATTTTAAGTATATTCAAATATTTAGTATTTAAGAAGAGTCTTTTTAATTGTTATTCCTTTTTTGTGTTTATGTCTTTTTTAATGAATGCTTTTTTATTTTTTCTGGTTTTATCTTTTATAGCAAAGTTGCTTTGTGGCCAATTAGTAATGCGGTGAAAATGCTTTCAAGCAAAATTACCTAGAATGTGTGACTCGACCACTTTATCATTATGAAAGGATCTTCTTTATCCACAGTAATATTCTTTGCTCTGATAACCCTTTGATATTATTACCACCAGTCAAACTTTCTTTTGATTAGTATTCAAATGGTATGTATTGTCCACTCTTTTACTTTTAAACTATCCATTTCTTTGTTTATTTCTTTAAAAAAACAGATTTATTGTGGTATGATTGATATACAAAAATTGCACATATTTAATGGATACAGTTTGATAAGTTTAGGCCTATGCATACACCCATGAAACCATCATCACAATCAAGGAAATAAACATGCCCATCATCTCCAAAAGTTTCTTCCCTGCCCCCTACCTTTTTGTGTGGTTAGAACAGTTAACATGAGATCTATCCTCTTAACAAAATTTTTAGGGGTATAGTACAGTTCTGTTAACATAATAGACAGTATATTACCCAGTAAATCTCTAGAACCTATTTATCTTGCATACTGAAACTTTGTGTACATTAAAGAACAAATTGCCATTTTCTCCTATCCCAAACCTTTGGCAAGCAACAAAGTATTGTCTGCTACTCTTAGTTTGGCTATTTTTAGATACCATATATAAAGTAGAATCATGCAATATTTGTATTACATGTAAGACATGTATTACATGTAGAATGTATGTTTGTAACTGAGTTTTGTATTGCATTATGAAAGTCTTCTGTTACTGGCTAAAGTGTATGGACATTTTAAGAATATTAAGTCTTCCAATCCAATCCATTAACATGAGATGTCTTTCCATTTATTTTTGTCTTTAATTTCTTTCATTAGTGTTTTATAGTTTAAAATGTATGTCTTTCACCTGCTTGGTTAAGTTTAAGTATTTTATTCTTTTTTATAATGTCATGAATGGAATTATTTTCTTAATTTCTTAATTTCCCTTTTTGGATAGTTCTTTGTTAATATAAAGAAATGCAACTAATTATTATATATTGGTATTATATCCTGAAAATTTACTGAATTCATTGATTAGTTCTAACAGTTTGTGGAGTTTTTAGGGTTTTCTGCATATAAAATGCAGTCGTCTTCAAACAGATAATTTTCTTTTTCCTTTAAAATTTGGATGCCTTTTATTTCTTTTTCTTGCCTAATTGCTCTTGCTAGGACTTCCAGTATTATGTTTAGAAGTAGTGAGAGTGGGCATCTTTGTCTTGTTTCTCATCTTAGAAAAAAAACTTTCAGTTTTTCACCATTGAATATGATGTTAGCTTTGGGCTTATCATATATGACCTTTATTATGTCCTGGTAAATTCTTTCTATACCTAGTTTGTTGAGAGTTTTTATTATGAAAGGGTGTTGAATTTTGTCAAATGCTTTTTTCTGTATCTATTGAAGTGATCACAATTTTCACCCTCTATTTCGTTAATGTGATATATTACATTGATTGATTTATGTTTTACCATCCTTGAATCTCAGGAATAAATACCAGTTGGTCATGGGGTATGAACCTTTTTATATTTTGTTGAATTTGTTTTGCTAGTGTTTTGTTGTGATGTTTTGCATGTATGTTCATCAGCGATATTGGCCTGTAGTTTTCTATTGTCTATTTTAATTATTTCTGCTCTAATCTTTATTATTTCCTTCCTTCAGTTAACTTTGTGCTTGATTTTTTCAGCTTTTTCTAGTTCACTGAAGTGTAAAAATAGGTTGTTTAATTGAGACCTTTCTTCTTTTCTAATGTAGCATTTATGGCTATAAACTTCTTTCTTAGAACTGTTTTGTTGCATCCCATTTAGGTTGGTATGTTGTTTTCATTTTCATTCGTCTCAAGATATTTTCTGATTTCTCTTTTTATTTCTTCTTTGACCTCTTTGTTATTCAGGAGAGTGTTGTTTAATGCCCACATATTTGTGTGTTTTCCTTCTGTTATGATTTCTAGTTCTATCCCATTATGGTTAGAAATGATACTTGATATATTTTCAACCTTCTTAAATCTGTTAAGACATGTATTGTGACCTAACAAAATGCAGAGTATTTTTCATTTTGGACATTGTAGTTTTCATCCCTGAACAGTTGGTTTGATTTTTTTTTTACTGTCCATGTTTCTACTTAACATCTGTAGTCTTTCCTTTAGCTCCTTGAACATATGGAATATAAGTATGATAACTGCTTTAATTTCCTTGTCTAAGTTTATCACTCATGTCACATCTGGTTCTCTTTCAGTTGATTGATTTTTCTCCTTGTTATGGTTCATATTTTCCTGCTTATTGCCTTCCTGGAATTTTTTTTTTTTTTTACTTTTACATCATGAATTTGACCTTCTTGTGTGCTGGATATTGCTATTTTCTAAAAATGTCCTTGAGAATTGTTCTGGGACATGGCTAAGCTATTTATAAATAGTTTGCTCCCTTTGGGTCTTGCTCTTAAGCTTTCTAAGGTGGGAATATGGCAGGGATTTTTCTAGTTAATTTCCCCTGCTTGGAAAGCAAGAACCTTATTGTTAGTATTATAAACCTTACCTCATGAATTATGACTTTTCTATTCTAGTTGTGGAAACAGGAACTATGACAGTTCTTATATGTGCCTCAGACATGGTTCCCTCTGATCCTTTCTTGTGGTTCTCAGTCTCAGGCAATTTCCTTACATATTTGTGTTGATCAGTACTTAGCTGAATACTCCAGGGGAACACTCTTCAGATCTTTCAAGTTCTCTATCTGTGATCTTGCTGCTCTCTGGCACCATGGCTTCCTTGGACTCCCAAATCTCTCTCCTCAACACAGAGAGACCATGGGTCTCCACCAGAGTTCTTGTCTCTGTGCTACATTTTGGGAACTTTCTCTAGGCATTAAGCTGGGGTAATCGTAGGGCTCACTTTTCATTTCCCATTACCAGGGATCACAGTCCTTTGTTGCCTAATGTACAGTGTCTTGAGAGTTGTTGTTTCATAAATTTTGTCCAGTTTTTTATTTGTTTAAGCCAGAAAGGTGAATTAGATCTGACTCTATCTCAGCTAGATTTAGAGCTGAGATGGATGGTTGGATCCTCAAAATACCATTTAATGAAATTTTACTACCCTAATTCTGTCTAATGCTGAGAAGCGAATTGTTGTGGTTAGTGAAAAAGTAATATGTTCTTCTGTCAGTGTTACAACCCATTTGCTTCCTATAAAAGTGGCTATTAGACTTTCAGAGACTTCTTCATTAAAAAGTCATTATCAGGGATTACTTATAGGCATGTGAAGCATAAAACCTAATAGAGAAACATGTTATGTTCATGAAATCAGCCAATAAAAATAAAAAGATTATATTTGGAAGTTTTGTACAATTAAAACTTAGTATCTTTCTTAATATTTTATATGTCAGTTTTCTTTTCTGAATTATGTAATATGAAGAAGTTAATACAACTTTCCACTTGCCTGACATAGATGCCCTCAAAACTCCACTAGTTTACTTCAATGTGCCGTATGTATATGATCTTTTTTTATGTGTCCCATTACATGAAAACATTTGTAAGCCCTTCCATGAAAAGTGAGTCTAAATCTTGAATGACCTTTTGCTGTAAGCAACTGTAGAGATAGGGATTAGCATGACTGAGCTCATGAGTGTTGGTAGGGGGGACCCAGAAAGTTTGTGTGTGCATGCATGTGTGTTTTAATTTTAGTGTTTATAATAAAAGCAAAGGAATGTCTGATTTGATTCACAAAGGAGATAATTTTATAGTCATTATTACTGGATATCTTGTGACGTACTGATTGCAGAAATGGCTTGAATTCTCTATCTTTCCTTCTATCTACATCCTTTCTAATATGATTGGGGTTGGTGGTGGCTTATTTCACATTATTGTTATAGCAATTGCTAACTGATACACATCTGTTATAATACATTAGAGAAAGAATGTGATCATGTATGGATCCCTCCACACTCAAGCATGAGGTCATACAGGTTTTGGAAATGTCTGCTGAGGTGGGTTTCATGACACCTAAACAAAGATGTTGCCTTACCTTTTGCATCAGGCAGGAGTAAATGTTGGTCAGATTAGGTTCTTGGTTTCATGACTTAGGCCTCCATAGACAAGGTAGGCATTGCAGGAGCATTACAATTAGATAAGCTTTCATTCATAATTTTTTCCAGATATTTAGATATATACAATAAGATGGGGCAAAGAATTCCTAGGGGAAAATGATTATATCATTTATTTCTTAAAGAAAATATACAGTCTGAGAGGGCAATGGGGGCACTTCAATTTTTAATATAAGTGGGCTTTTGAGCCAGTCATTTAGGTGTAATGAGAGACTGGGGAACTTGATTTGAAGCTACATTTCCATAGCAGGCCCAATGTTTTAAATCAGAATTTAGGCTTATTTGGAGTCATTGGGGTTTGACATACTTAGAGGAGGAGTTAAAGTCACCACTCATATGACTAACCTTAACTAGATAGTCCCCACAACCACTGAAGTAGAATAAGAGAGCACTGTTACAGTAATAATAAGAGGAATCGGGCATTTGATTAAATGAGAAATGCCCAGTGGGTCTTCACACTTAGGAATGGCAGCACAGTCTCCTGATACGGAGATATGATGATCTGTTAAGGATGAAACAATAGTCCTTGTGTAATCAAAAGCTAGAATGAATATTGATTTAAATATTTCTTTAAAGTCAAATTCTCCCAAATCTGCCTGCCATGGCTTATATCTTGTATTTGTATTCATTATAGGAAGGTTCATTTTGGGCTACATAATATACCATCAATATCGGCCAACACAATTGATTTGCTATTCCTTTAAATTAAAACAAGGACTCTTGTTTTTGAAAGTCACAAAAACCAGGTAGTAAAATTTGAGGAATTTATGCCAGCAATGAGATTTTTCAGATGACTTTTTTTAGATAAGAATCGTAAAAATGCAGATAGTAGGAACATATAATGAGATTTAGGGTATTTCGATTTTAATAACGTAGACTAAAGCATTGTCTCTTATTGGTATTTTAATAAAGAAAGTTTTCCTGTGATCATAAACTATGAAATTATAGCCTCGGAGGCTTCTCAGTGACAACTATTACTGAGATTAAATAAGAGCTTTAGAATTAAACATCACAATGTCCTTTATTGATGTACTTTATCTTTCTAAATAATAACTATAATACTAAATCAGGGTATTATGAAATATTTACCAGCAGAAGTTAAGGAGAAAAGTTTAGGGGCAAACCGAATGGATAATTTAAGACCATAGATTAAAGAAATTATTGACAATATTTCTTTTGTAACCGATAAAACTATTTGTACCATACAATGAAATGTTTAATCTTCATACACATATTTTCAAATAGAATTTAAACTTCTGTGATAATTAAAGTTAGTCCTAAATAATTTCTATGAAGATAGGGACTACAGGTGTATCCTCAGCACTCAGCGTAGAACCTGGAACATAGAACCCGCAAACAGTTTTCGTTGTATTTCCATTTAAAATGGAAGCTGCTATGCTACAGTTTATACACAAGAGGGCATGATTGAACCTGATATAGAAGGGGCTGTGCTGATAGTATAACATTTTCTTATTGACTGTGGTTTTATTTTTACCAATTGTTCTTCATAGCTAGTAGTTCATTCTGGCTGACTTTCTACAGCATAGCCATAACAAACAATAGAGATGACTTTAAAAATCCATTAAACTGAAATTTACTATAATATACAATTTAGTATCTACTTTCATTTATAATATTTAAAAGTTTTATCAGAGAACGGGATAAGAAAATCATAAAATAGAGTGATGTAAAATTTTAGGATCTTTTTTTTGATAATAACAACTCTTCCATATGAACTAGAACTCTGTCTCAGATCACTGCCACGGCAATTGTGCTTTTATTTGGTTAGCATATTCCTTAAATTTAATTTTTCTCCATTTTTGAGTAGTAAACTGAAGCAAATTAGTGTAAGAAAATTAATCTTGATAAAGAAAATTTATTCTTACTATGCAGCCATCAAAAAAACCCCAAAATCTTGCCGTTTGCAATGACGTGGGTGGAGCTAGAGGGTATTATGCTAAGTGAAATAAGTCAATCAGAGAAAGACAATTATCATATGATCTCTCTGATATGAAGAATTTGAGGGGCAGGGCAGGGGGTTGTGAGGGGTAGGGAGGGCAAAAATGAAACAAGATGGGATCGGGAAGGAGGCAAACCATAAGAGACTCAATCTAAGGAAACAAACAGGGTTACTGGAGGGTGGGAGATTAGGATAGAGTGGCTGAGTTATGGACATTGGGGAGGGTTTGTGCTATGGTGAGTGCTGTGAAATGTGTAAGCCTGATGATTCACAGACTTGTACCCCTGGGGCAAATAATACATTATATGTAATAAAAATTAAAAAATAAAAAATAAAATGCCAAATGCAAAAAAGAAAAAAAATTTATTCTTCAGAATAAAAGTAGGGATAAAAAGCAAAGGGTAGAAATGAGAAGTGGATTTCAATATTTTATATGTGGGGAGAAAGAGGAAGCCCTACAGAGCATCCCAGATTCTTGGTAGGTGGCTGTGCTGGTTTCTACAGTGATCCAAGGCACAGATACTTCCTGGAAGTTGTATTTTACAATTGTGTCACCATTATAGATCATTCTTATTCCCTATGTTTTAGCTCTTTCCGTATGGGCTCACATTGCCCTCATAAAAAAAAAATAATAAGCTGCATAACAAAGAGTTAAAAAAATATTTTTCTATAACTACCTCCCATTTATTTTCCTTCCTTAGCAATAGTTACTGTGACATATTGGTTGCTAAAATTGATAGGCGTTCTTCATCTTATTTGATTTCTGGGAAGGATTTAGTACCACTGACCTCTTGTCCATCTTAAAATATTGGTCTCTCCTGCCTTTTTTTTTTTTTTCTTTTAGAGGGAGAGAGGGTATAGGGGCAGAGGGAGCAGGAGAGAAAGAATCTCAAGCAGGCTCCATCTCACAACACTGAGATCATGACCTGAGCCATAATCAAGAGTGGGACTCTTACCTGACTGAACCACCCAGGCACGCCTCTCCTGCTTTCTTTATTACTTTCATGGACTTTCCTTTTCAATTTCTCACTTGGGCTTCTCTTTCCAAGATCCCCTCTTTGGCTCTCTTCTCTCACATTGCTTAGCTTCATGAATGGCAATACCATCTGGACAATGGTCCAAGTCAGTTGTCTTAGCAATTATTTTGACTTCTTTCTTAGACTCCACAGCGGTTGTCTCTACAACAGCCAATCCCAACCTTCTTTTCACTGCTATTAGAACTTCCCTGCTATTGTAGAGGCTGAAAGGGCCAGATTTCATTTTCTCAACTTTACTCACATTTAGGCATGGGCATTTGGCCCAATCTGGTTAATGCGACATGAGGGGAAACCCACATAAAGGCTTCTGGGAAAGACCTTCCTGTCCTTCCTGTTATGGACACTGCTGTTTGGGGGTATGATGCTCCAGGCTGTTGCTTGAGAACAATGCACAGAGAAGTCAACACAGTTCTGACAATGATGTAGCAACTGTGTCTATCTCCATTCTTCTCATATAAGAAACTGACCCCATATTATTCTCTTACTTAAAGTTAAAATTATTTTAACTTAAAGTTGTAAAGACACAACTTGAAAGCCAATTGATTTTAGTTCCAGAATACCTCTTAAATCTGTTTCTTTCAGTTCCCTTTCTTAATATCTCTGTTTGGGCCTTTATCATTTCTTATGTAGATTACTGCAATCACAATCTGACTGGGTTATCTCCTTCTACTCTTATTTCTTCTTTTCCAGTCCAACTTTCCCATTGGCATCAGAGGGATATTAATTTCAAAGTTGAAGTCAGATCATCTCTCTGTCTTCGTTACAGAATTTTCAATGGCTTTTCTTACATCATAGTTATGGTTAAGTGGTCAAACAGTCCCTAAGCCACAGCTACTACTTCAGCTGCTAGACTGACTTATTTCCCACATTTCCATAAATTTGGTTGGTAAGGAAACAATGAGCCTAAGTGGATCTAGACAGCTTATTACTCATGGGACATCAAGCAGCATGAGCTTTATGATTGCATTGGTCCCTCTTGCCCCTCCTTCATCATCTGTGGGTGATGAAGGCTGGGTCCTAGTACACATTGCACACACAATGGGTTTGTGTCATAGCTGAGGAACACGTAGTTTAGGAAACCAGTTTCATAAGGGGGTGCAAGCTGTAAGCCAATCTGTTTAATCTTTTCTTCCAAGGGAGACATTACCTTAATTATCTTGATTAGGAAATAAATCAGCCTTTCAGCCTGAAGGGAGATGTTCTTTCCAGTTTCTAAGGATGTTTTGTATGTAAACATCCTTGAAAAGGTAATCTGAGACATGTAGAAATGCACTGGAAAATTGTTCTCAACAGTTAGGAGCTGGATTTGGGAATCAAAGATCTGGAATTACATTTAAATGTCACTGGCTTCTAAACCTATTTGTCTGGTCCAGAGTCTTTCCAATAAACTCCAGTCTGATTCCAGCGTGCTACTCGACAAGTACACAGGAGTATCTAATAAGAACATCAGATTTACGATATCCAAATCTAAGCACTTGGTATTTCCCAACAAACCTTTTCCTTCCAAAGATTAATGGCAGTTTATCCTTCTGGCTGCCCAAGCTTCAAATCTTGCTGCTATTTTTGATTCCTCTCTTTTTCCTATACCCCATATTCAGTCTATCTGCAAATCCTGTTGGCTCTACTTTTAAATATATTGAGATAACTTGCCATTCCCCTGTCGTTAGCACAAGGCCCTACATTCTGATGTCTAGGCTATTGAAGACCTGTTCTAACCTGCCTCCCTGCTTCCTCTCTTCAGATTGTTTTTGGCATAGGAGCCAAAGTGATCCTGTTAAAACATGTCCTCCTAGAATAAAAATCCAGGTTTTTGTTTGTTTTTTGTTTTTGTTTTAATCAGGAGCAAATGCTAAAGACCTATGAAGTACAAGAGCTGCCCCCCTCCACCATTACCATCCAGATTTCATCTTCTGCTGTTCTTCCTTTCTCTCACTTGGCTTTATCAGGACCTCTCTGACTGCTGTTTATTCTTCCTCATGTACTTTTCTTTTTGACGTCTGCACATCTAACTCCCTCTTATGTTTAAGCAATTACTCACATGTCACCTTCTCTCGTATATTCACTGCTTACTCAACAAATATACTTGGATGCCTATCAAGCTGTGTCAAATTTAACATGTTTAACATGTGGAGTTTGCTAACTATCTTAATTAAAATTTCATTCTCACCCCTTTTTTATTACTTACATGTTTCATTTGTTTTAGAGGGTATTTATCATGATTTACCATTACATATGTATTTTTTAAAATTTTTCTTTTTTTGTATTTTCTATATTCCTTTGTAGAATATAGGTTTCTCAAAGATAGATAATTTTATTTGTTGTCTTCACTACTGTAGCCTCAGGATGTGGAACATGCCTCATACATAGTAGGTGCTCAATAATAAATCCATGAAAAAAATGAATGAGCTTTGGCTTTATTCCTTATTTTTCTCAGCCCTTGGAAAAATTAGTTAGCATATCTTTACATAAGCCTGATCTTTCTCATCAGTTATAAGAGAAAATAGCACGATCTAATTGGTTTATTGTGAGGGTTAAATGATAAAACAAGCATAAAATACCTAGTATGCATAGTGCCTAGCACATAGTAGACACTCTCATTTCCTAGGAATGGAAATACTTTACCTTCCCCCTCCCAATTTGTATTAGCCATAGATCTTCATAGCATTCTGTGTCTTATATTGTACGTTAATTGTTCAGTTATTGTTTAATTATTGTTTGTGTACAATCTTGGTGTTTGACCTATAGTAGAAACCAAGGGGGAAAAATGTGATTTGGCAGGTTATAAGTTACTTTAAATACATCATGTCATTTGAACCTCAGAAAAAATCCATATGGGGGGATAAAATCTGGTAAAATCATATAAAAAACTGAGGTTTTCAGGGATTCATAGTACATTGCCAAATCTTATCTGGTGATGATTTCTTCATTGTTTAGATAAGAAGAGTCTCATACCTTTCTAAAAGGAACTGAAATGAAAGCATTTTTTGAAACAGAAGCAATTTGTATACCCATGAATATTAATTGGAGTTCTGCAATTCCCAGTTGTGTTTGACTTTCATAGGCATCTAAACACATTTTTACTATCTTGGTGAAATTGCATTAGAAGTGAGATAACACCTTTATTCTCCTCCTTCTCTTATGTTTCACTTACATGCCTGTTATTGGAAGATCAAGCACACAATGCCTAATTTTCTTAAATAGTCTGTTTTTAAAAAGAGATCAACTCACAACACAAACAGCAGATTTGTCTTCTTAAAAATAAAATATCTCATAAAAATTGTTGTGTGCTATTAGAGAATTTAAAAATATATTTTGCTTCTAATTTGGTATCTGAATGATATTAATTAAAATAGCTGTATAATTATGACTTAAATATTCATTAAGTCTTCAGTAATATCTTTCCTAGTAATTGTTTTGACAAAGCAATTTATAAAAAACATCACTATCTTATCAGATTATATTTATCATCTTACACATAGAGATAGTCTGGGAATACTGACAGGTGATTGAAATAGGAAAGGATATTTGGTAGGGGATCAGCTTCTGGACACTTGGGGAAGGTTGGAACAATTTTTGTGCATGTATTAGTTTCCTATTACTGCTGTTAAAAATTACCACAAAATTAATAGCTTAAAACAACACAGACTTATTATCTTACAGGTCTGGGAGTCCAAACTCTGAAGTGGGTCTCATTGGGTTAAAATTAAGATGTTGGTAGGGCTGGGTTTCTTCTTAGAGGATCCAAAGGAAAATACTTTTTCTTGTCTTTCCCAGCTTTAGAGGTTTCCTGGATTCCTTGGCTCTTGGCCCTCTTCAGTCTTCAAAGCCAGAGGAGCCTTCCTCATGATGCCATCTCTTTGGTTCTGGCTCCACTGCTTCCCTCTTCTCCATTTGAGGGACGCTTATGATTACATTGACCAATCTGGATTACCCAGAATAATTTCCTTATTCTAATTTTGGCTGATTAGCAATCTTAAATCCATCTACAACTGTATCTCCCCCTTGCCATATAATGTAACATATTCACAGGCCTTAAGGATTAGGATATGAATATCTTTGGGACACATTATTTTGCCTACCATAGTGGTAAAGCAAAGATAGAGGAGTAAAATGGTATGATTATATCATATAGTTACAGTTGTTTGTTTAGGTAGGGAGTTCAAAGGTGAATATGTACTACAATTTAATATTTGCCCACATATCAGGTTGATACTTATTTTAAGAAGTTCTGATCATTTTAGGAAGTTCTGTTCATGCTTTTCTATGACTGTTTGACCCAAGTTGAACTCATTGCTATTAATTACCGTAAGTACTTGCTTTTCTGCTGGCATGCTACTTGTATTTTTTTTAGTATGATTTTGCAATCAATAACATATGCCAATTGATTTGATTTGAACTTTCTCATACTTGATATCCCTTTACTGTTACTTGCTTATAGGTAGAAGATAATTTTAATCATCTTACTAATTTTAGCTCATATATATTGCTACCCACCACCAAGGGAAAGGGATAATGTTTGAAATGGGGCGGATGCCAAAATAAGTATAATTTTTGAACATTTAATTTTTTTTTTTTTTAAGAGAGAGAGAGCAAGTGGGAGGGGTAGGGGTAGAGAGACACAGAGAGAGAGAGAGAGAATCCCAAGAAGGCCCCATGCCCAACTGGAGCCTGACACAGGGCTCAATCTCACAATCCCAAGATCATGACCTGAGGGGAAATCAAGAGTCTAACACTCAACCACCTGAGCCACCCAAGCACCTCTGATTTGAACATTTTTAAAATTGACAAAATATTTTCTTCAAATGATATGTTCTTGGAAGTCTATGGACTGTTATGTGAAGCAGATAAAAACTGAACTTTTTTGTTGGCAGAGGGAAAGTCCTAACCTAACTCCTTTACTTCCTGCTCTTGGTAACTACATATTGAAAAAGAGTGAATTCATGTGTCCTCAGGAAATGTATAAGGAAGTTGAGGATAAAACAAATAAAACCTTTTATTTATTTATTTTTAAAGATTTTATTTATTTGAGAGAGAGGTGGATAAAATGAGAGAGAGAGAGCATGAGAGGGGAGAGGTCAGAGGGAGAAGCAGACTCCCCACCGAGCAGGGATCCTGGGACTCCAGGATCATGCCCTGAGCCGAAGGTAGTTGCTTAACCAACTGAGCCACCCAGGTGCCTCTAAAACCTTTTATTTTTTATTAAAAATGTTTTCCCCACCTTAGTGAAATATGATATATAACATTGTATAAGTTTAAGGGATACAATGTAATGATGATATATTTATATATTGCAAAATGATTACCACAGTAAGATTAGTTAACACATCTATCACGTCACATAGTTATAATTTTTGTATGTATGGTCAGAGCTTCTTAAACCTACTCTCTTAGAAACTTTAAAATATACAATACAGTATCATTAACTGTAGTCACCATGATGTACATCACATCCCCAGAATTTATTCCTCTTATAACTGAAAGTTTGTACCCTTTGACCATTTTCACTTGTTTTCCTTACCCCCAATTCCCCATCCTTGGCAACAAATGAAAACTTTAGTAGAAGGCAGAGTGGAATAAGTGACAAGGGTGAGGTACAATGTAGAGAGGAAGTTTAGGAAACACAAATATCATCGTAAGTTTCTGGAATTGTTTGGTATAGGAGTCATGACTCGAAGGACAAGTAAGATTTTGGAAGAGTTGAGATAATGTGGAAGAAGCACAGGCAGACAGCAAAGAGGTGAGTGAAGGTGAAGAAACGAGAGGACGGGGTATGTTTGTGGATAGCACATAGATTATTTGGACACCAGCACAGGCTAAATTTAAGAGAGAATTGAGAAATACGAGTCAAGACATAAAATGGGGAAGGCTGGGGGAAAGCCTTAAATATCAAGGTAATAAAAACCGAGTTTCTTTCATTCGTTCCTAATAAACTTGCACTAAACTTAAGAGTCAGGAATTAGAAGCAGATTGTATTAAAAAAGTGAACCTCAGTTATAAAACCAGTTGATAGTATGATAGTTTCCGTTGAGCTAAACAAAGAAAGCTTGTCTATGAACTGTGCCCAATACTGTGACTTCCTTTCTGTCACGCGGTAGTGTGTCCTAGTTCATGACAATGAATGCTCTCAGTCATTTTCCCTGACCCCAAAGACTTTCTGTCTCACAACCCACTCTGCTCTTTTCTATAATAGCACATATGAAATTTTCCTATTCCTAGAGGGGTCTTTAACTTGATTTAAACAGTAGAACTCAGTGAATATAAAGCCTATTTATATAGCATCCTTGACAATGGTTTCATTTTGGTGAATTCCCACAAGAAGGTTGATTTGGCAGATGTGAATGGACTTTATATTGCCTCAGACCTCAAAGGAAATCATGGTTTGTTTTCACACATTCTGTCACTGTTCGCTATAAAAGTTCAGTAGATTACACTGCTACATCATACGACATGTAGTTTTCAATAACAACTTTTTTTTTTAAAGATTTTATTTATTTATTTGACACAGAGAGAGAGATTACAAGTAGGCAGAGAGGCAGGCAGAGAGACAGGGAGAGGAGGAAGCAGGCTCCCTGCTGAGCAGAGAGCCCGATGCGGGCCTCTATCCCAGGACGCTGAGATCATGACCTGAGCCGAAAGCAGAGGCTTTAACCCACTGAGCCACCCAGGTGCCCAATAACAACTTTTTTTTTTTAATTGAGTCTTATGTTGAATATTCTACCATGAATCTTTCAGTTGTTATCATTCTGTTGTTTGTATAGATTTATTCTCTGTACCACTGGAAATATGAATGGAAATTTTATTCACTTTCTGGGGAAAACCAGTGAGGTGTTCTACTGGGTTAATCTATGCAAATGACACCATTATCATCTCAATTTCTTTTTTTTTTTTTTAACATATAACGTATTATTTGTTTCAGGGGTACAGGTCTGTGATTCATCGGTCTTACACAATTCACACCATTCACCATAGTACATCCCTTCCCCAATGTCCATCACTCAGCCACCCCATCCCTCACACCTCCCTATCATCAGAATTTCTTAGGCAAGAAACCAGGGAGTCATTATTGATGTTTTCTTTTCCTCTTTCCCATCAATTCTGTTTCAAAAAATGCTGAAAATTATCTACTATTTTCTGTATCTACACCCTTTACAAGGTGACTTTGCAGCTTTCCTATCAAGAGATGGATTAACTTCCCCTCTGCTGGAATCTGAGTAGGTATTATGACATTAATATATATGTGTATATATGTATATGTATGTGTGTGTCCTTATTATATAATATATATAACAATATATATTTTCCCTTGTTCCAAATATTTATACATTAAACAGAGAAGTTTTTTTTTAGTATCAAGTATAATAGCCATATTTGCAAATCTGTAGTTCCAAGTTCATTCCAGTTTCCCTTTATCTTTAGCCCAATAAATCTTCTTTTAATCTAACAACTTTATTGGGATACAATTCATATATTATAAAATTCAACCACTTAGAATGTACAATTCGATAATTTTTAGTATATTCACAGAGCCATGTGACTGTCATTACAACCAATTTTAGAACATTTTCATCCTTCCAAAAGAAATTCTGTACCCATTAGTAGTCATTCCCCATAGCCCACCAACCCCTGAACCCTAGGCAACCACTAATCTATCTTTTAACTTTATAACTTTGCATATTTTGGACAGTTCATATAAATGGACACATGTAACATGTGATCTGTTGTGTCAAGCTTCTTTAATTTGGCATATACTGTTTTCAAAGTTATCCGTGATATCTTAGGCTTTTGTTATTTTTTATTGCCAATCCATATTCTATTGTATAGATACACCACTTTTTATTTATCTGTTCATCAGTTGGTAGACGTTTGAGTGTTTCCACTTTTTGGCTGTTATGAATAATGCTGCTATGAACAGGCATGTACAAGTCTTTGAATGGACATAATGGATTTATGTTTTAAGTTATGCATAGAAATAGAATTACTGAGTCATTTGGGAACTCTATGTTTAGCTTTCTGAGGAGCTTCTAAACTATTTTCTAGAGTGGTTTACCATTTTAGATTCCCACCCAGAAGTATATGAGGATTCCTCTTTCTCCACATCCCCACTAACACATAGTATTATCCATCTTGTTTATTAGAGCCATCTCAGTGGGTTTGAAGTAGTATCTCATTATGGTTTTGGTTTGCATTTCCCTTATGGTTAATGATACTGGCATCTTTTCATGTTATTATTGGCCATTTATATATCTTCTTTGGAGAAATGTCTTTTAACTTATTTTGATTAATAGATGTTGGAGTTATTTTCAAGCCTAGGCATCAAGCAGTCTTGCATACTTCTGCTATTCTCACCAACGCCTCTGTTCTACCATCTTGAGAATGGGCCCCGGGCTAGCCACTGGGGGCAAAGGACCAGAGAGTGGAGCTGAATCAACTGATTCATCCCAGCTGAGGCCCTAGATCTGAGAACCCAGCCAAGATCAGCATAGCTGTCTTAACAGTTCACCTACCAGTTGACTTAGACACATGAGCTAAACCTTCTGGCCCGAGCTAATCCATAAATTTAGGATTTAAGTAAATGCTTCTTATTTTAATCCACTAAATTTGGAGGTAGTTAATTATGCAGTAAAAGCTAACTGATATAACCTCCTTTATTTGATCAATGTCTGAATATTATAGCTCTACTTCTTTAATATAATTTCTCTGCATTTCTTTTTCTCCCTTATTGCCTTCTATCTCAATTTTAATCCTGTATCATTCTATTATTAGACTAGTTATTTTATTATCCTACTTAAAACCCTTTAATGGCTCATAATTTTCAATGTAATATAATACACACTGCTGAAGGGAGTCAGCCTGATGGCCAAGAGCCCAATTTTTTATGTCAGACTTCCTGGCTCTTCCACTTTCTAACTTTGTGACCTTGGGCACCTTACTAAACCACTCTGTGCTTCAGTTTCCTCATGCTTAAAATGGAATAAAAATACTACCAAACTGATGTTTTTTGTGAGACTCAAATGAGGTTATACAAGTAAAGTCTAGAATAGAACCTGGCATATCAGAATTCCTCGAATATATGTACTACATATGTACTACAATGTTTACTTCTTAGTATGAACTGGCTCTTTTATTCTCTCCCTAAAGTCATATTTCACTATGACTTCTTTATGCCAGGCAAAGCCCTCAGTTTTTCCAGTGTGTACCATATTTTTTAAAGTTTCCATATTTTTGTTCATGTGGCTTCAGTTTTTCAGTACCTGGTCCCTGCCTCTCTGCCCATATGACTACTTCTCTTCCAATACTTTCCTTAAGCAGTGCCATCTTAATAAAGCCTTTTCTAGGCTCCGCTGGAATAATCATCATGCCCTGATTTATGCCTCTATAGTATCATGCCCATACTTCTTACATGGCATGTCTTGGCTTATGCACTCCAGACTATTGATTCCTTTTGGGAAGAAACTGTGTCCTATTTGTTCTTATTTCTCCCATCATCTAAAACAATGTTTGTCATACATTCCGAACTTTATGAATGCTAATTATGAATTTAGGACATTATAAATAGACAAAGGAAGTAACTGAGAGGAAATTGATCAGGCTCTAATTTTCTGTTTCCCAAATGCTAAAGCCATGGGTGCTGTTGGAATGATTGCAGATAACTGTAGGCAAAGAGGCCAGTGGGGTCCAGGTGAATGGAGGCAGGAGGGTAGAGGTAGGGCTTATGTGAGTCACACTGTATGCATCTTGAAATTCTTGGAGGGTGATAATATTACTAAAACTCCAGGAAGAAGTTGAAGTTCAGGAGCATGGCAACACTAAGGGCATGTAGAAATTCCCCAGTTCGGTCAGAATAGTGGGTTTCTGCCACTTTAGTGGCTATGAATGACTACAAGCAAAGTTTAAAATTTAGGACCTTTGACAGACAAATAATTTTCAAGTTACAGAAGCTGTGTGCTGACTTCATGCTTTTTATATATTTTTGTTAATATGTTCTCTCCTTATAAACTTGATGTTCCTAATGCTAAAAAAAGGAATGGAATGCATATATGCTGTAAGACAGTGTCAGGAATATTGGGATGGGAAACATTAGGTGAAGTTAATTTTCATGTATTTATTGACCCATGGTTGTGATTTCTGATGATTAAAGAAAAGCACTCCAGGGACTCCTGGGTGGCTCAGTTGGTGAAGCATCTACTTTCAGCTCAGGTCATGATCTCAGGGTCCTGGGATGGAGCCCTGCATGGAGCTTCTGCTCCTCAGGAGTCTGCTATTCCCTCTCCCTCTGCCCCTCATCGCTACTCATTCTCTCTCTCTCTCTCAAATAAATAAATATGATCTTTAAAAAAATTAAAAAAATAAGAAATTTAAAAAATTAAAAAAACACTCCAATAGATTCACTATTTGAAAACCAAATATCATATATTTCAATGGAGAAAGGTGTAACTCTGTATCAATTAACAGTAACTCCCTGCAACTCCTCCCACAACAGAAAACCGTCATTTACTTTCTTTATCTTTTTCTTTTTTTAAGATTTTATTTATTTATTTAACAGAGGGGGGGGAGAGAGAGAGAGAGAGAGAGAGAGAGCGCTCGCAAGTAGGCAGAGTGACAGGGAGAGGGAGAGGGAGAAGCAGGCTCCTCGCTGAGCAGGGAGCCCAATGCGGAACTTGATCCCAGGACCCCAGGATCATGACCTGAGCCAAAGGCAGACACTTAACTGACTGAGCCACCCAGGCACCCCATCATTTATTTACTTTCTGCCTCTGATTTTGACTGCTATAAGTGCCTTATATAAATATAAGCATATAATATCTGTCTTTTTATGATTGGTTTGACTTAATGTCCTCAAGTTTCATTCATGTTGTGGCATATGTTAGACTTTCCTTCCTTTCTAAGACTTGAATATACTCTATTGTATGTATATAAACCATTTGTTTATCCATTCATTCATCAATAGACACTTGGTTTGAGTCTATTGTGAATAATGCTGCTATAAACATGGGTGTGCAAATATCTCTTTGTGAATCTGTTTGCTTCTTTGGGTTAGATGCCAGATGTGGAATTACTAGACCATCTGGTAATTATATTATTAGTTTTTTCCTATACTGTTTCCACAGCAGTTGTACCATTTTATATTCCCACCAACAATGTTCACAGGTTCTAACTTCTCCACATCCTCAACAATACTTGTTTCTGTTTGTTTGTTTGTTTGTTTGTTTTAATAGTAGCCATCCTAATGGGTGTAAAGTTGTTTCTCATTGTGGTATGTATGAGGTAGAATTTCCATATAATTTTGATTTGCATTTACCTAATATTTAGTGATGTTGAATATATTTTCATGTGCCTATTGCCATTTATGTATCTTTGGAGAAATATCTCTTGCCTTTTTTGAATTTTCTGTTGAATGTCTGTGGTCCTTTTTTGAATTATTTTCAATTGTTGAGTTTTAGGAGTTCTCTATTCTGGATATTAATCCGTTATCAGATATTCTCTCCCACTCTGTGCATTGCCCTTTTGCTCTGTTGATAGTGTATTTTGATGCACAGAATTTAAAAATTTTCATGAAGTTCAATCTCTTTCTTTTGTTGTCTCTGCCTTTGGCATTATATCTAAGAAATTATTGCCAAATCCAATGCCATGTATCTTTTGCCCTGTGTTTTCTTTTCTTTTCTTTCTTTCTTTCTTTTTTTTTCCTAAGGGTTTTGTAGTTTGAAGTTTTATATTTAGGTCCATTTTGAGTTATCTTTTTGTATTAGGTGGGGGTCCAACTTCATCCTTTTGCATGTGGATATCCAGTTTCCTCAGCACCATTTGTTGAAAAGACCTCCCCTTCCTCATTGAATGGTCTTGGCCCCCTTGTTGAAAATCATTTGAGAATATATGCAAGGGTTTATGTCTGGGCTTTCTGTTTCATTGGCCTCTCAGTCTATCATTATGCCAGGGTAGCTTTATAATAAATTTTGATTCTGGTAGCTTTGTAATAAATTTTGAAATCAAGACATATAAGTCCTCAGCTTTGTTCTAGGTGTCTTATGCATTTTTGTGGTACCCTAATCCATGGGACCATTTAACAGATACCTCGGAATACTTGTGGACTTAATGATGAAACTCCTACTATTATGTAATGTGCTCCCATCTTGCCAAACCTAAAATAATTTCCAGAGCACCAATTTCAACAAGAAAATATCAAACATATTTTTCATAATATAAACTGGTCCATATACTACTTACTGGAAGCTGCTATTCTGGTAAAGGATGAATTGATTTATTCTCACAATGTTTTGCCCTCTTTTATATTCATTAAAATTCAGGTGATTGGTATTACAGAAAGAAAATCTCTTTCAATTAGTCATGGATTCTGAGCATGAAGTTTTTCAAATGCTAGAAAATTGATCTGACAGAATTTCTTATCCATAGAAAATGGTATGATCTCTTTATTACAGTTTTCACTTAACATTATGGTATGGATTAAAAGTCTAAGGAAATATGATAGGGGATGTGAAGGTTATATTTAGCAATGCCAGGATATAAAGAAAGACAAAGTGATTAGAATCCAGGGAAGTGAATTTCGGAAGTGATGTATATCATAAATCATCTTAGTAAAAGAAGTCTGATGCTGGGGATTCTAGTTTCATAAACCATAATTTGTTTGTTTTGAAATTTATGAGGATAACATTTACCATCTTTTAATTTTTCTTATTAAATTTTGGAATTTCAGAATTTAAGGTCTCTGAATGTTCACTGTATTAGTGAAGGTAAGGATAGTCTGCTCTAAAACAATAGTTTAGTGGCTTAAAGAAAATAAAAGTTAATTTTTTTCCTTACTGCAAGGTGTTGTAAGCCAGACCTGGAAGAATTAAGTGTCACTTTTACTGACATTCCACTGGTGAAACTCAGTCAGTAAGCCACACCTGTCTACAAGGGGCACTGGGAAGTAGAGTCCTGGTTAGGCAGTCATGTCAGCTTTAGCTCTCTTACTGTACAGAAAAAGAAAAATAAATTTCAAGTAACTAGCAGTGTCCTCCACAATCAGTCAGACCAAAGCCCTCAGCTAATCAGTGAGGGAAGGGAAGCTAGAGAGACATGATCATTTACCACCTATGTCATCTTGGACATACAGCCTCTACCACTGACCACCAATCTGACCTTGAATATCTAACCTCTATCATTTATTGCCTATGTGACTTTGAGCACATAATCACTACCAGTTACTGTCTGTGTGCCTTTAGACTCATGACATCTACCACATGAATACCTTTGTGACCTTTGACTGCTAATCTTTACCACTTAACACCTATGTGACCTTGGTCTATAACCTTGCTAAGCATATTTTTCTCTTCTTTACTCATAGGATTTTGTTAGCCAAGAAAACGAATATAAAGACATTAGAACAATGACTAGCACATAGTGCTCAATAAATGGTAGCTGATGTTGCTATCATTGCTACTTATATTACTGCTATTTTTGTTATCTAGTTAACAGAAAACTAATAAACATTCTTTTTTAAAAAAATATTTATTTATTTTGGGGGCGGGGGGCAGAGGTAGAGAGAGAAAATCTCAGATTCTGTACTGAGAGCAGAGCCTGATACGGGTTTGATCCCATGAACCTGAAATCTTGACCTGAGCCGAAACCAATGCTTAGATCCGTTAGATGCTTAACCGACTGGGACACCCAAGCACCCCAAAACTAATATACATTTTAATTAATCTTTCATTGATCAGAGAGAGGAATGTTTCAGGGCCTCCAGGTTAGTTATTACTAACCATGGAAATGTTCCCGGATAAAAAGTTATAGTTGATACAATATTGCCCTAGTCTCAGATTAAATAGGAGAATAATAGATTTGTGTCTTCTGATTCTATTCGTCAATTACAAAGTTCAGTGACTTGTTTATTGGGTATTGGTCCTATAGGGGAATTTAGAATGTCAAAAGTGACATAATTTATTCCGAATACATTCTTAGAGTGAAATCAACCATTAATGTATTTTATTCATCCTTTTGTTATGCTAACATCTCAGGGAAACTAAGTGACCCTAATGATAATTCGCTCCATGAATAAACCATTTAGTTGGAATAGAAGTCCCAAAGTAAAAACCCCAAGTAGTAGTTTGCCAGATTTTCCAAAACAAAATTCTGTTAATTTGTAAATGCATCCTTAATGTGAATGACCTGTCCCTTCCCACACACAACAAAATAATTTGGATAGTCGAAAGTCCTTATAAACTAAACAAAGAAAACAAATTACAGTCAAAGGCAGAATTAGTTTTTCTGTATTTCATAGACATCAGAGCAAACATTTTGAACATTCAGCTTCAACTGATGCTAGCATGCTTTTCTCTAATTCAGTTTATGTTTATATTACAAGAGTTCCCTTTAAAAGTGTGTTGAGACTTCTGTTACCCTAAATGAAAGTTCATAGTTGTTGACCACATGTGCAGTGTGAGTGTACAGTTTTGATGTATATTTTAAACCTCAGCAATAATTCAAAGTTTATAGATTACAGAAGATCCTTGATATTTGGAAATTATCCATATGCATTAATGCGTGTGTGCAAGCACATGCTCACATACACACACAGATGGATTTAGTAGATTTCTACTATGTTGAAAATAGACCTGAAAAGGAATGAAGGTTTCTGCTGGTGTTGAAAATAATGACAAAGTGAAAAGTTTTACGAAATGACTTATTAGGAAATAGAAGCTCAGGATAAATTAAAACCAGGCAGTCAAATTCAATGGTGACTTGGTTATATGTCACAAGCAAGTCCACCACATGTTTTATATAGAAATGTAAAAATAAGAATCATGATATTATTTCAGTAAGTACTCCAGGGAGAATTAATTTTCATAGGTTTGTAAGTGGGAAAATTTGGAGCTATTTTATAGAATCAAAAAGGATATGAAAAGACACTAAATGTCTACATTTAGTTATTATACATTATGAAAGACAGTATATGTATTATAATATTTAAGAATTTGAGGAGTCTTCATAGGCTCAGCATGTATGACAATATTTATTTAGGACAGAAATAATCATTGCACTCACTACTGATCTCTCACTCACTGAACACACACAAGTCAATTTGCTAGATACATGGGTTGTGTCTGGGTTTTGCTGAAATAGCATTAACATTAAAATGGAGTTTAAGATCAGCTATTTTTAAAAAACCTTTATTATGGTCATAGCTTAAAAGTTTATGTTCATAGTTACAGCTTTTAAGTCAGTTTTCAACTTAATTTTTAGAATAGAGTGAAAAATGAAAAAGTGTTACTGTAATAGAATTAATATAATGACACAGCATTTAATAGCAAAATAATTAGACAATAACATTCTACTTCTCATTAGAGGTATTTCATGAAAATTCAGGAGAGAATCATCCAGTCCTTACTTTTTTATTTTAATAAAGTATGTTTACTGGACACTAACATTCCACAATTAGTCAACATTGTTCTGAACAGCAGCTCATTTTATTTCAGTTCTTTGGTTTGCAGATACAAGTTTTGCCACTGGGAGTCGCTATTTATCCATATTTTGAAAAATCAGTTGCTTGAAGTGATGTAACTGGATAACTTGTAGTGCATGGTCTACATTTTAAAGAAACATTGCTGCAGGAAGAGTCTAAATTTAGATAGAGGTTCCTGAGACTAAAATACCATCCTTGGTAAATTAAGTGATTTCACAGAGCCAATGATTTTTCTAGAGATTTTATTCAGAGATAACTAAATAGTAATTATGTTCAAAATACCCATATATATATATTTTAGGAGTTAAAAATGCTCTATCAATTTGAGGCACTTTTGGACTGGATGCTTTCCAAGGCACCCGAGGAGACATGGAGCAAGAAAATAGACAAATCTGCCTGAGGACTTAGGAAGAAGGGCCAGGTTCCACTCTGGCTCCATCCCTCACTGGCTAAGGACCTGCTCTAGTCTCTCTCTCGCAGCTTTTGCCTTTGTAACATGAGGGTGAAAAGTGTCCATGATTTCAGTATTTCTTTCTGCTTCTGTCTTTTCAGAAATTCTTGTCACTATCCGTCTGATTTTAAAGTTTTTGGATAAAATGTTTTTACTCTTTCATTCTCCATGATAGACAAAGACAAGACAGCAACAACCAAAAAAAGTACTATTTTTTTTTGTTTTGTTGTTGTGTTGAACATTTTATGACAGCAGAATGAAGTAACTATTTCTAAAAGTTTTTCTTTCGTAGCAATGTAAAGTACAAAGGGGAACCTAGGCCCTGGAAATTTGTATCACATTTTCAGTCAGGTTAACATGCTTCTGATCAGTTTTGCATAAAGAATTTATGTTATTAATGCCTATTTTTCCAACTAATTGATCCAAAGGATAAAAGATTCCTGGCCCAGGAGCTGCTGGATTCTTTTTCTTTTCCAGCCTTTGGCCAAGGAGGATTCACTTTCAGATTCACTGACCCTTTACCCATCATCTTCAGGCTTGCTGCTGTTTCTGTCTCCAGCAGTAGATCTAAGCCAGGTATCCCCTGATTCTCTTTCTCAGATCTGTCAATGATACAAAAAACAACTAGTGTTTGTAGTATATTCTATAAAGAATTTCACACATTAAAAAAAATATTTTATTTATTTATTTGAGAGAGAGCATGCAGGTGGGTGGGGGTGGTAGACAGTAAGGAAGAAGCAGATTCCCCTCTGAGCAGGGAGCCCAGCATGGGACTCCATCCCAGGACCCTGAGATCGTGACCTGAGCTAAAGGCAGATACTTAACCAACTAAGCCACCCGGGTGCCCCAAGAATTTTACACACTTTTTTTTTTAATCTTCATAACAACCTTGTGAAAGGAAGTAAATAGTATTACCAACCCCTTTTTGAAATTCAAGAAATCAAGATCCAGAAGAGGTTTATCCAAGTGATTTGTCCAGAGTGTAAGCTGACTACTACTTGAACCCATATCTTCAGTCTCCAAAATTTTATATTCCCTTTTTTTTTTCTTTTTTAAGACCCAGATTCTCTTTTATACTAAAGTTCAGTTCACAGACCTCTGTTCTGGCATGTTTCCTTGTGTTTGAGACTCTGGACTAGTAGACTGTCTTACTGTGCCATCCATTAAGGACTGAAGTGTGTCTCCATAAAATTCACATCTTGAAGCCCTAACCCCCAGTAACTCAAAATGTGGCTGTCTTTGGAGATGGGGGCTCTGAAGAGATGATTAAGTTAAAATGAGACTGTTAGGATGGACCCTAACCCAATTTGGCTGGTGTCTTTATAGGAAGAAAAAAATTAGACACGTCTAAATGTTCATGCACAGAGGAAGAACTAATGAGGACATAAAAAGAGAATAACTACCTGCAGGCTAAGGAGAGAGGCCTGAGAAGAAAACAAACCTACTGACACCCTCATCTTGGATTTCTAGCCTCCAAAATGGTTAGAAAATTAAGTTCTATTGTTTAAGCCACCCAGACTATGGTATTTTGTTAAGAGGGCCCTAGCTGATTAGGATACATACCATCCATCCATCATTATCCACAATGACGTAGTATCTAACATGTTCCCAGCACTGTGTTGATGTTTGGTTTACAGGCATAAAAAATATAGTTTATGTTTCCAACACCCTCATAATCATATTATGTGTACTTATAGTGGTGATCTGGAGGGAAGGGAAGGCAAAAAGCTAATACTGTAGGGTAGGTATGCTAAGCTTTAATAGGGGATGCACAGACAATCTTGGGAGTACTGAGGACACTTAAAAAAATATTCACTTTATTTAAACTAAAAAAAATAAAAATAATTCACGATTTTCTCCCATCCTCCACCCCTCTCTCTTGCAACCACCACTCTATTTTCTGTATCTATAAACTTATTTCTGTTGTTGTTAGATTTCACATAAAAGAGAGATCATGTATTTGTCTTTCTCTATCTGATGTATTTTCGTTAGCATAATGCACTTGAGGTCCAAGTCTAGATGAGCTACAAAATAAAACTATTTTAAGACTCTGGAAATCAACCCAAAGCAAATAAGGCTGGAAATTATCTAACCCTTGAAATAAGGGAAGCCCCCTAGGTGTGTTCAGGATGTTTTATTTCCGGAGGGCACATCACAGTTCATGTGGTGAAGGGGAGTTAAGACTCAAGCAGAAATCCATAGTGTTAAAAGCTTAAGTGGTTAGAGCTACAGTTTAGGATTGCTAAATCAGCTGGAAATTGAGGAAGGAAGTACTGATAAGGAAGGAGTCACAGAAGGGGAAGGCTGTAAATCTGTGTATAAACTTCACTCATATCTTTGGATAAACCTGAACTATATATGCACATGGGTGAGTCTAAGGAATGTAGGCAAAACAACAGCTTGTAGACTGAAAATGCGAAGCAAAGATTTGAATTACTGCCTACCACATGCAATGACAGGAATTGACATTTAAATCTTCTCAGATGAGGAGGGTTTTTCATTGAAACCCCAGAAGGGCTGTGACTAAGGAAAAATTCTTATTACTTCAGAGCTAAGCATTCTTTCTAAGGTGAAGGCTAAAGTTAATCTGAAATAAACCCTTCCTAACAAAGTATAAAAGCAAGGCTCCACAGGTTTACGATAGGCACTAAACAATTGAGGTATCTGCTAATCGAATACCAGCACTCTTTTGAGGAAGATTCCAGAATCCAGGGTTTTACTGTGATCCACAGTATACAGCATTCAATTGAAATTTACTGCACACATGAACAAAAAGGAAGATGTGGCCCTATTTTTCAAAAGAAAAATAGACAGTAGAAACATTCTTTAAGATAATTCAGTAATGGGGCACCTGGGTGACTCAGTCGTTAAGTGTCTGCCTTTAGCTCAGGTCGTGATCCCAGGGTCCTGGGATGGAGCTCCGGTCGGGCTCCCTGCTCGGGCGGGAAGCCAGCTTCTCCCTCTCCCACTCCCTCTGCTTGTGTTCCCTCTCTCGCTATGTCTCTCTCTCTCTCTGTCAAATAAATAAATAAAATATTTTTTTAAAAAAAGATAATTCAGTAGTTAGAATTGGAAGACAAGGACTTTATTTTATTTATTTATTTATTTTTTACAAGAACAAAAATATACACCATTTAATTGCTTGATAGGGAAAAAAAACCCAACAAGTTTGCAAGGATGATGTCATAATCCCAATTCCTTACAAAGTTTGATCCAAAATGTCCAACATACTCTTGGATGTGGCTGGAGCTTGAGGCGCACAGGGCCGGAGACGCAGCAGACCCAGGACCTGGAGCAGCTCGGAGGCGGTGAATAATAATAGCTCTTCAAGTCTGCAATAAAAAAATGGCCTCCAATAAAACTACATTGCAAAAAATGGGAAAGAAACAGAATGGAAAGAGTAAAAAAGTAGAAGAGGCAGAGCCTGAAGAATTTGTGGTGGAAAAAGTATTGGACCGACGTGTAGTGAATGGGAAGGTGGAGTATTTCCTGAAGTGGAAGGGATTTACAGATGCTGACAGTACTTGGAACCTGAAGAAAATTTAGATTGTCCAGAGTTAATTGAAGCATTTCTTAATTCTCAAAAAGCTGGTAAAGACAAAGATGGTACAAAAAGAAAATCTTTATCTGACAGTGAATCTGATGATAGCAAAACAAAGAAGAAAAGAGATGCTGCTGATAAACCAAGAGGCTTTGCCAGAGGTCTTGATCTTGAATGAATAATTGGTGCCACAGACAGCAGTGGAGAATTAATGTTTCTCATGAAATGGAAAGATTCAGATGAGGCAGATTTGGTGCTGGCAAAAGAGGCAAATATGAAGTGTCCTCAAATTGCAATTGCTTTTTATGAAGAGAGACTAACTTGGCATTCTTGTCCAGAGGATGAAGCTCAATAATTGTTTACATTATATCCATATATATAAAATTTGTAGAAATTCCCCAGTATGAAGAACAGAGAGAAAAGAGATTTTGAAAAAAAGTAACCAATGCTTCCGTGACCTGTCCTCAGGGAGAGTAGCAGGAAATCTAGCATACATGTAATTGAAGTCTCAAAGGAAAGGGAAAGAGAGACTAGGACATTAAAGTAATTACTGAAAATTTTCCAAATTTGATTAAAAACAGGAATATCCAGTCGGCCCCAACTAGGATAAAAACAAAAAAGAACCATATGTAGGAACATCATAATCAAACTCTTGAAAACCAAAGATGGAGAGAAAATATTGAAGACAACTGAAGGAGGGGCACCTGGGTGGCTCAGTCGTTAAGCCTCTGCCTTTGGCTTGGGTTATGATCACCCTGCTCGGCAGGGACTCTACTTCTCCCTCTCCCTCTCCTCCTGCTTGTGTTCCCTCTCTCACCGTCTCTCTCTCTGTGTCAAATAAATAAAATCTTAAAAAAAAGAAAGATAACCGAAGGAAAGCAATACAATACATGACATACAAGTGAACAATAATATAAGTAACAGATGACTTTTTTTTTCTATTAAGGAAAAGAGTCAATACATGTACAATAAGAAGACTGGCAGATAATAAAACAGGCATATAAAGTGTTACATATAATGAACAGTTTATACTCAAAATTATTCTTGATTGCCTATATAAAGAATATAATTATTTAATTAAAAAATAAAGGGTCATAAATAACAATAAAATATAATGTTGGACAAAAACTAATGGGACACCAAGGGACTGGATTGAGTGGGAGCAATTCTAATTGCCAGCCAGATTCTTTTCTTTGCTTAACTTTTTTTTCCCAAGTTTTTATTTAAATTCAAGTTAGTTAACATATGATATAGTATTGGTTTCAGGAGTGGAATTTAGTGATTCATCATTTCTGTATAACACCCAGTGCTCATCACAACAAGTGCCTCCTTAATGCCCATCACCCATTTAGCCCACCCCCACCCACCTCCCCTCCAGTAACCCTCAGTTTGTTCTCTGTAGTTAAGAGTCTGTTTTATGGTTTGCCCTTCTGCCCCTCTTTTTAAATTTTTTTCCCCTATCTTCATCTGTTTTGTTTCTTAAATTCCACATATGAGTGAAATTGTATGGTGTTTCTCTTTCTCTGACCAACTTATTTCACTTAGCATAATGCACTCTAGTTCCATCCACATCATTGTAAATGGCAAGATTTCATTCTTTTTAACGGCTGAGTAATATTCCATTATGTGTGTATTTATATTTATATATACATATATTTATACACATATTTTATATATCTATATCTATATATATATCTTCATTCATCAGTCAGTGGACATTTAGGCTCTTTCCATAGTTTGGCTATTGTTCATAATGCTGCTATAAACATCAGGGTGCATGTACCCCTTGAAAACAATACTTTTATATCCTTTGGGTAAATACCTACTTGTGCAATTGCTGGGTAATTCTATTTTTAACTTTTTGAGGCACTTCCATACTGTTTTCCAGAGTGACTGCACCAGTTTGCATTCCCACTAATAGTGCATATGGGTTCCCCTTTCTCTGTATCCTCACCAACATCTGTTGTTTCCTGTGTTGTTGATTTTAGCCATTCTGACACGTGTGAAGGGATTTCTCATTGTGGTTTTGATTTGTATTTGTCGGATAATGAGTGGTATTGAGTGTGTTTTCATGTGGGAGGACAAGGACTTTATGTCAGCTATTATAGATATAGTTCAAGAAAGGAAACGATGCTGAAAAGATGAAGAATCTCAGCTGAGAAATGGATGTTATAAAAAAATGAAAATTCTACTTAAAAGTGTAATATTTGAAAAGTAGAGTATTCCAATGGGTTTAATAGCAGATAGAAGATAGCAGACAAAGAGGTTGGTCAACAAACTTGAAAACCAGTTGATAGAAATTATACAATCTGAAGAATAGAGAGAAAAATAATTGAAAAAAAAAGAATGTTAGTATAGAACATATCAAGCTCTCTAATACGATGTGCAACTGATTTTACAAAAGGTAAAGAGACAAAATGAAGGTGAGAAATATTTTTTTTAAGATTTTATTAATTTATTTGACAGAGAGATACACACAGAGAGAGGGAACACAAGCAGGGGGAGTGAGAGGGAGAAGCAAGCTTCCAGCAGAGCAGGGAGCCTGATGTGGGGCTCGATCCCAGGACCCTGGGATCATGACCTGAGCCAAAGGCAGACGCTTAACAACTGAGTCACTCAGGTGCCCCAAAGGTGAGAAATATTTAATAACAGCTAAATTTTTCCAAATTTGGTAGAAAATCTCAATGTACAGAAACATAAAGCTGAGTAGACACCAGGAGCATAAAGACATCACATATACACAACACGAGGCACATCATAGTCTCAAATTATTGGTAAATAAAAGGTAAAGAAAGATAAAGGAATTTTGAAAATAGCTGGGGGTAGGAGAGAGACACATGTCTTAATGGAAACAATTGCAGAAATTATGACTGACTTCTCATGAGAAACAATGAAGCCAGAAGATAATGAAGTGATAACTTTGAAGTTCTCACAGGGGGAAAAAAAAGATCAATAGAGCATTTTATACCTAGCATTCTGTATCAAAAATAAAAGCAAAAGAGGCATTTACAGATACATAGATGCTGAAATATTTCAGTTTCAGAAGACTTAGAGCATAAGAAATTCTAATGGAAGTTATTTACAATAAAGAAAATGATTTCAGATACAAACCTCTATCTGTGGGCTTCAGGTAAAGGGCTCTAAAAATGGTAAAACGAAGTTAAAGATAAAAAACTAATTTTTTCCCAATGTCTTGAAAAGATACCTGTTTACTGTAATTTATACCCTTGAATTGTGAGCCTATAACATATATAAATATAAAATATATGACAACAGCAAAAAGGTCATGGAGGAAATGGTACATGGAATTATATTCTTGGAAAGTTCTTACAGTTTACATAAAGTAGTATAATATTAACTCTATGTAAGTGTTAGAGAAATGAATTTTGTAATCTCTAGAGTATCCAGCAAAGTTACCAAAAGAATACCAAAAGTTAAACCGAAAAGCTGCTAAAGGAATTAAAAATAAGTTACTAAATATATTTGAATACTTTTAAAAGAAATTTGAAAACAAGAGAAGTAGGAACTAAAACAGATCAGACTAATGGTAAACAAATAGAAAACTGTTAGATCTAAGTATAATAATATTAGTTATTATATGAACAAAAATAGACTAGAAACTCATTTTATTTTTTTTATTTTTTATTTTTTTAAATTTTTTTAAAAGATTTTATTTATTTATTTCACAGAGGGAGAGAGATCACAAGGAGGCAGAGAGGCAGGCAGACAGAGAGAGGGGGAAGCAGGCTCCCCGCTGAGCAGGGAGCCCGATGCGGGCCTCGATCCCAGGACCCTGAGATCATGACCTGAGCTGAAAGCAGAGGCTTTAACCCACTGAGCCACCTAGGCGCCCTAGAAACTCATTTTAAAAAGCAGAAATTGATAAGGTGGCTGGGTTATGGACATTGGCGAGGATCTGTGCTATGGTGAGTGCTGTGAAAGGTGTAAGCCTGATGATTCACAGACCTGTACCGCTGGGGCAAAGAATAATAATAAAAAAACCCCAAAAACCAAAAACAAACAAACAAACAAAAAAGCAGAAATTGTCCTACTGGCTTAAAAAAAAGCAGTTCTCAGCCATATGCCATATATAAGAGATTCACTTAAGATTTATGTATTTATTTGAGAGACAGAGAGAGAACATGTGAGCAGGGGGAGGGTAGAGGGAAAGGGAGACAGAAAATCCTCAGGCAGACTCTCCACCAAGCACAGACCCTCCCTTCCCCAACTTGGAGCTCAATCCCAGAACCCTGAGATCATGACCTGAGCCAAAATGAAGAGTTGGACACTCAACCAACTGAGCCACCCAGGAACCCCATAAGAAATTCACTTAAAAAACAAAACCCAAATAGGTTGAAAGTAAAAGGATAGAAAATGCAAATGGTAACCATAAAAAGCTAACATGACTACAGTAATAGCAGGCAAGATCCATCTCAAGACAAATAATATTATATGAGATAAAGAGGGTCATTTCAACGTAATGATAAAAGGACCAATTAATTGAGAAGATGTAAGTATAGATACACCTAATAATAGACCTTGAAAGCACATTCTTCAAGATAAGAACTTCAAGCAGAACTAATGGGAGAAATTTACACACAAACATAGTTAGGGATTTTAACATTGCTTTATCAGTATTTGATAGAATAATTATATATAAATCAGTGAAAATATACAAAATTTTAACCTTGACCTAATTGATACTTAGAACACTTAAGCCAATAATTGTAGAGTATATATTCTTTGCAAGGCACATAGAACATTCTGCCAAACAAATAATATGCAGAGTCATAAAATATGCCTCAATACATTGCAAAAGATTGTATTTTATAGAGTGTATTCTCTATCCTAACAGAAATACATTAAGAGTTTACCATCATTGTGATGGAAATGAGGGAAGAGGAGGGCTCTATTATAAATCCAGAAGCTATGCTTATGCCTAAAATTGTGCCTGGTAAATTGGATCCACTATGAATATTTGAATCAGAAATCCACATTTACCGTCTATTTCTGGAGAAGCCTTTCAGTTAATAATTCATAGTTATAGTCTAAAAGAGGCTTTGAAAAAAATCCTTTAATACCGCCACAGTCATGCTGAGATTGGGTGGAGGTAGCAGGGCTCTTAAGCATATCATTGACAACTTGATGTGCCTCTCCTGTTGCTTTCTATTGTTTTATTTCCCCCATGCTGCTTAATTTTGTCTTCCACAACATGGCCTTTCCTGCTCATCCAAATCATCTTTCAAACTCAGTTTTGCTGGAAAATATTACATAGTACTTTATAAACCTGAATCTACAATCTGGATTCAAAATACCTAATTCTTCAGTAAAATCTATCTTAGCACCACTAATTACCCAGTTTAAGGACACTTTATGTTGCTTTCTCTTAATATCAATAACATAATTTTTATCCTCCCTTCATTCCTGCTTCCTTCTTTCTTTCCTCCTTCGAACGGTAAATATTTATTAAGAGCAAGTTATTTCCTAAATAACGAGAGTATAGAAGTGAACAAAATAAAGTCCCTTACTCTAATAGAAGGACATGGGTAATAAACATTAAAAAAGAATATATCACATGCTACGTACTGTCACTGCAGGAGGTCAATGAGAGGACATGACCTAAGTGAGAGAGAGGCAGCCTGTGGAGAGTAAGGTAATGTTGATACCATCTGGATGGTATATGTAACTGGACCAGTTCAGGCCTCTGTATATACTCTTGAGATTGCGGGTAGGTACAGAGATCTATTCATCTTACAGCCACTCAAGACAAGCCTTGTGTGCCAGTTCCCTTGCTTATTAAACCTATCACCTACCAACCTGGCCTGCATCTTTTTTAGTCTCTCCTTGCCTTCCATGAACAGGGGCCAGTTTCAGATTTCACCTAGGGAATTTCCAAGGCTACAAATCAATAACTGGGCAGCTAGTCAGGAGACTGGAGAAATGGGTCTTGGGAAAGGAGTATCCATGGGGGATATCCTTGGTTGGCCATCGACCTCTACGTGGGGAAGGATGGCTGGTCTGTTAGACACTTGCAGATAGCTGCATGGATTTTCAGGGGATGCCTTGAAAACTCCTGCTATTTTAATGAGTTTTTTGAAGAATCGTGCAGAGTATACTGCAGCAGCGAAGAGAAACGAACGTGGCTACAGTAGGCCGGACTCTCGTGTGGACAACTCTGCTGGCCACTGATGCCCAACTAGAGGTTGAAGGTCAGGTTATAAAATTGGAAGAAGGGCTGAGGTTAGAGAAGGGTGTGTGGGTGCCCACTACTCTGCTAGCTTCTGGGCTAGAAGATAAGGTGGGAAGGCAGGATACAGGATAATAAGTTGGAAATCTTAGCTTGCTGTTTTGCAAAGCTAGGAGGGTGCAAGCTGCAGTGGATTAAGCCCCGAGTGCTTCTGACAAAGCCTGATTGGGACACTAAGAAGTGAAATCCCTGGAAAAGTGAGTGGAGTGAAGAGGAAGATGTTATTGTGATTGACTGTGAAGTGGACAAAATGCCCCTGCTCTTTGACCCCTAAGCAAAAGCATAGGGACAGCCCCAGCCAGTGGGCCAGTCCCCAGTTGAGGGAGCATTCATGTTGAAAGAATATGCTCTCACTTGAGCTTATTGGTATGGCTGCCAAGTCCCAGCAAAAGGCTGGGGAAAGTAAACAGGCATGGGTAGTGTGGCTATGGGATACCGGGAGTAATGGCTTTTCTCTGACAGGGCAGGAGGCAGAGAAAATGAGCATTATTACCACACACCCTGCCCTCTGGCTATGCCTGCATGTGCTCAGGGAGTTCAATCTACTCACTCTTTTATGATGTGGATTATTCTATTCTGCAGGGAGGTTTGGTTCACTGAGGGGGATCTCCCTTTGCACATGGGACCCTGGAAATCTATAGAGGAGATGCAATAAATTAGGGCGTTGGGAATGAGAGAGACTATTTACTCCCCCTGTCCTCAAAGACCCTGATCAGGCCACATTCATTGCACCAGTGAAAGTCAAGATATTCCAGTCTGGCTTAGCACCTGGTGTGAGACACTGATATCCAGTGGTGGGATAAGATGTTTATGATATTGGGTAATCCAATACTTAACTGGGGAAACTGACAAATCCTGAGAATGGGTACAGACTGTGAGAAAGACCCAAGACAGAGGGAACTCAAGAAGCCAAAAAGCTATCCTAATTGGCCCTGAGGGGTCTGGTAAAAGTAATCCTGAAATAAGTGTGGTTTGACTTCATTGCTGCCAAGACCCCACCTGAAAAGATAGACCCGAAACCCAATGCTGTGTTGGTCGGCCCACAGAAAGCCTTAAAACCTGCTCAGTAGTTCAGATCTGCCCCTACTATCACTAGTACCCCATCTGTTCCCGCAGAGGCCTTACAGATACAGTCCTGTTCGGGATGGATGCCTTCCATGCCCCAAGTGTAAGATGCAGGCCAAGATCACCTCCAGGTCAGGGCCATTGCGAGTAATCCAGACCCCAGGTTGAGCTCACTATTCACTAGCCCCCCAGAAATAAACAAAAGGTGACAGTTCTGTTTGATACTGAAGTCAAATGTACTCTAATACATGGTAACCCTCAAAAGTTTTCTGGCCCCTCAGTGCCATCAGTGGTTGTAAGGGCAAATGGTTATGGTCAGGAAGATCCATCTGATACTGAAAATTGGGTGTTCTGTGCCATGAGAATGTGAGGTTTTTATCTCTCCAATACCAGAGGAAATTTGGCACTGATATTCTACAAGGTCAAACTGCAAATTTCTATCAGTGCATTCCACCTCTGAGTTAGAGTATTCAAACCAGTGCTGAGGGCAAATACCAACCAAGAATCAGCAAGCCTATTGCCCTGCAAAAACAACAACAACAACAACAAATATATATATATATATATGTATGTACACACACACACACACACACACACACACACACACACACACACATATATGATTGTCAAACAATATAAATTGCTGGGGGAGAGGGGAGCGTGAGGAGATAAGAGAAACTATCTGAGAACTGCTCCGGGTAGGTATTGTATGCCTTGTGTATAGTGCTTTTGACAGCCTGGTATGGCTGTAAACAATGATTGTAAGGATGAATAAGCAAGTGTAAAGAGAGAATAAATGAAGATAAAGACAGGGTGACTGGAGGAGATGAGGTGACAAGTGGTGTTGTTTTGTAGAGGATCATCAAGAAGGTGACATTTGATCAATATGTAAAGGCAACTAAAGAATGAGCCATGTGGATCCCAGGAAGGAGAGGATTCTAAGCAGAAGGTAGCAAGTGCAAATGTCCTGATTTGGGTTTGCTTGGTGTATTAGAGTAACAGCAGTGGAGTCCAGTGAACCTGAGGAAGGGTGAGTGAGCCAGCGGTAGTGGCCATAATGCCTGAGAGATGTCATGGATTATAGGTAATGGATTTGAGATTTTACTCTAAGGAAAATGACAGGTTTTATTATGTGCACACAAGTCTTTTAGATAAATTTTTGCTAAACTTTCTGAAATTCCTAAAATTGATAAAGTGTTGTAGTTCCAGTTATGCTGGACTTTATATTCAAAAGTAGAAAGAATTAAATTTTTATGTGTTAAATAATTATAAATAAATAGTATTCTGGGAAGAATGTAATTTCCCTGAAGTAAATGATAATAACATCTTAAATTGATAAATAATAGCAATATAACTTTATTCCAGCTGTTCTGAGCTCTATGTGGGAGCACTTGGGACACTGTCAATTACTTCCAGGAGTTACGGTAGAACTTGGAAATTATTTCTTAATAGTTCCTCTCACAAGTGTAATACTTAAGTAGTATCAAACACTGTCAAAATAAATAAATATAGTGTTTTTGATACTGAACTTGTAAGACCAGGCTGAGTCTGAATCTTTGCTTTGCTACATACTTTTTGACCTTGAGGAAATTCCCCCAGTGTCTTTGAGTCTCAAGTTCTTTATTCCTAGCATGGGCATAATAGTCTCTAATTCATAGATTATATATGCAAAGCACTTATACCACTTTTTACCACAGAGTAAGCATTTAAAATAATTATAGCTATAATTATGTTGTTTTTGTCTCTCCTATTATTGTTACATATTGAGCAGACTAAAATAGGTTACAATGTTTGCATTCTGTTCACTTAAGCATACTTATTAATATTATTCTCATTTTTTTGATAGTCTTAAGGATCTAAAAGTAATATGTATAGGAGTAAAACAAAGAAACAACCTCCATAAATGAAAATAATTTAGACAAATAAGCAATACATTCTTCTATACAAGTCAATTAACATGAAATTTTAATTTCAGACTACCCAGTATTATTAGGACTTAATATTTGTTCAAATATTTTTGCCCAAAGAATGTTTGACAATTGCTTTATTTATTCTTGACTGGCATGTTGCAGATAATAAATGTTCAATAAATGCTTGCCAAAGAAAGAGCAAGTGAGTGTGTGTGTGTGTGTGTGTGTGAGAGAGAGAGAGAGAGAGAGAGAGAGAAAGAAAGTGAGAGAGAGAAAGGGGAGGTTAAAAAGTAAAACATCTTGAAATTGAGATTTTTGTGCACTGCTGATAGGAATGTAGAATAGTGTAAGCCACTATGGAAAACAAAATGGCAGTTCCTCAAAGAGTTATAGAATTTCTAGAAATTGCACTTCTATGTGTATACTCAAAAGAAATGAAAACAAGGACTCAAACAGGTATGTGTATACCAGTGTTTATAGCAATATTATTTATAGTCAGCCAAAAGGTGGAAACAACCCAGATGTCCATCATCAAGTAAATGGATAAACAAAACATGGTGTATACATACAATGGAATATGATTCAGTCTTAAAAATGAATGGAATTCTGATCCATTCTTTGGCATGGACAAACCTGAAAAACATTATGCAATTTGAAATAAGCCAGTCACTAAGAAGCAAATATTGTATTATTCCACTTCTATAAGGTACCTAATTTGCCTAAATTGGCAAATTCATAGAAGCAGAATGTACAACAGAGGTTACTGGGGCTGGGGGAGGGGAGAATGAGGACTTATTGTGTAATGAGTACAATGTTCTGGAAGTGGTGATGGTTGCACAAGTTTGTGAATATACCTAATCCACCTGAATTTTACACTTCAAATGGTAAATTTTATGTATACTTTATGTCAACGAAAAAAGAAAACATAATCTTTTCAGAATTTAGAAAAGCAAAGTATCTCCAAAAGTAAATTGTTTAAATATTACCCAGATGAATACAAGCATTCATTAGTAATACATGTTGGATTATCCATTTCTTTATTGAATATTTATTACATATTATGTTCATTTTTCCCAGCCCATTTCCTAGAGCACTGTATACCAGCCAAGCAGTTTGGGGCAGGGGAATTGGGTGGTCATATTTCTGTATCCTCCAGTTTTCTTTCAGCCTACCAGGGTAACTTAGTAGCTCTTGACACAGAGATTGCTGCAGAGATGGGTTTTGCCCAGGTATCAAGTGATACATTAAGGGTTACAATATTAATGTCTACACAAAGAGCGTGACTGTAGAGTAACTACCTCAGCTACTGAAGGCTTCCATTCTCCAAGAATGGAGTGTCAGTGGTATCATGGATACTTTTATAGCCTAGTATCACAACCAACCTATACTAAAAACTATGTTTCAAGTAAATTCACTCGCATGTTATGAAAGATTAAAGACTCACTCACCTGTCCTCAGAATAGGTGTCAATACTTGGATCTTTTTAAAATTTAAACTTTAAGTTTAAAAATAACTTGAGAGCCTACTAGAAAAACCACTGGCAAACAGGAGGAGAAACATGTGAAGCTATAAAAAGTAATGTATTTTTTCCCTCTTTGTTTAATATGTTAAATGCAGAATAGTGCTAGTATATTCCTAGGTTCATTTAACCTAAACTCTGCAATTCTCAAAAACATTCAGAAAAGATAGTGCCCATCCCACCCCCCTCCAACTCTCTTAGTTAAAGCAAGAGAATTTCCTAAAGCAAACAGAGACAAATTGTTCCCAGTCGAAAATAAATCACCTTTGGTGGAGGTGGGAAGGGCTTATGACTGCAGAGAACACAATAGCTGAAGTTATTTTGGTTCTGCTTCTCTGCTCAGTAAGTGCAGGCTTGTGTCCTTTCTCCTTATCCCTCTCCTTTTCCATTATCTGTTTGTCAAAAGAGAAACAGCAAAAATAAAGTAAGATAAAATAATAAAATAAAAATTATAGAAATAGACTATTGAATCAGATATAATCTTGGAGAAACAGTCTAAAATTCTGTTTTTGATGTTTTAATGATGCAAATGTACACGAGATTCATTTTAGTATCGCTTTTGTAAAGGGAGATGCTCTTATATCTAAGGGTACGTTTTCAACTGGAGTTTACTAGGTAAAATGGCTTTCTATAAATACATGGAACAGGGTTATATTGGAAGGACTACCAAATAGGGTTCTTAATGTTGCACATCCTAATATTTCAAAGCATTTGACTACCATCACCCTAAATGTCTAATTGTGGAAAATAAATTGCCAAAAATTGTTTTACGTTTTTTCTAAATAGTGCTTTGGGTAAGTCAGGAAAATGACATTCACGGGAAGACAAATGGTTGAAGGGTTTAAAAGAATAAATAGAAGAAGACTGACAGAGTAAAACCCTAGAAGAGTGTTGAGGAGGTGTGGGAACCACCATGTGAGAGGGATTTAGGAGAAAAGTGGCTTCTCACTGTTCTCCACTTGAATTCAGAGCAATTGTTTGTGCTTTTTAGTTTAAATATATATACGACTTCAAAATTCCCCTAGATGAGGAAAGTCTGAGTTTCTGCATTTAGAAACCTAATGGCATGGTAGAGAAATTATTCCTCTAGAGGGCTAGAAACTAAAGGAGGAATGAACAACCCAACCACAGGCAATAAGTTTCAGTTCCCTTAGAAGATGATCTGAAAATATTAAAATGATCCTGGCAGCGAACGTGTGGTGGGAGGGGTCAGGGTAGGAGACCTGAGGCTGCACTGGAGGGTCTCCTACACTAAGGTGTCCATAGTGGTTCCAGGCTCTGGGTAAATGACTCACTCTCCCCATCTTAGAATTCCTCTTCCACTATATTTTCCTCTAGGTGTATTTATTATGCAAAGAAAATTATAATGAGTAACAACTCTGAAATAAAGTCACTCAAAACCCCAGCTCTTAAATGATGTTTAATGTTTTATTTTTCCTTGCTCCTTTAAAGTATTTATTGTTCACATGCACTCATTTTTAAATAATTGCAATCCCTTCATAGATACAGTGGTGAACTCACAATCTTTTCACCCCAGCCTTTGTTTATGAGAATTACTCCATGTTCCTGTTAGTTTTAAAATAATCTCATTAGTGGCTGTGACTGCCTATTTCTGTAGTGTTTGAAAATTAAGTTTTATCATTCTTTCCTAGTCATACATAATATTAAGAATAGGTAGTAAAATTCCTTTAGAGGGGAACTGCTTTTATAAAAGTATATTGCAAAAGTCTGAGGCACAAGGTGAGACATTAAGGCATTGGCTAAGACTAAGACTTCTGAGAATGTGCACAAGTACATGAGAGAAACATAATGAAATTATTGAGGATCCTTGTGAGACAATAGAAAGTGAGTGCTAAAAAGAGCCATTAATACTGATATGGTCACTGTTGATTAGCTTTTTTTCATTGTTATTCTTATTTCTTTTTCTTATTTTCTTATTTTGTTTTTCATTTTTTCTTTATAAAGATTTAAAGAAAAAACATACGCCTGATAAGAATTGTTCTTCATAAAAATTGCCAAATTATTTCTGAAAGTTTGCTATTGACTTTGCCATCAACATAAAATAAGAATAATAAATTCCCTTTATTATTATTAGCAGACTCCCTATGTTACACAGCGTTTAAATGAACCCAACAAAATCTCATGGTGAGTATAGAGTGAGAAAAAGGACTGCCTAAATTGCTTTGAAGAGAAAGGGAACAGGGTGGGTGTATGCTGACAATAATTATATTTGCCAGTTGTATTATATCCTGTAGTACCTAGTTACTGTGTTAGTGGTTAAAAATCCCTTCTCTAGAAACCGTCTCCTCATGCATTTTCATGGATGTAGTGAGAGTTGCCATATGACTGCTACAAAATTTGGTCCTCCATTCTTACAGTTTGTTGGGCCAGATATCAATCCTTGACTCATGTAGGTGATTAAGTTTACTGCCTGGGAAGGCAGATGAAAATTAAAAGTCCATTTATCCTTGGTTCCAAGGTTATAATGTGAGAGAGCCATGGATTATTGGGCTGGTTGTTTCACTACATGAACTAAGTAGGAGATGAAACTTATCTGTGGGGAGATTATGAGAGAGGAAGATCTAAAGGGAGGCACAGACATAGGATGGAGAAGGAAGCTGATGGCATTCAAGCTCATTGTTCCAATTCTTTCATGATCTTTAAATCTTGAATTCTCCTATGTTTCCTTTTCTACTCTTGAGGGCTCTTACATAGATGTATAGTACTCTTGTACATTTTTTTGCCTGTATGGTGATCTGCTCTGGAATCTGACCTAGAAATCTCATCCATTTCAGTGATGAATTTTGCTCTTCATTAAACTTCCATTAACTATCAGTTAAGAAATTTCTAGTTCCTAGAAAAATAATTATCTGATAAACTAATTCTTTGTTATGCTAGTTATTTCAGAAAACTTAGGGACAATCACTCAGCAAAATGTGAGACTTTGACATAGTCTGGATTGGTCTCTCTATTTTCTAACTTTCATCTCTGCCTGTCTCTTTTTTGGGACTTGCTGCTTCTCTCTTCTGAGCCTCTTTTTTTTATTTCTGCTTTTCTTCAGCTGTCTGTATGTGGCTTATATATGAGATGAGCGGATGGAGGAACTATATACAAAGCCAACAAATAACTTTAATATTTGGTTAGAGCTGAACAATTCCACTTGGGCTCCATGATCACTGCATAAACAATAAAGTCCCATGCCCACCTGCTAACACCACTCTTCACTTTTCATCTACTTATCGCTTATCCTGACACATGATATGTTTCACTTTTAGATCTACTGATAATCAACATATTCTCACTATATCACCTGTGCCATTGGATGACAGAGACAAATCTGATAAACAAAATTTGTCATTTCACCTAGCCATGAGTCACATGCGGACTGATGACTGATGTGATGGATTGGCTACATTGTCGGGTGTTCACTACTGATCCAATGGCAAGAGGTGTAGAGTTACAGAGAATGAACCAGTCACTTAGGCATAGCATGGGGAAATCCTTTTAGTAGAGGGAGTGGAACGACATGATATTAAATAATTCAGTGTTTTTGCTGAAATATCAATTCATCTTAACCATGAAATGTGATAAGAGAAATAATTTTAAAAATATAATAAACTAATTCCTTCCTTCCTCACACTCTTCCCTCTCTTCTTCTGTACGAATGTATACACACACACACACACACACACACACACACACACACACACACACACACACACAGAGCCTCTGGAGTTGCGGTTAATGATCCTAATTTTTCAAAACTAACCATGAAATAACCCACAGTGGTTGTCATCTCTAGGGTGACACAGCTCTTAGGAGGCATGTTTAGTCGTAATTTTCTTTCTTTTTCATTTGTCTTCCCCTTCTCCATCAGGAAACTATAGAGGATAGCACAGTAGAAAGAGCATTTATAGACCAGCAACATAGATCCCCTAACCACCACCAACTACCCAAATGTCTTTGGGAAGTCATCTAAGTTTATGCATGTATTTATATTTAACATAGACAAAAGGAAAATTTGATGACTCTGATATTCAGAGTGTGTGTTTATAAAATTGTCAGTTTTTCAAATACGAGTGGCTATGGGTCCAAATTTTTGAGTAGCAATACAAAAATGAATAAATTATCATTTATATAATTTACAATACCTAGAAAATAAAAAATAGTTTCTGGCTTCTAAAGAAAATAACATTTCTTTTTACTAAAGTGAAAAAGCTGTTCCGCCCAAGGGTCTTCATGGAGATGGCATCATATAAATTTAATTAAAAGTACTCCTAACTATATCCTGAAAGTAACTATAGGAGTAGTCATTCCTGCTGTCATTAAGGGAATAGGCTCTGAGTGACCTTAGGTAAATTACTTATCTCTTTGTGACCCAGCTTTCTTATCATAAAATAGGGAAAATAATAGTGTCTAACTCAAGTGTTATTTGTGAGGATTAAGTGAAATCTCACACACATGATTGTAGAATAGTGCCTGGCACATAGTGAACACATAATAATAAGTTATCATTATTACTGAATCATGGTTTATTACTTAAAAATTATATCAAAGTAGAATAATAGCTTAAACACAAAATTGCATTTCTCTCACAATAAGGTTTTTAGCAAGCCAGAAGTTTCAAAGTTCAGTGATGGTCAAACTCAATCCACAGAGATACTTTAAAATAGATGAATGAATGGACTACTTGTTCTTCAGTCATCTATAAATAGTTTCATTCAACCTAGTTTTTGATAGTTATTGATCAGCAGTGATTTTTGTGGTTATACTCTTTGACAAGTACTTGAAAAACAGCTTTTCTGAGTTGTTAAGACCAAAACTTGTGTTTTGAAGGGGCAAAAAAGAGATTTCAAGTTGAGGAGCTTGATAAAGACACATGTCCTAATAGAAATCCTCTATCTCTACATGGAGATGAACAGAGGCTATCTGGGGAAATAGCAGCATTTTAGTTAAAATATAATTTGGATTTGACCCAGCATCTAGATGAATGTGTAGTTGAAGTTCCTACACTTTGGACAGAGAGCAGAGGCACTGTGATTTCACCTTGGAATGTTTTGGAAGCAGGTGTAAAAAATTGCTCACTTCCACCGTAAACAAAAGCTCAGTGAAATACTCATAGAATTTTTAACCTTGAGCAAAATTCTTTTCTTGTATATGCTCCAAATATATACCAAAGTAACTACATGGATTTAACATACTATACAGGTTTATTGATTAAGAGCCACTTAAGAATTATAGAATATGGGCCCAAAATAATCATTTTGGTTATAGAATGTTTCATGGTACAATTTATACTTAAAATTATTCTGGTGGCTCTCTGTAGGCTAGATTCTTGGAAGGCAATGGTGAAATCAGGAAGATAAGTTAGGATGCTATAGCAGAAATATAGGTGAAACATTTATGGCTCAAGGTAAATCAGTTCAAGGATTTATAAAACTGTATCATAGGCAACCCACAAGATTCATTCCTAATCCTGATGTTCATATCCCCAGGTTCAGCTAAATCTATCAGTGAATATGGGAAATAAAAGCTAAAATGTCATCAAACTGATATTTTTTATCTTAGCAGTGGATGTATTCCTTGATGGGGGCAATGTATACTTTAAAACCATGCACAGTTTTTCAGGGCAATGAACTGAATTAAAAGAGTTTGCAGTGGTGTAAGCCAGGTGACAGTCCCTTTGCAGTTGACATAGATAAAGATGGCCAAATTACCCTTCTTTTGCCATTTCTTTCGTCTGCATTCTGGAGATTTAAAAGTCCAAAGAATTATGAAAGTGAACAGATAATTCCTCTAAAGTTCCAAGTTTCCTGCTAGAAAAATAGTATCAGAAAAAAATTCCATCAGGGTTCTTATTTTTGCCTGTCCGACTACCCATATTTCAGAAAAGAAATGATAGTAGTTGAAGTTTATGTTCCAGGGTATCTACTATACTAAAATTAGGAAATTTCTGAATCAATATATTTATATTGCCCACCTGGCAATATTAAGAGATATTACCAATACAGAAATTATCTAAAGGCAGATGAGGTCATATGTGTTAAATTTGAAAGTTTGTCAAGAACCGTGAAGGGTCTGAGATTTTATCCTACTTGCAAGATAACAAGTTGGCCTCTCAGAGTTTCATGGATACTGGCAGGAGACATGAGACTCCTGGTCAATGACAAAAGATTTTATTACTTCCAGCATAGCAGATGGCATGAATTTCAATTTGTATGTGACCGCCATCAAGTCCCATAGGAGCAATGTAGAGGTGGGTGCAGATGCACGCTGTGTACACCATGCATTTGTATCATAGCTGAGGAACCCAAGTTTAAGGAACCCCAATCTCTTACAAGATGGCTACAGGCAAACCTGTCCAGTCTTTGCTCTGAAGGGAGATATTTATCTATATTATACTTGACAGCAAACAAATCTGCCCTCTGCTTCAGAGATAGTCTTATCTGTCTTCCATGGCTGTTTGCTATTCAGATATTCTTCAAAAGATAGTCCAGAAAAATGTCTGTCAATAACTTTGCTCGTAACACATATAGAAACATGAGAGACCTATAGAGAATTTTGTCCCACAATGGGGCACAGAAATAGTATTCATAATAATTTTAACTGTGGAAAATTTGTCATCATTATTAAAAAATTATTATTATAAAATGTATAGCTATCAATGCCTTGTGACATATCTATATCCCCTTGAAGTATCTGGGTTGAGAAGCTATTTTGTATATGATGTAGTCAGCTTAAATTTGGCTCTCCCATCAACCAAGAACAGAAAAATGTTCTTTCTTGGGTCTTCAAAGCGATGGAACAAGTTCAGTTAGGCTTCTTTGTGAGGATTCCATTCTGTCTCCTCCAACTACTATTTTCTTCTACTTGGTTTTTTACTACAAATAACAGCTAGAGGTCCTGTAGCCTGTGGGGAACAGTGAGGAAGCTACAAAGAGAACATGGTGTTTTTCTTTCCCATCATGTAAGATATTGAGATAATTTATGAAATTATTGGAAATAGTATGCAGAAAACCAAAACACTGTGTCCTAAAAAGTAGCAGTTTTCCTGAGTTGTATCTCATATGCTTTTCACTGAACTTTGAAAAGAAACTTCAACTGTTTATAAGTTAATAATAAATGGTGTTAGCACAGCACAACTGTGTCTATAGGTTTCTTACTGTGAATCTCAGTGCTGTAACTAATAACCCATATTTTTCAGAATTAATCATGGCTCCATGGGTTCATGGTGGCTTTGGGTGCTTATTTGGTTATCTGGAAGTATGTTTAGTTTTGTCTTTCAACAAGCTGTTCAGCACTGCGTTAAATGACTTGTAATCATTTCTTCCTCTTATTTCACTTTCCTCTCCATTTGACCTGACTACCAAGCTAATAGCATACATTCCAGATTTTTGTGTAGAGTAACTCAAAGTAAAATTAAATTTCTGTAAATTCATGAAATATGAGTGGATAAAGAAAATGCAGTTACTGTATTTTTTTAAAGCTAATTTGAAAGCTTTGGGAAAACATGATAATGGAAGTCACTAAAAAAATTGCTCTCAAATTAGGATTGGGTGAGTCAAATGTGAATGATTAGGAAAAATAAAGGAATGAAAAAATTGAAAGATTTTGTACTGTATTTCTTCAATTGACTCTAAGTTGTCCTCTAGTTTAAAGCCGCCTATACTGGAAACCACAGATATTTAATTTTGTATGTAGTTTATTCATGAAGAAGGCACTGAACTATCGTCAGCAGACCTGTATGTAAGGGCTAGGTTTTGGTCATATAAAGTTTGATGAAAGAATATTTGTCTTCTTATCCTTTAATTTCTCAATTCTCCATTTTTTAAAAAAATTTTTATTTATTTATTTATTTATTTGACAGAGAGAGATTACAAGTAGGCAGAGAGGCAGGCAGAGAGAGAGGAGGAAGCAGGCTCCCTGCCGAGCAGAGAGCCTGATGCGGGCCTCAATTCCAGGACCCTGAGATCATGACCTGAGCCGAAGGCTTTAACCCACTGAGCCACCCAGGCGCCCACAATTCTCCATTTTTTAAAAAAGATTTTATTTATTTATTTGACAGAGAGAGATCACAAGTAGGCAGAGAGGCAGGCAGAGAGAGAGGGGGAAGCAGGCTCCCTGCTGAGCAGAGAGCCTGATGCGGGGCTCGATCCCAGGACCCTGAGATCATGACATGAGCCGAAGGCAGAGGCTTAACCCACTGAGCTGCCCAGGCACCCCTCAATTCTCCATTTTAACCGATGTTTTCAACTAAGTGATAAATCTTGGTGATAGAGGATATGAGAGGGTGGCTTCCTTCTCCCCAGGTGGCAGTTGGTGTAATGGGCATGCTTTTGGCCCTTCAGAATCTTCTGCATATGTATGTTCTGCGCTGATTTAAAATGTGATCTTTTGAGAACAATTCATTTCCCCCTGAATTTTCTAGGAGAGAGAGGGCTAGCTCTCTTACACAAAGCTGGCAAACTATGCATGTTGCTTTTTTTTGGGTTTGCTTTGGTTTTAGTTTTGTTTTTTCCTTTTTTTCACTTAGAATTGAAGTAGGAACATTTACTCATATCATGAAGTCTTGGAAAATGTGATTTTTGGATTGCATGGCATTTCATCAAAATAGCACCTTTTAAATTTACTTTAATACCCACATAATGGACATTTAGATTACTAAAAGATCTGCTATGATCATCTTCTGTGCTTGTTGTCCAATTATTCCTTTGGCTACATCACTAGAGTTGGAATTGCTATTTCACAGAGCATGAATAATTTTAAGGCTCTTGCATGTAGCCAATGAAGAGCTTATTCCAATGTAATAGAGCTTATTCCAATTTAAATTTCCCCCAGCTAGTTTATAGCATCTTATTGAACGGTACACATCAGTGTTTTTGTAATGTTTGTCAAATTGTTAGGCAAAAATGGTGTTTATACTACTTTAAAGTACATCTGGTTTCAAGAGGAACATTGCTTCCATATGTTTATTGATCATTTTGCATTCTCCTCTCATGAATTGTATAAACTCTGTACATTTCTCAGGAATATATACGGTGGCTTGATATATTTACTGCAGTTATTTCCCCCCTTATTGTTTTTTAATTTTATGGTGTTTGAAACTGTACAGCACACCAACAAAACCAGAAGTATGGAAATTTCAATTTACTATTTAAATAGGCTCCACACCCAGTGTGGAGCCCAATGTGGGGCTTGAACTCACCACCTTGAGATCAAGACCTGAGCTGAAATCAAGAGTCAAACACTTAACTGAGCCACAAGCCGCCCCCCAATCTTATTAGTTAAATGACAAATATATATATATATATATATATATATATATATATGTATGTATTTTAAATCAGGAAACATTTAAATTACTTTTAATTAGTAAAATAAATCAAGCAATGCTGAGATTACTTGATTAGAGTTTACCAGTTTTAAAGCCTATCATAAAAAAAGTGAAAGGGGCACCTGGGTGGCTTAGTAGGTTGAGCAAATCTTGGTTTCAGCTCCAGTAGTGACCTCAGGATGATAAGATCAAGCCCCACATCAGGCTCTACAGAATCTGTTTGAGATTCTCTCCCTTTGCATCTGCCCATCCTCCTGCTCATGCTCCCTCTCTCCAAAAATAAATAAAATAGGGGCACCTGGGTGGCTCAGTCATTAGGCGTCTGCCTTTGGCTTGGGTTATGATCTCTGGGTCCTGGGATTGAGCCCCGCATTAGGCTCCCTGCTCAGCGGGAGGCCTGCTTCTCCCTCTCCCACTCCCTCTGCTGGTGTTCCCTCTTTTGCTATCTCTCTCTCTCTATGTTGAATAAATAAATAAATAAAATATTTTTTAAAATAAAATATTTTTAAAAAGTAAAATGATGACTGATTATGGCTTTTCTATAAAAAATACTGCTTTTATAGTGTAAAATATGGTTACTCTCTTGAAAACTAGACTTTAAGTAGTAAATTTAATTTTCTTTGTCATTTAGCCATCCAAGAAAATCCCAAACATCCAAATTGCAGTTATATTATTGATATGGGGTTGTAGTACATCTTTTAGTTGTCTGTGTGAATTTCGGAAAGATAAGGTCTTTTCAGGGCAGGGCATACTAAAAACATGTTTTAAAAAGTAAAAGAAAACAAAAATGTGGAAAAAAAGCCTTGCTACATTTCATACAAGACTAAATGAAATATGATATATATTTGCCAATTAGATGTAAAAGTTCATGTCAACAGAAATACAATCACTTTCATCACAAGAAAAACTAGTAAGACATAAATAGATACATAGTGTTACAGAGTATAAACCATACATATTATGTTATGCTATAGAGGCTTGAGACATTTTATTTTATTATTTTATTTATTTATTTTATTTGCCCCAGGGGTACAGGTCTGTGAATCATCAGGCTTACACATTTCACAGCAGGCTTGAGACACTTTAAAAACATCATGGTGGCAAATTTACTTAATAAAAAAGAAGAGATGGAATCTAGAAAGGGAATTTTTAAAAATCACCAAGAGTTACTAAAATTTGAATATAGTAAAAACTTAAAACAATATTTTTTTTAAAAAAAGTTATTTTTCCTATGCTTACATTTGGAAACACTGAAGTTACAGGGAATCATCTTTTGATTTCAAATGAGGAAGCATTTTCTAAAACTTTTCTCTAACAACTTTTTGAAGGATTAGTTTTCCTCTTATGTTGTCTGACCCCATCCTCTGCTGCTGCACTGCCTTTGCATTTTCTTTTTCTGTATAGATGTTTTATGCATGACAGCTTGAGTTTTCACTTAAGGGGCGTTTACTGTCATCTCTTATCTCCTGTCTTCATGTCTTGCTCTGCCTTTACTCCTCTTTCTTGGTGTAGTGTGACACAGCCACCACAAACTGTCTGAAACCTGGTTTAAGGTTTGAGAGCTTCTGAGGCAGGTGCAGAGTGTAGGTGTGAAGAAAAATAGAGGGATAGCTTTCCTAATGGAAGTTCGTTCATTTGCATATGAAGTAGCTAAGTCAGATTCAGGGAAGGAGAGAAAAAGGTCAGCCCTCAATTGAAGAATTGACATTCCAGGTGCACCTGGGTGGCTCAGTTGTTAGGTATCTGCTTTGGCTCAGGTTGTGACCCCAGGATCAAGCCCTGCATAGAGCTCCTTTCTTGGTGGGGAGCCTGCTTCTCCCTTTCCCACTCTCCCTGCTTGTGTTCCCTCTCTTGCTATGTCTCTGTCAAATAAATAAATAAAATCTTAAAAAAAAATAAAAAGAATTGACATTCAGGAAATTGATCATTGGGTGATTGGCTTCATACTTTTATAAAACTCAGGTATAATTTACATAAGGTGAAATGCACAGATCTCAAATATACATGGATACATTTTGACAAATGTTAGCAGACATGTATCTGACATGATGATCAAATTAGATAATAATTTTATCAGTCCAAAAAGTTACCTCACATTAGTGGGGACATATCAGATCAGGTAAAAAATGGAATGCTGGCCAAGTTCCAGCTTATTATGGGCCCACCACATCTCCAAACCCACCCAATGGTCATTTATCCATCCCCTGAATATATAATTGGAATTGACATGCTTAGGAGTTGACACTATCATATAGTGAGTCTTTGGTACATGGAGTAATGGCCAAATGAAATCGCCCTCCCCAGCCAAGATAGTAAACCAAAAACAATAGAGCACCAGGAGATGGAGTGTGGATAAAGGAGGTTGGAGCTATTATTAAGGATATCAAAGATGAAGTGGTGGTGGTACTTCTATTCATTCACCAGTTTGGCCATTGCAAAAACCAGACAGATACTCTAGGATGACCATGCATTACAACAAGCTCAAGTAAATAGTAGCTCTAACCACAGCCACCATGCTAGAGATAGTGTCCTTTCTTGAAGAGATTAATATAGCCTATAGCTACATATTTATGCTCCATGGATACTTTACTCTCCTGCTCTCTGTCATGATGTAGTTTGAGGTTGTCTGGACCATTTCTGACATCCTGAAGATTACATTGATTCATTGCATCAGTAATATGTTTATCTGCCAGGATGAGCAAGAGGTAGCTAGCTTTTTGCTATTGGCCTGATAAGAGAAATTTGCTTCAGAAGGTAGGATATAAACCCTGAGAAGATTCAGGGGTCTAGCCACTAGAGTAAAATTTTAGAGGTTTGATGTTAAGGGCCTGCCAGTATATCCTCTTTCAAAGTAAAAGATAAATTATTACAAATTGCTTTTTCCACCTCGAATAAGAAAGCACAATGCCTGATGGGTTTCTTTGCGTTCCGGAGGCAGCATATTTCATACTCAGCTGATACAGTGAGTGACAAAATGTTTTTTGCTAGCTTTGAATGTGGCCAGAGCAGTGAAGAGCCTACCAGGTCAAGCCTGGTTTTTGTGGCACAGACTTATGTTTTGGAATATGCGATCTGTCGGAATGAGTGTGTTGGAGTGGTAGGTGAATGTACCAGGTTGATTTTGTGTCAAGTACCAGTGGTAGAATTATAATATATGTTCCTAGGGTTCTAAGAACATTTATATCAGGGAATTATATGTATTTTGAAAAATAACTCTTGGCAAACTACAAGCTGAGTGTGGGACTACAAGTGACCATATGGACTTAACTAATTACCATGAGTTAGGTCCTATAATTCCCACCAAACAATAATGTCAAGTAATACCAACAATAATACATCATAAAGTGGATTAAGATTTATACCTAAGACTGAACACAGACGTTTTCAGAAGACACAAAAAAGCTACATAACCAGGTAGTCCAGATACCCATGGCACCCACGAGTAATATTACCAGCACTTTTTTCCTCTTTCTGTGGTTATGTAGGTAATCTTGTGTAAAATCAAGTGATCTGTTTGAATGCCTCTTTGTTCTTTCTTGCCCTGTCATGACTACAAATGAAGTTAAAGCAACCTTAACCTGGGCGTAATGACCATTGTCAGGGACCTTGGAGATGAATATGTGCTTTATGACATTAGGTAAGCCACTGCTATGGATTGAACTGTGTCCCCCCAAAATTCACATGATGAAAATCTAACCCTTAATATTGTAGTATTTAGAGATAGAGCCTTTGAGAAATTATTATATGTAGTTGAGGTCATGAGGATGGGACCTTCCTGATGGGAATAGTTCCCTAATAATAAGAGATACCAGAGTTCTCTCTGCCATGTAAGGACATAGCAAGAAGGTGGCCATCTGGGAACAAGAAGAGAGCCCCTACCAAGAACTGAATTGGCTGGAACCTTGATCCTGGACTTCCCCACCTCTAAAACGCTGAGAGATTAATGTCTATTGTTTAAGCCACCGAGTATATGGCACTTTTTGTAGCAGCCTGAGCTGACCACAACAGCCATCAAGGTCAACAGGGTTGGTAGCTCACGGTGAGGGGACTCTAGAATGGATAGCAAAGGAGACAGGAAATAAGCATTGGATGGCTTCCTGGGACTAACTTCCATATCCTTCTCTTCTAAGTTTCCCTTCAGGAAAAGAGGCCTGTGACAATCCTGGAGAGGCTATGTTCTCAATGTTTGTGAAGTTAGTTCCATGGGTGGGCAATGGTGACCTAGAGATGTGTTAGGGAGCTATCCCTTCAGAGAAGAACTTGCTGCTCAGTTGCTTGCATTACAGTCAGGAGAGAGCCTCCAGCTCTCAGTTCCCTCAGGACTTGCCTCAGTTACCCAAAGTTATTCCACCCCAGGTCACACCCTCTCTAGAGAAGCCCACAATTAGTGACTGAATAAGTGAGTTATCTAACACCTGGCCATTTTGGCCTAACATAGAACACTGTGATAGCCAATACTGCCTCTAGACCTCCTGACCAGTTTGGACAAGATTTTCTCAGGCCTGCATTGCAGTTAAAGTTCTTCCTGGGCCTAGTCCTACTTTCCATATCTTTCAAAGATCCATGAATGTTTATAACGTATTTTTAATCAGATTGTTTTTATTGAAAGGGATCCTACAAAAAGACGTTGCTTTTTGGTTTGGGGTCCTGCATACCTTCAAGTCAGCCACTAGCCAAAATCAACTACCCACTAGCCAAATTGACCCACATCAGTCAATTTCTTGGTGAGTCTTCTACACACACAATTCTACTAAAGAATGCCGCCATCTGATGTCTTCTCCTAGAACAATAATGCACTACTGTCCAGCTGGTGTTGCAATAATATTCATTCTTAATTTCTAGAAATGAGAAGCCTTATGTAATAAGGTTTGTACTTGTCTTACAAGTAGAGGGATGGTCCTGATTATAACTAGTTTTGACAGTTAACATATTCCTTTTGTATATTCAGGAAGATGCTCTTTACCTCTTTTCTGCTTCATGAAACACCTTTACATACTTTCTTGGCAGGCATTTAGAACACCTGCACATAAACCATAGGTAAAGTATGGAATAGAGGCTTCTGTATTGGCTTCTGTATTAATTTTCTGGGCAGTGATTAGTTGAGGTTGTGTTTGTTCTTATGAAACTACTGAACTAGTGTTCAGAGTCGGCTCAGTTTTGATGGAGGAGATTGATTTCTTGGCAATATTTTCATTCTTCTACCCCATGCTGATAGCAGCTGGGTGAGAAACACATTCAGCATTGCTTTCATGCCTGACAGTTAGAGTTGTGACCATGTTAATTACCATCCTGTCTAACAGCACAATGGGGACACAGTATAGTAGTGAGAGTGATTATAGTCTTGCCTTCTCTGGGAAGATTTTATTGGAAACCGTGTGCAATTTGTAATTAAAGTTCTAGTCATCCTTGGTAAATATATCTTTTTTCTGGTATAAAATTCTATTTTACTTTTGCTTTGATTAGATATTTTGCAAGTTAGGTCTACCTGGGGATGGGATCTTAAAGGTTCTCATGTGACAGAAGGAGAAAATAACAACACTATAGTATGCCTTATTCTTATAAAACTTGTAAATTAAGAACTAAAATATATTTAAATGAAAAAATAAAACAATTTATATTTTTAGATTTAAAATATATTTTGTTGATGAGTATATAAAACAAAAATGTACAAATCAATGAAATACTATAAAGTACAAAGTGAACAACCAGGAAATCATGTCTACTACCAATTACTAAAGCCTGGATCACCTGCCCTATCCCCAAATTAAGCTCTCCTCGACTTTTATAATATATGCTTCCTTTTATTTGTAATTTTTTCCCCTTGGAACACAAATCTCTAATCATTACACTATAGTTTTACCTGTTGTAGAACTTCATATAAATCAAACCATGAAGTAAATGTTTCATTTTTTTTCTGGCTTCTTTTCCTCAATGTTCTGTTTGTGAGATTTACTCCTTTTGTTGATGTATATAGAGTTGGCCCATTTTCATTGTTTGAGTATTCTATAATTTGTTATTCATTCTAATGTTGATAGATATTTGGGTTTTTTCCAGTTTGAGGTGTTTATAACTGATATGCATATTTGTAGATGTCTTTTGCTGCACATGTGCACACATTTTTCTTGGATATATACCTTGCAGTGAAATTCCTATTATAGTGTGTGCATATGTTCAATTTTAGCAGCTGATTCCAAACTTTCTGAAGTGGTTGTCCCAGTTTATTATCTCACCAGCAATGTATGTTAGTTCCTGTTGCTGTACATTCTTGTTAGCACATGGTTGTAAGATCTTAATTTTAGTTATTCGTGGGTTTCTAGTAGTATCTTTTTGTGACTTTGCATTTCTCTGAGTTCTTCTAAGATTGAAAAGATTTTCGTGTATCTATTGGCCATGAGGCTGTCTTCCCCCTGAAGTGCCCATTCCACCCTTGCTTATTTTTCCTTTTGATTGGCTAGCTTTTTCTTTTTGATTTATAGGAGTTCTTTACATATTCTGATATGTGAGCTATATCTTCTGTATATTGGTTTGCTCTTGCCTTTCTTGATATCTTTTGAAGAATAAAAGTTCTTAATTTTTATGTAGCCCAATTATTAAATTTTTTTCTTATGTTTGCTGCTTTTATATCTTGTTTAAAACCTTTTTCTTATTTCAAGATCATGAAGATAAATTCTTTTATATTACATTTTTAAAATTGATAGTTTTGTCTTTTACATCAAAGCTGTGTGTCAGTAAGTTTTGATTATATGTAATATGGAATAGAAGTATATTTTGGGTTTTTTCCCCATATTTCATGCGGTTGTTTCAGGGCTATGTATTGAAAATCCTGTCTTTCTTGCATTGTTGTACAATGCTACCTTTTATTTTATTTTAATTTTATTTTTTCAGTGTTTTAAGATTCATTGTTTATGCACCACACCCAGTGCTCCATGTAGTATGTGCCCTCCTTAGGACCCACCACCAGGCTCACACATCCCCCCACCTACCTGCCCTCCAAAACCTTCAGTTTCTTTCTCAGAGTCCACAGTCTCTCATGGTTCATCTCCCCCTCCTATTTACTTCAATTCACTTTTCCTTTCCTTCTCATAATGTCCTCCATGTTATTCCTCCTTATGCTCCACAAGCAAGCGAAACCATATGATAATTGACTTTCTACGTTTGACTCATTTCACTCAGCATAATCTCCTCCAGTCCCATCCATCTTGATACAAAATTTGCATATTCATCCTTTCTGATGGCATCCTTTCTAATTTTCCATTGTATATATGGACCACATCTTCTTTATCCATTCGTCTGTTGAAGGGCATCTCGGCTCTTTCCACAGTTTGGCTATTGTGAACATTGTTGTTATGAACGTCGGGGTACATATGGCCCTTCTTTTCACTACATCTGTATCTTTGCAGTAAATACCCAGTAGTGCAATTGCAGGGTCATAGGGTAGCTCTATTTTTAATGTTTTGAGGAATCTCCATGCTGTTTTCCAAAATGGCTGCACCAACTTGCATTCCCACCAACAGCGAAAGAGGATTCCCCTTTCTCCACATCCTGTCCAACATTTGTTGTTTCCTGTCCTGATAATTTTGACCATTCTAACTGGTGTAAGGTGGTATCTCAATGTGGTTTTGATTTTAATTTCTCTGGTGGCTAATGATGATGAACATTTTTTCATGTCTGTTAGCCATTTGTATGTCTTTTTTGGAGAAGTGTCTGTTCATGTCTTCTGCCCATTTTTTGACATGATTATCTGTTTTTTGGGCATTGAGTTTGAGGAGTTCTTCATAGATCTTGTTAAAATGTCTATACTGCCCAGAGCAATCTATACTTTCAATGCCATCCAGATCAAAATTCCACCAGCATTTTTCAAAGTGCTGGAACAAACAATACAATAATTTGTATGGAACCAGAACAGACCCCGAATTGCTAAGGAAATGTTGAAAAAGAAAAACAAAGCTGGAGGCATCACATTACCTGATTTCAAGCTTTACTACAAAGCTGTGATTACCAAGGTAGCATAGCACCAGCACAAAAACAGACACATAGACCAATGGAACAGAGTAGAGAGTCCAGATATGGACCCTCAACTCTATGGTCAAATAATTTTCAACAAAGCAGGAAAAAATATCAAGTGGGAAAAAGACAGTTTCTTCAATAAAGGGTGCTGGGAAAATTGGACAGCTATGTACAGAAGAATGAAATTCGACCACTCTCTTACACCATACACAAAGATAAACTTGAAATGGATGAAAGACCTCAACGTGAGACAGGAATCTATCAGAATCCTAGAGGAGAACGTAGGCAGTAACCTCTTCAACATCAGCCACAGCTACTTCTTTTAAGACATGTCTCCAAAGGCAAAGGAAACAAAAGCGAAAATGAACTTTTGGAACTTCATCAAGATAAAAATGTACAAGTTGATTGTTTTATACTTTCACATGATGGGAGAGTATGAGATAGTGGTTAAAAATATAAGTTCTAGAACTGGGCTGAGTTCCATTTCTAGCACTGCCATGTTTTGGACAGGTCTTTTGGTAAGCTATTTAAGCTTTTTCTGTTCATTATCTGTAAAAATGCTGCAATAATAGAATCTATCTTATAGGGATTTTGTGGGGTTTAATGAGGTGCTAAGCTGAGTGAGCTTCCTGAGGGAGCTAGCTAGCTGTAGCTAAGAAACCAAGAATAGAGGGGCACCTGGGTGCCTGTGTGGCTCAGTGGGTTAAAGCCTCTACCTTCAGCTCAGGTCATGATCTCTGGATCCTGGGATCAAGCCCCGAATCAGGCTCTCTGCTCAGCAGGGAGTCTGCTTCCTCCTCTCTCTCTACCTGCCTCTCTGCCTACTTGTAATCTCTCTCTCTCTCTGTCAAATAAATAAATAAAATCTTAAAAAAAAAAGAAACCAAGAATAGAGACCAATAATACATAAAAACTATATGTAATGTATAAAAACAAACATTTTAGAGTAGTTTTAGGTTTCCAGAAAAAAAACGCAGATAGTAGAGTTCCCACAAACATCATATCCAGTTTCCTCTATTATTAATATCTTACATTAACATTTTTTTCCCAGGATTCCAGGATTGTATCCAAGATACCATATGACATTTAGCTGTCATGTCTCTTTAGGCTTCTTTAAACTGTGACAGTTTTACAGTTTTTCAGACTTTTCTTGCTTTTGATGACCTTCAGAGTTTTGAGGAATTCTGGTCAGGTATTGTGTAGGGTGTCACCCAATTTGAGTTTGGCTCATCTTTTTCTAATGCTCAGACTGGGGTTATGGATTTTGGAAGGAAGACACAGAGATCACTTCATATCTAAGGTATATACTGTCAACATGTTTATCGTGGTTGATGTTAACCTTGATCACCTGGCCAGATAGCGTTTGTCAGGTTTCTGCACTAAATTACTTTTCTGCCTCTTTCCATATTGTATTCTTTGAAAAAAGTCACTATGAGTAACCCACATTTCAGAAGAGGGGAGTTATGCTTCAGTCTCTTCAGGGCACAAGGTCTATATAAATTATTGAGATTCTTCTGCATGGGAGATTTGTCTCTTCTTGTCCATTTGTTTATTTAATCATTTATTTATATCAGTATGAACTCAGAGATACTTATTTTATACTTTGGGTTTTAATTCAATAATACTTTATTTTGTTGTTCAAATTGTTCTAGTTTTGGCCTTTGAGAACTTCTTTTGGTTAATTCCTGTGTCTCTGATATGTATATATATATATATATATATATATATATATATATATATATATACACACACACACACACACACACACACACACACATATCACCATCAATGTAGGTTTTTGTTTTGTTTCTCTTTTGGGGTCTTATAAAAAAGTGAAACGTTTAAACTGCTTCTAGTGGAGAAAAATAAAAATAATAAAAAAATAAGTCCCTAAAGAAATTCTAAAAGGATGAGGCTTTATGTCTTGCAAAAAGAAAAGTGAGGAAACACTAATTGCCTTAGAGTTTATGATATATCTTTGTTGTCAGATCTAGTACTACTAATCACAATTCAAAGGGCAATGGACAAGAATTTGGGAATTTTTTTTGAATATGTAGCTCTGAGGCTCTAGAATTGCCAAGACACTCTTTCTCTGACTGTTACACTAAAAAAGAAAATTAGAAAATTTAAAAAGAGTTTTAAGGTAACTGGAAGGAACTAATTTTTAGCGAGTACTTGTACTATATTCTTAGCACTTTGCATAAGTTATATCATTTGAACAATAGCTATTTTCCTCTGATTTTCTCTACTCAAAGCCTGGGGAATAAACTCTTTTTCTCATGTTCTCATGTTACATTGTATTCTGTGAATCATCAAAAGCCAACTGAAGAATTTCAGGAAATAAGAAACATTAGTTATTTTTATAGAAAGAAGTCAAATTACATCCAAATTCCATGGAAATGACTTTCTTGCTACTTCTCTTCTTTGTAAGTTTCTAATAAGCAGTGAGGTACAAATAATAGGATTTGGAACAGCTTGTTCCAAATACATTCAATTGTGGGGTGTCCTTTTCTTTTCACTTACCAAGAGCATTTCACTAAATTCTCTAATCTAACCTGCTGTTGCTGATAAACACGATTCCGCAGTGGAGAGAGTGGTTCCATGGACCTTTGACTCATGTGTGATGCATGATGCTTGGAGACTTCCAGCCGGGGCCAGTCTATTCTCTCTGCTATGCCTCTGACCTTGGATTATCACCTGAATGTGGTTCAAATAATGAGATTCTCAGGTGGAATCACACATTTATTTTCTCCTAGAATTTAAGAGACCTCAGGGACTAGTTATGTCATTACCAGTCAAAGCAGGGATTCTTGGTTTCCAAGTCTCCCTTTGCTGTCCTGTCAATTTCAGTCTCTTCCTTCTGAGTTGGAGCCCAGAATAAATAGAGGCTTATGAGTTTCTGAATAGTTCCTCAAGCCCCTAGATATGCATGTTTTTTTTTTTTTCTGGGAAGGGTTTTTACACCGACACTGAGAGAAGTACCGTCCTGCAAAAGTTAACACAATTTCTATAATGACTCCTTTTAACACAATTTCTATAATGTTATCATATTAGTTTCCTAGGACTGCCTTAATAACTTGCCACTTAATTTGATGACTTTGTCTTTTTTAAGAAAACAAAACAAAACCCCCAAACAAAAAAAATTTCCAACCACACTCAGGAAGGGTGTGGGTAAGGGGAGGTGTCTGTCCATCCAGCTGTAGCCCTCACTCAGCCCATGTGATTTCGGCAACAATAGGGGGTATAAGGTATTGGCCCCCAAAATAAAATGGTGTGTGTGTGGGGGGGAAGGAGAGGGATGCAAAAGCAGTGGGGAATGGTGGGGAAAAGGACAGATGAAGGGGGCAGTGGAGAGCTTGGGCCCCCCACTGCCTCTGGACTGACACTGTGTCTGATGACTATAAAAAACAGAAATGTATCTTCTTAGTTCTGGAGTCTAGAAGCTGGAAACCCTGGTGTTGGCTGTTGCATGCTGCCTAGCAATGCTCTAGGGAAAATCTTGCCTTGCCTTTTCCATGTCTGGTGGCTGCCAGTAATCTTCGGGTTTCCTTGGCTTGTAGCTGCATCTCTCCAATCTTTGCTTCTGTCTTTACACAGCCTTATTTCTGTGTGTTCTTTCCTTTTCTTATAAGAGCACCAGTCATTGGATTTAGGGTGCTCCCTAATCCAGTATGACCTCATCTTAACTAATTACATCTGCAAAGAATTTATTTCTAAAATAAGATTACATTCTGAGGTCTGGGTAGACATGAAGTTTTGAGTGCACTATTCAATTTACCATTCTTGGCTATTCATTTTCTTAACTCAAAACAAGTTAGGAATACAGATGGGACAGTTTAAGGAGACTTCTGAGGTTTACATGGAAAACAGTGACAAATGCTGGCTGAGAATCTTGCAATGAGACAAAGGTTGAAACCTCTAAAACACACTTAGGATGTTTGATATACAGCATATCAGGGCCCCCAAATGGGTATGTGTAATTAATCTATCAAGAACATGTTTATGTGGAGGTATTGTCCCATTACTAGTTCTTAGACATCATTTTATAAATATTAATTCTTTATGATGAAACATATTACTTTTTCTATAAAATAAAATATTCCTAACAAATTTGATTTTCTTATTATCAATCTTATTTTCTCATCTAAAATGCAGCCTCCTTAAGAAAAAAAAGATGATGGGGGCGCCTGGGTGGCTCAGTGAGTTAAAGCCTCTGCCTTCGGCTCAGGTCATGATCTCAGGGTCCTGGGATCGAGCCCCATGTCGGGCTCCCTGCTCAGCAAGGAGCCTGCTTTCTCCTCTCTCTCTCTGCCTGCCTCTTTGCCTACTTGTAATCTTTCTTTGTGTCAAATAAATAAATAAAATCTTAAAAAAAAAGAAGAAAAAAAGATGATGGATGCATTACTTCCAACATCAATTAGCACAATTTCTCAATAATATCAAGTACTTATGGTGTGTGTCCTAACTAATTGGAGGTTTCTGTATCATAATAGTTAAGAGTGTAAATTCTGGTAACAAACTGTCTGGATTTGAAGCAATTCTCTACACTGTACTATCTATACTTTAGTTTCCTCATCTGTAAAATGAATAATATAGTAGTATGTATTTCATAAGGTTGTATAAAAATTAAATGAGTATACAAATGTATGTCAGTGCCTATATGTATATATATGTATGTAGGTATATAACATATATATGCATACACATATATAGGTATACAGGTAATATATATAGATAGCCATATATATTATATATTACATATCATAGAAGTTATTATATGCTTACCACTCAAAATTCTAAGTATTTTATTGGATCATGTTATATAATCTTCATAATTAAACTTTGAATTAAATATCATTTTTATCATCTCCATTCTATAAATTAGAGAAAATGGTGTTATCTCCCAAAAAGGTAAGTAATTTGCTGAAGGTCACACAGTGGAGTAGTTAGGATACTAACCTACATAGTCTAGTTTCAAAGGTCATACCATTAACTATTATATAATATTGTCTCACTATTTTATAGGTAATTAATGCACATTTATTGATGACTTATTGTTGATGCTGATTTCTGCTGGTTTGACTTGTTCATAAACCTCTCAGATTTCTCTTTAGTGGCTGAAGGTCACGTTATGAGTTATCTATCACTATACAACTAATTACCTCAAATTCTGATGGCTTAAAACAATGATAATTATTTGTTATCTCAATATTTCTGTGAGTCAGAGATTTAGAACAGTCCAACTGGGCAGGTTCTAATTCAGGCCTCTTACGAGATTTCGGTCAGGTCTTGGCTGGGGTGGAAGTCATCTGAAACCTTGACTGGACCTGGAGGATCCATTTCCAAGATGGTTCATTTCCATGGTTGGCAAGTTGGTGCTGACTTGAAGGGGGGTCTCTGTCCCTCTTCACATGGGGCCTTCCATAGGTCTCTCCACTTGAGTGTCCTTATGGCATGAAAGCTGGCTTTTTCCAGAGTAAATACTCTAAGAGGTCAGGACAGGAGTTCCAATGATTTTTATGGCCTTGACTTAGAGGTCAAAAATCTTCTTCACTTCTCTTATATTCTCTTGGTCTCAGAGATCTGTCCTGATCAACATGCAGGAGACTATTCAAAGTTATGAGGTTTATCAGGGGCCATTTTGGAGGCTGGCTTGTATGCACAGCACGTTTCTGTCTCTAGCCTCTCTGTTTTGGTTATACCCTCTCTTCCTCTGGCTGATGCCTCTTGTGGATTCTACAGTAACCTACACCCTGAACTCATCTTCCCTCAGGTTTACAAAAGTAGGAAAGTGACCTACCCAAGGACAAGAATGTGTCACTCCCAGCAATTTTATTCCTGCATGGAAAGATACAGATTCAAAAGATCATCTGTCTAAATCATCCAATGAGTGCATAGGAGGATTGTCTATAAATTTCTCTCACCTCCCCTGGTTCCTGCTCCTTTCACAGCCTGGGTGTTCAGTTCTTCCAGAATTTCCTTAGTGTTGTTAGGTAAATCAGAGTTCATGTTTTACTTCATTATCAGAAAGTACTGATAAGTACCCCCCCCCACACACACACCTCCAAGGATAAAATGCATAGTGTGTGTCATATGGATAAAAAAATCAGGAAGTCTGGGTGGCTCAGTCATTAAGCATCTGCCTTTGGCTCAGGTCACAATCTCAGAGTCCTGGGATTGAGCCCCGCATCAGGCTCCCTGCCCATCGGGAAGACTGCTTCTCCAGCTCCCATTCCCCCTACTTGTGTTCCCTCTCTTGCTGTGTCTCTCTCTGTCCAAAAAAAAAAGAAAGAAAGAAAGAAAGAAAAGAAAAGAAAAAAGGAACGCATTTTGTTGTTGTTGTTGTTGCAGTTGCTTTGTGTCTCAGGCAATTGAATCATTTTGCTCAGGGACACATGTGATCCCTGAAAAGGACTTGGGAAACCTGCACTAAAAACATCTTCCTCTTCTTTTGTCAGGTCCTACCATCACAGACTCAGTACTGAAAGACTACATTCCTTGCAGATCTGGGCTTGTTAATAGGAATTCTATTCAGAGAGAATTTGTTAATTTAGTTAACATTTTAGACTCACGGTTTAATCCTGTACATAGAAAAGTCAAAATATGTCTCAGTCTTATATACTATTGATATTTCATTAAATATCCTTAAAAATTTGAAGTCTTTGGTAAATTTATGACTGTCTCATATGCTGAAAGATTTCCACATACTAATGTGTACAAGACATTTCCTTTGTGAAAAAAGGAATTTTTTTAAATGTAAATCCATTTCAAATGATCCGTTCTTCTTGATTTCATTATTATAAACCATGAACACAAACTTCTAAAATATACTTTCTCAGCTGGAAGTATATCTTATTAGTTTAGTCTTCAAAGCTAATAGAAATAGACATTGTGTTCCAATCTTTTTACAACCTGAAAAACAAGCTTAGGGGAAGAAGGGATAGGATTATGTGTGGGAAGGTAAAAACAAGGATAATAGTTTCTGGCACACTGTTAAGTGTGTGGGGGTGGTCAGGACATCATCAGCTGAGAAGGAAATATAAGAGTATTTATGCAAGGTGCTTTCTAAACATTTTCCCACCAAATTAATGTGTTGAGGTCTTTACCTGAAATGATTAATTAGTATCTAGGTCAGTTATTCCTTGTAAGTGAATCACATGTAACGTGATGAATCAGGGACTAACATGGCAAAGGCTACTGGAACGTATTTCATTTGAAGATGGGATTTCAGTATATTCTAAGTAGAAAAAAAGATGCCTTGTGTCATTTGCTTGTGTTGAGTTTTGCTGTTAAGTGTTGATGATCACCTGAAACACTAAGGCACATACAGGTGTGCATATGAACTTTCATAGGGAATCCCAGCTTTCTTTTGCACCCAGCTGGGGCTTGGCTGTTTCACATGTGTAGTGACTGTGTTCTGACTGCTGATAGGGTTTGTATACCTGCAGATCTGAGTGGATACATGTGGCCATACAGATATGTGCATATTTATTTGCATATTTTATCAGTGCGGGCCTTGTATGTATCTCTGTGTTTGTATGTCTTCTTATGTGTCCTCTTGTTAACTTATTTCATTCCCCACTCCCTAGTTACTACTTCCTCACACCTGTAGTATTTTGCTTCTCTTTCTTTTCCCTTATCACCCCAATATAGAGTTCGCATAACCCTTTGAATCACTTAAGACCTTATATTAAATGACTATTTGAGAATTCAGAATCCCTTTTCTTCCTTCCACTTTTCCTAAACTGTTCCTCTGTATTTTACAGAAATCTCTTCACTATTGTGGGTTAACAGTATCTAAGATACATTTTCCTTATATGAGAGAGGAGACAGGCGAAGAAAAATAACTGATATTCCATGAAAGGGAAATATTTTAAAGAGATCTATGGATGGCATCTTTTGGCAGAGTGGTTTTAAAAATTACATAGAAGCAATATATTCATTTATTCACCCAGCATTTATTGATTTTCTTCTGCGGGCAAAGTAGTGTTCCAGGCAATATTTAACAGTGATAATGGTGTTGGAGGAAAAATATCTAAATCCAAATAAGTGATGTATTTGTTTAATAGGAAGCTATCTCTCAAGAGATAATTCTAATAGAGCCCTGGACTTGGAGACTGAACATCTACACAGATATCCCAGCCCTCCAGATTGCCACACTGTAGCCAGAATCTTTATTTTAAAATGCAAAACCAATCATAGTATAACCCCTTGTCCTTTAAAGGCTTTAGGATAAAGACAGCAGTCTTTGACATGACCTGCAGATCCTGCATAGTCTGATTCTGCTTACTTCTCTAATTTCATCTTCCAACACTGCTCCTCTTCGTCTGTTTCCTGTAGCCATTGCAGCCATGGTTCATTTCCTAGACAATGCTCCACCTCTCAGGACGCCCATTCTGTTTTCTAAAGCCCCTCTCCTTTCCTTGCCTTTTTAACTTCCACTCACCTCACTTAAAACAGGTTAACTTATATTGGCTTCTTGAAACTATGATGTTTTCCTTTGGATCACCTATCTCCTTTTTAATTGTTTATTTATTTGTTGTTATTAACATTGTCCATTCCCATTATCTGGCCGTCAGATTCCCTGTGCCTATCACAGTTTCTGACACACATGGTTTTTGAAACATTGAATGATTGGAGGAACTTATTTAACCGATTTGAAACAAAGTTTCAGCAATTATAGCATGGGGATAAAAACTTACACTGTTGATTAACTGAGAGAATGTGCATTGAAACGTTGAGAATGCTGTAAAATATAAGGTAGGTAATACTTACAATAACCAAGAGGAATTCCTATTCTAATTGATTTGGTTCATAGAGAAGAACTGGTTGGTGATATAGGTGTGAAGATGAAAAGAAATCATGTTTTCTTGTAGAAAAGAAACAATAAGAGGAAACTTTCTCTCCCTCCCCCATACATGTATTTATATTAAGACAGTTTGAAAGGAAATTTAAAAATGAAAATTTCTTCCTTTCTCTGTCTCAACTTCTAGCTGCAATCTGCAGTTGTAAACACTTTAAAGAATGTTTCTTTGCAGTTAATGTGTGGTTATCATGGCTTCTCTAAATTATGTTTTTATTTCTATTTCTTGATTTATCAACTTCAGACAGTATCTACTAAGTTTGCATCATATTAATTTCTACCTTTCCTCTTTCTAATACCAAATTCTTCATATTATTTAAAATTCTTCTAGTATTATATTTATGACTTTAAGTACTATTCTTGAACAAGTATTTCTTGAATCATATAATTTATGAGTACTCTTTGACCTCATATTACATATGATAAAAAAAGTAGTATACTTGCATTTTCCTTAATTCTCCTTGCCCATTGTGTTTTCCAAATTCTGTCTGCTATATCATTTATTTTTATTTGAGACAGAGAGAGCACATAAGTAGGGGGAGCAGTAGGCAGAGGCAGAGGGAGAAGCAGGTTCTCCATGGAGCAGGGAGCCTGATTGCAGGGCTCAATCCCAGGACTCTAGGATCATGACCTGAGCTGAAGGCAAACACTTGACCAACTGAGCCACCCAGGTGCCCCAGCCATATCATTGTTTGATTTGCAAACTTATATTTTGTTTCATTTTTTTCAAGTTTAGTGTTATTGCCTGTGTTTTCACTGTAGATTGATTTTAAAAATTGAAAACAAATCAACCTATTAAAATATTAACATTATATAAATGTGGTCAATGTTATGCATAAATATTTTTAAATTTTTATTATATTAATAAAATATGTAAATATCATTTCAATCTAAGTACTGTTGTGGACCCACTGGAAAAGGAATATAATTCTACATAATTAACACTGTGCCAAAAGAAAGAGAACATTCCAAGGTTTTAATGCTCAAAATCATTGTATTTTAGTGTGTTCAAGATGTGGTCTCTGAGTTTCTTACACATCTTATAGTTCTCCAAAGAATTTCTAACTCCATTTTTTTGTTATTACTGGCAGCAAAACACCCCATAAGTTTGATCATATTGGTCAAATCTTTCAAGACCTTAATTATACAGATCATTGAATGGGATCCGTCTTTCCTTAAGGAAATTTTTTATAGAACCCTTTGACTTCCTGTTTTTATTTGAACAAATTGCACAGAAATTTCATTGCAAAACTATAATGAATCCAAATGTGCTTCTCTTTCTTGATTTCCTTTTTTACTTTTCAGGATAAAAACTCAAGTTTTTTGAAGGATGTCTGCAAGCATGTAATCATTCTTAATCCTAAAGATCTGAAAATGTTTTTAACTTCTCCTCAAACTTGATTGGTATTTTGACTGGATATTGAATTCGAGGTTCAAACTAATTTTCCCTCATAAATTCCAAAGTCATTGTTCCATTGCCTCCTAGCCTTCTGTTTGGCTGAGAAGATTGATAGTCAGATTCTTCTTCCTTTGTACATAATGTAGATGTACTTTCTAAAGTTTTTAAGCACAGTTTTATTTTGGGTTTGAAATCCTGCTAGAATATGCATCTGCAGTGATTAATTCTTCATTATATATATATTTATATATTTGTTTTTATATTTTAAATAAAATATATTTAATATTTAATACATCTATATATTATATTTATATATAAATATAAAATATATTATATTTGTATATTTAATTAGGCTCTATATGCAATGTGGGGCTCAACTTCACAACCCTGAGATCAAGGGCTACATGCTCTACCAACTGAGCCAGCCAGGTGCCCCTTCATTCATATTTTTGAAACAAAGTATGATCTTTCACTCTGGAGATTATATTTTCCTTCAGCTCAGAAAAGTTAAAAAAAGATTTCTCCTCTTCTCATTTTATATCCTCATTTCTTCATTTCTAGAATACTTCTTAAACAGACATTGTCCTTCCTGTATTGACTCTCCCTGTCTTCTTTAATAATTTACATTATTTTGGTCTTTTTGCTTTATAATTAATTAATATATTAATAAATGTTTATTGAACAAGTAAATACTGAGCTCTAAGCTCTGTGAATACAATAGGAAGTAGGCAAAAATCCTTGTCCTTACATTATAGCATCTAATATACCCTAGTTTAGGTTTTCTGAGTGATTTCCTCAGCTCTGTCTTAGAGAACAATATTTTTGCTTCATTTATTATGTTTACCTTACTATTTTTAACCTTTTCTGAAATTTTAAATTTATTATCATATTTATAATATATTAAAAAATCTTTCTCTTTTCTTCCAGTTTTTTTATTAGGCTTCCTCTAATTTTATGGTTTTAATATATACTTCAACAACATCAAGATTGATAATTATGTTTCTTACAAAATTTTAAATTTCAGAGATGCAATGTAAAAGTGTTTCAGGTACACATGGAAAAATCAGACCTGATCTCAGATGAAGACAACCTAACTAAATAGCTGTATCGTCTCTCAGTATGGAAGCTACAGCTCCATGGGAGTGATATACTGTAGGACACAAAGGAAGGGTAAGAGTACACACAGCACATTCCTCATTACCTTTCTCTGGGTAGTAATGTTCTTAAATGCCCAGAACACTCTCTGCCCTCCAACTCATTACTCATATTCGAAGACATGATTGGAATACACTGGGGCATACCTATGATCCAGGTGGGTCTAGGCCTCAGCATTGGCTGTACCTTGGCCACATCTCCTCCAGGAATCACAATACGAGTCTGGAAGCCAGTGGTGTATCAGTCCACACACTGGATGATATACTTTTTTGATGGTGGAAAGGGCAGAATAAACATTTTTGGGAATGAAAATACCATGGTACTCAACATGGCAAGAGTTACATTTCATCTCCTTATTCATGTACTATCATGGTGGGGTAATGTACCATTTGGTTCACTGGCTCTGCATACTTATGCCACAGAAAGCTATTAATCATGAGCTTTTTAAGCAGAGATGACTGGGGTTTATGTGGCTAGAAGGAATGGGATACAAGGGTAGCATTCAGTATTGGTCTGGAATTCTGACAGATCTACATTCAAATCATTTTCAAATTTGAGAGAGGCATTTATGGAGTACTGTCTTTCTAATAAGAGTGTTAAAGTTAGCCTATGTTGAGCACTCAGTACTGAGAATATGTATACATACATGCATACCCAGGGTGATGTGTGTGGTGAGGATGGAATCATAGGGACATGGAATTTAGTTACAGGTGTGGGACCTGGGAAAATGGAAAATCTGAACTAGAACTTCTTACTTTATTCAAAAGAGACTTTCCATAAGCAAGAGTTAAACCCAGAATCTGTTCTCCCAACAGAGATGTGAAAAACTGAGATTTTTAAAAGACCTATGAACTCATTGGCCAGTTTGTGAATCCTGTCCCAGGATAAGCCAGTAATTTTTCCTGCTAATGGTACAGTGCTCTTGAGCATAGTTATTGGCAGAATTTTCTTTGCCAGTGATGTCCTGCTCAGGATGAAAGAGCCTGTCTTAAGTGTCAGTACAAACTTCCATCAATAGATGTGGATTTCACATCTATAAACAATACTTTGGAGACAAGCTCCCTAGCACACATCTCACTGAAAGTGGTAAAGGAGTCACTTCCCCTACACTGCAATTGTCTTGTTACTTGGCTAGATGACATGTTCCAGGCAGTAGAGCTCCCAGCAGTCAATTGCTTGTCTGAGCACCAGGCTGGCTAATGTGATAAGGATAAATGTATGCATATAGTTATTGGTTAGGAGCTGAACAGACACAGAGTCCTGGTTACCATGCCAACAAGCTAAGGTTTGAGGTAAGTAATTCACTCAGTTTTTTTGTTTTTTTTTCAGTTTGGTTTTAAATTAGAAATGATCTCTTTTGGTTTAGAGTGCGTAATTGTGTTTGTGCATGTTGGGATTTGTTTTCTAGCATAAAAAAGTTCCCAAATCATCTGTAGTGATACTTAGTTGTTTGCCTATATTTATGAATATGATTTAGAAGGGTTAGCATAGGTAGCTGGTATACAGGTTTCTTTAAATTTAATGGAGATAAGTTCAGAGATAGGAAGGGAGAGACAACACATCAAATGATTCAGAATATCTAAAATATAATGGCCTTATTCAGAAAATAGCTAAATTTAAATAAAGTTGCTGTAGTGTTTTTTAATAATGATGCTGTTGTCATCATCATTATGATTGGCCAATATTTCCTTTCCCATCAACTTTGGTGTTCATTATATATTGATAAACTCCAATAGAGAGAAGGATATATTGGTTTAAATATTGGCTTAGATTAAATAGAATTCCTGTCATAGAAAGATTTAAAGCCTACTGAATCTAATTATCTTTCAGGAACTTTAGAAGATGCATCAACTTGTCAAACCTGGCATCAATTTAGCACCTAGAGAAAATATTAAATAATGAAGATGGTTTATTATAAAAAGCCCATGGGAAAAAAAAAGCCCATGAGTAACTATTTTAACTTATTTTACAAAGATTTTCAGACATAATTAGGACAGAAAACAAGCAAAAGAAATGTAAACTGTCTTACGGCAATTCTTTCCCCTTTGCCACAAGGAATATGCTCCATTTATAGCCCTCTAAGTTTTGGCTTTAAAATAACGTATTGCTATATTTTATTTGCTCCATCGTATGTTCAGAGATAAAATAACAATATCAAAGCAGTAAATACTACACAGAAGAAACTGATGGAAACAATAGTATAAGAAAAAATATAACTCATTTTTTCCATTTGTATGAGAATATTGGAAAACAAACAGAAGGGGGGTTCTGTGAGTAGGGATGTCTTTTAAAAAGTGCCATTTGTATGTATATTTTATTTTCCTTTTTAAAGACTATTTTCTTCATACATCTTCACTCAACTCTGTGGCATGACACTTCTAGAAGTTAGTATTAAGTCAGGATCCAAGATGACTACTGCAGACACTGAAACTAGTCCAGTAGAGGTCACAAAGGGGAGTTCTCTCAAATGATTGTTTCTCATTTCATTTACTATGCAAACAGCTTCCATGATTTTGTTCTTTTGTATCTTCTTTTCAGTGTTTTGCAGAATGATTTTGAGGCACATGTCATTATCAAAGAACAATAAAAAAGATTTCAGTTGTTCATGACAGATGATTTAACTACATATCTATCCTAAACTGTGGCCTCTTTTTTTCTCAAATATTATGTTGATATTTTTATAATTATTCCATCTTAAGGTAAAAGAACATACTTTATGATATTTACCTTAAACACTTCCTTTTCATTAGATAGTAATGAATAGTAATTTATCACTGACTGTGATAAATTATCTACTTTGTTATTACAGAATTCAGGGATTTCCTTAGATTGTCATGAAGTCAAATCATTTTTGCCTATAGTCATTGCTTAAATGGCCCCCAATAGTTGAATACAGAGCAGTTTTTCTGACTCTTGGTGCCACTCCTGGTATATGATAAATTTTCTTCTCTTATACAACTGTTCAGGTTCTAAACTATTGACTAACTCAATAATAAACCCTAACCACTTGGCCTTGTTATGAGAACTCTTGTACTGGAGAGATAGGGCCTCTTTCTAAGAAGCCAAAACTATTCCTTTCCCAGAGTCCAGTTCAGTAAAGTCTCTGAGAACCTTGGCTTTCATGAAAGAAGTCCTGTATAGACAATACTAGACATTTATACCAAATACTCCAAGGTAGAAGAAGAGGAGACATTTCTATTTCCTAGGAGGCTGTTTTACTGAAAGTAGTTATACATCATTACAAATAACATGGTTTGTAATGTTGGTCTGTAAATACCCAATATAAAGAGTCTCTCTCTCTCCCTCTCTCTCCTCCCTTCTGTTTTAAAGGGTGAGTTAATTTTTATTATGAAAGCAATAACTTATTTGGAGCTCTCCTTAGTACCAAAAAATTAGTACTCCTTTCCTGAAACCTTTGGATGTTTAAATGTTCAGTCCTATATTTTGTCTAGCTGTACTCTGTTTTTGTCACCAAAATCAATATAGTTTCTTCATATTTGACTGATGACCCCAAAGTTTGCTTAGCATTCCCTATAATATGAATTTATATAACTATGTTCTAATAACCATTATTACTCTAGGTCAGTTGACTTTGTATTTTACTGAAGTTTTTATTGCTCTCATAACTAGTCATAGTATATCTATTTGTTCATACATTTTTCACCACAGGGATACTCTTATTTTGCTCTATCCTTGTAAGAGTTTGCTATATAGAGCAATAAATCAAAGATTGTACACATAAAAGTCCTTGTAAGAATTTCATTAATTGGGGCATCTGGGTGGCTCAGCGGGTTAAAGCCTCTGCCTTCGGCTCAGGTCATGATCTCAGGGTCCTGGGATCGAGCCCCACATCGGGCTTCCTGCTTGGCAGGGAGCCTGCTTCCTCCTCTCTATGCCTGCCTCTCTGCCTACTTGTAATCTCTTTCTCTCTGTCAAATAAATACATAAAATCTTAAAAAAAAAGAATTTCATTAATTAAAACCTATTGAGGAAAAAGTGATTCTCATGGAGCAAAGTGTATAATACTGCATTTCATCAGTTTTCACATAGCAACATCTCTGAAATTAGTTTCCATGGTACAATTAATGACAACTTAGATTTGATTAAAAAATGGTGCCATCCATCAGCCTTCTACTGCCCTCAACCATTTTATAATTTTATATCCAAAATGCAAAAACTGAATTGGGCTAGGTATTTTAGAGAATGAATTATATAAAGAGTCATTTTTTAAATAAAAGCATCACATCATTATGGAAATACTAGAGATGTTGGAGAAATCCCAAGAATAGGCATACTCTAATCAATAGTGTATAAATTAGATCCTGGGTTATAACAATGTCGATTTTTCAAGATCCAGTCAGGCAGGAATAATTAAGAGTGGACTTGCCAAAATTAAAAAAGAAAAACATAAAATGCACAAAATCACAACTGGCACAGCATTGCCACGTACTGACAGGTGTTTGGAAAAGTTGGAAGTAACTCCCACTCAAATGGGAAAGTTTCATGGTAGAGTGTTCTGAATAAAAAAAAGATGGAGACAGTGACCAAAAGGGTCACATTTTTTTGACCAGTGAAAAAATTTAGTAAGGGAGAAGACTTAGCCATCTTGTATACAAACCTATTTTATGTTGAAGCCACTTGATCAAAATACATTCTGATAAAAAGGCCATTAAAAGAAGGTATCCATGCCCTCTGGCTCTTTTCAATGGCTGACCTTACAGTCCACTGTTGGTTTCACAATTACTGAGAGTCAGTGAGCATAGGCTCTTTACGTTCTACCAACATTTTGAAGTGGATAAACTAAATCTGCCTAACCGTCAGTATAACAGGATTCTGCAGAGTTAGCATCAACAGTGGCTACGGTTGATGACATTTCCCGGTAAATCTGCTCCACACATCATTCAAGACAGAACCATTTTTTAAAAGAGAGATATATCTTGGACTTGGCAGGCCTGATAAATCAAATCTAGGTTTTGAAGTCAAGAGTAGATTCAGTGAAACCATATGAAGCCACGAGTTGGTTCAGAAAAGCTATATAGTAAAATTCAACATGTCTCCAAATGTCATATATATGCTTAAAAGCCCCATTTGGTTGGAATTTAATAATATCTTAATTAATTCATGTACCCAAATTATAAGGGGAATAACACTGAAATTTAAATAGCCCATAGACTCTGAGATTAGATGTCCTTATTTTTCATTTGGGGCCAAACCAGATAAATTAAGAGATTCTGAATTTGATGGTAAAAAATAGCTGGAAGTGTCTCCCACTGAATTCTAATTCCTCCTGAACAACAACTGCAATTAATAAATGGAAGGGACAGTGGTGAAATGGAAATGCACTGGCCAGATCTCCCTCAAGACAGGACTTGTTCCAGCTGTCTGCAGACAGCATCCAACTGTTAGCTCCTTCAGTGTTTACCTCTGCTGTGGAGAGCTGCCTCACTGAAGGGATAGCCTTCCTGGGGTCGTCCACATCAAATGACTAATCATGGTGGGGTATACAGGCCCTGCCATTTTGGTCCACCAAGGAGTGGGCCATATGTACTCTAGAGCTTAGTTCATAGTTCGCCAATGCTTTGCTAGGACTGCAGTGCTGTTCGGTGGCTCGCTGTGCTTCATCCTGCTTCTTTCCCTATCCATGTGCTCTCATAGTCGTCCTGCATGCCAAACTCCTCCATGTCTGCTTCTGGAAAACCAGCCTCCAAAAGACAGCATACAAAAATGATCTCTGCAAGAAAAATATCAAGCCCCAGCTCTTCTCTGAATATCACAACAAACAGTTCAACCTGCAGAGGGTTTTGGTGCCCTAAAAAATGGCAGCCTGTGATATCTACTCCTGCATGCACCAGGAACCAACTTACTCAGTTCCTTGCCAGAAAAAGTTGTATGTTATTCCCTTCTTTTTCAGACACTTGCCTATGATAATTGTTATTGGGCATTTTCTGTGTGTGTGTGTGTGTGTGTGTACTATTAGAAAAATCTGGATAAAAAATAATTTACCTCTAGGGGAGAGATTTCCAGAGAAGAGAAATGTATATATATAAACTGTTGCAGAATGACTCCTGGGCTGGCTTCCTTTTAACAGCTTATTTCATCTAACACACCTGCTGATTTCCACTGAATTAAGCAATCTTAAAATCATACAGCAGAAAAATAAAGGGGCCTATTTTTTAAGAAATGGAAAAGGGTAGTGTTAATCCATCTTTGAACCTCCCATTTTTGGCTTCAAGGGAGATATCTCTCACTTTGAAAAGCTGCTTCTTCAGGACATATACAGCTGGCAGATACGGGATATGACTTGGTTGCATAGGGCCTCTGTGTGTTGTGCTTTGTTCTCATTCTTTTTTATTTTTTAAGATTTATTTATTTATTAGAGAGAGTGAGAGAGCAAGCAGGTGGAGAGGCAGAAGCAGGTGGAGGGAAAGAGAGAATCTTAACTCCCAACTGAGTATGGATCCCCATATGGGGCTCAATCTCATGACCCTAAGATCATGACCTGAGCTGAAATCAAGAGTCTGACACTTAATCAAGTGAGTCACCCAGGTGCCCCACTTTGTTCTCATTCTTAAGAGGGAAGTGAAAAGGGTTGAAGATGGGTCTCAATCTTCAGTCTCTGGTCTCAGATGGGCCTCAATCTCTGGTCATCATCTAAACATTATAGCAATCTATTCTCTGATAGGAGCTCTTTCAGTGAATTGCAGTTTCCCCTTCTCCCACATTTCTAGTCCCCAACACCTGTCTATCAGATACAAAACTTCTTGTAAATAGCACCTCCAATGCTCAATTATGGAAATGGAGATTCATCTGTTAAAGCTTCAGTTACTTTTAAGTCCCTATTAGGAGACTGCAGATCTAATTATTCAATGACTTTAGTTTTCTTAGTTATATAAAATAATAAATATTAAGAATGTGAAATATTCCTCTTGTTATATGTTTTTTGAATGGGGAAATATATTACTGAACCCTGAGTTAATTAATTAATTTTTAGAAAAAGATTTCATTTATTTATTTGACAGAGAGGGAGATCACAAGCAGGCAGAGAGGCAGACAGAGAGAGAGGAGGAAGCAGGCTCCCTGCCGAGCAGAGAGCCGGATGCGGGCCTCGATCCCAGGACCCTGAGGTCATGACCTGAGCTGAAGGCAGAGGCTTTAACCCACTGAGCCACCCAGGCACTCTGAACCTTGAATTTATTAATGTAATTTCTCTATTTTCCTTGAAGAAAAATCCAACAAATAAAAGCCACAAAGAAGTTATCATACTTGCTCTTCTGTGTGTGTGTGTGTGTACTAAACCTGAAGATTACCTATATAATCGCAACAGAGGATTTAACTAGCCAGTGAAGTTGCCCTTCCCACTCTCCACCATACGTAGCCTCACAACTACCCACCTGTCCTTTCTAGTGAGCATGGAGACTGCTCGTGGTTTGACTATTCTGATTTGAGATCAAGTAGTTTTTCTCTTGTTCTTTTGAAAATAATAGCCTTTGCAAGCTCTTTTTGGAATATGTTAAATTTAGTGTCTTCCAGTAGTATCTGTTTTTCCTTCTATCTTTTCTGATTTATCAATTATTTTAAGAATACAAATATGATCTAGGGTTAAAAGTTGATGTCAGATTGTGACTAATTCACCCATGCTCTATCTGACTCTTTTTCCTTTCTCTTCCTACCACCTTATTCTTTTTCACCATCCTTCCCCTCCCTCTTCTCCTCCCCCCCACCCCCCCTCCACTCCTGCTCTCTCTCATACAAATAAAGTGACAAGTTCCAGTGTGCACTCAAGTGAGTGGTTGATAAAGTGGAGGAAGGGCATCATTATGCTTGCCCTTGAAGTTAGAATGAGCTTAGTTTTCTTGAGGCAAAGTTTTCTAGGGATATAGGACTTTCAGTTCTAAAAGTGTCCGGAGAATCCTGGGCCAATTGGGAGAGTTGGTCAAACATCTTGAAGGATAAGTGGATTTGACAGGAATTCCATGCAGGTAGAAAACATAAGGCAAGGTATAGAAATAGAGCATAGGGAATATTTGCAAGGACAGTTAATTGCATTTGGGCTATAGTTTAAGGTAGATTTAATAAGAAGAATAAAAGCAAAAAGTGGTATCACTACTTTATGGAAGAAAAAGAAACTTGAACTTTATGCTATACAACTAGTATTTTGGGTTCCAGTATTGGTGTTGAATCTCATTGAGCAGTTTTTAGACATCACAGAAATAATATCCAGACATAGATACTGTGTATACCTCCCATACAGCGGTATATGACTTTTTTTGTTCCTTGGGTATCTGTGATTTTGTCATTTTTATCAACCATTCAAACTATCTGAAGTCTTTAGATAAAATCTGTTAGTGTATGTTTCTATATTTCTATGGTTATAATTATCCAGGGAACTCAAGTTTCAGAAACAGCTTTTAAAAAAAAAATCATTGGAGGAACCAGTAATCAGTAGGTTGAAATAATTAAAATTCAGTTTCTCCCCTAAGATTGAAGTTTTAAAATCCCAGGTAGGAAATTAGTGCCAGATAATGCCAGATGTTTCCTTAAATTTGGAAGAACACAACCATTTTGAAATCTGTTAATTGAAGCAATCAACTCAAATTAAAAATAGAAATGGTTGGAGGTGGGTAGGGAGTTGGGTGAAATAGGTGATGGGGATGAAGAAGTGCACTTGTGATGAGCACAGGGTGATGTATGGACATGCTGAATTGCTGTATTCTATACCTGAAACTAATATTACATTGTATGTTAACTAATTGGAATTTGAATAAAAACTTAAAAAAATAAAAATTAAAAATAGAAGTGACTGTTAGAGTATAAAATAATAATTGTTTTTCTATTTTAAATATAACTTAAAATTATAAACTGCTATTTCAAATGATCTAAAATGCTTCATTATGAATCACATTTTAAAAAGCCTATATCATATTAATATAGATACTGAATAATATTTTTTTCATGGGATTAGTCAGTTCACTAAAATATTTAAAGAATCCCAGTAACACCGGGAATCACTGCTTTTGTAAAAATAGTGTTAAAAAAGTCAAGTTTTGTAAGTATATGAGGATGTTCTAGTATTTTCATGTGATATTCATAAGACTTTAAAGTCCTCATGGATAGGCAAACATATCCCTGTTAAATTGGCCACTTGTGCTTAAGAATTCTAACCAAAGCTGCAAAGCTGGTAGCAACTGTGAGACTACTTTTCAGGCTTACTTATCTTTGGAGAAACGCAAAAGAGAGGGTGTCATGTCAGATTAAGTAAAATATCATCATAATATCCATAAAGTAGAATTCCAACAGTAATATCTGAAATTGGTATAAGTTAGTTCATCAAAAAGTATAAATTAATTAAATTTTTTCCACATAGAATTTTCCCTAAAAAGTAATCTGTGAAAAAAAATGCTTGTTAATCGTATACTACCATGTATATCATGAACTCTCAATGGATTTATTTTTAAAACGTTACCTTTGAATGTCTTTTTGCTGTCTTTATGCTTATCACTTTAGCCAGTTCCTCACATGGCACAATTACCTGAGCAACATATTGTAATATTAATCAGTCCTAGATTTAAATAACACATCATTCCTGTTTTCAGAAATGAAATTTTGACTTTTATGAATCAGGTAAACTAAATAAGTCAGTAAGAAACTGTCTATGGTTTATTTTTTTAAAGATTTTATTTATTTATTTTGAGAGCAAGAGAGAATGAGAGAGAGATCGTAAGCGGGGGAAGGGGTAGAAGGAGAAGCAGACTCCTCTGTGAGCAGGGAGCCTGATGTGGGACTCAATCCCAGGACCTTGGGATCATAACCTGAGCTAAAGGCAGCCGCTTAACTGACTGAGCCACCCAGGCACACCATAAACTGTTTATGGTTTAAAATGAAGTCTAAAGGGCGCCTGGGTGGCTCAGTGGGTTAAAGCCACTGCCTTCGGCTCAGGTCATGATCCCAGGGTCCTGGGATCGAGGCCCACATCGGGTTCTCTGCTCAGCGGGAAGCCTGCTTTCTCCTCTCTCCTCTCTCTCTGCCTGCCTCTCTGCCTACTTGTAATCTCTCTCTGTGTGTCAAATAAATAAATAAAATCTTTAAAAAAAAAAAAATAAAATGAAGTCTAAAAAAATAAAATAAAAAAAACAACCAACCAACCAAATAAATAAATAAAGTAGAAGTCTAATTGCATTTTTAAAAAAATGGGACTAAAGTGGTGTTATCCAGCTTATCAATTATTTCTTATGTTAATGTTTTCTTCAGGTGCTAATAACCATATTGACCTTTACAGAACAGATAATGTTTTTATATAATACTTAATTTGTTGCTGTATTTTACTAGAATACTATGTCTAATTTACAATAAAGAATTCTGAGCACTAAATAAGAACCGATGAGTAGGAGTTAGAGAGGTCTCACCATTCTCAAGAAATACCTGTAAAACTATTATGCCATCCGTATTCCTGTTCAAATGTTTAAATCACTTTTGAGTTTTTAAATTGTCAAGAATGCAATGATGAAAGTAAGCCCGGCCAACTAGCACCGAGAAAGACAGAGACTGAAGTTTTAGCTTCACTAGCTTATATGAGGCGGCTGGTGAAGCTGCTCAAGCAAGAAAGGCATATTCTCTGATGCCCTTCTCTAAAGAGGCTAAGATGATGATAAAAAAGAAAGAATAACCCAGAGGGTATATAGTACCTTTTGGCAAATAAATGCCCCTGTTCCATCCCATCTCTGCACTCAAAGGCATTATTCAAGGTCAACATTTGATAAGCCGTAGGAGAAAAATGTACTGTTACATACTCTCCTCAGGACATGTGCTGCCTACTTTGATTATATTTACATTTTCATAACTAAGAGAGATTGTAAAATTTTTTTCTTCCATAGTAACTAAAATCTGACCAGAAAAACTTGCCTTTTTACTTTTAGTAGCATAAATTCTTCAGTTGGCAACTTGTGTAGTTGTGAAGTTCCCTGTGGCAAGGTCAAGTTAGAAATCAACTTGCTTTGTGTGTGTGTGTTGGAAAGTGAAAACCTTTCTTTTCTTCCTCCCACCTCCCCGTTTTGGAGTTATTTCTTCACTGCTAGCTGTTCCACATTGCACCTAATATTCCAAGACATATCTGTTAGTAAAATGTGTGAACTACTGTTTACTTAGAATTTTCTGACTCTTTGATCCTTTTTATCTGTCATAAAATGTAGCAAATTCTCAAAGTTATAGCACTGAACAGATTGAGGAAGTTGAATCTCAGTTCATAAAATCAAGTGTTTCTATATTAAACTTTATAGTACAGTTATCAAAAGTGCTCTTTATTGATTTCTTTCATTGGGAAATTTAGAAGATTTAGCATGACTGACTTCAGAGAATGGAGTTTTTGTTATTTTGTTTTCAAATAAATAATCTGAAATTTATATATCCAAATGGAGGTAGTAATTGCAGAGTATAATGGTGGAAGGAAAATTATCAACTTTAGCTTGGTAAGGGGAAATTGATAACTGCCTTGAATCGTTTCAAATGGAGGTATGTGATTAAAAGATTAGGATTATTCTTTTAGCTTCAGATGTCAGAACTAAGGGAATTGGTAGATATCTTAGGGAGGCAAATCCAATAGAGTTAACCATGGGCTTAGGTAGACTCTGAATGATCACAAATTGCAGATATTATAGATTCTTATATTGAATAGGAGTTTGGACAGTATGCACACTAAAGCATTCTCCAACTTTAAAACTTGAAGATTTCACAAATTTTATAATTTGAGGAAGATATAAACTTAATCTGGAAGGTAAACATTACTCAGATCTTTTTAAAAACTTTCTTTTTATTGGAATAATCTTCAGAGCCCATTTCTTTCCTTCACAAGAAAAAAGATAGAAAAATGTCTTTCTTGATTTTCATTTTTTTGTTCCTCTGCATGTACCTTTAAACCTCTTTTCATCCTACTTCCCTCCCCACTTGTGATTGATGCACATGGATTCATTGTACTTAGCAGGTCTTTGACCCAACAATCTGGAATATCATTTTTCTGTGCTGGGGCTGACTAACATAAAACTCTTGGGGGATGACAGGCTGTGATGTGGACCGACACTTAGAATGAGAAGCCTTCTAAGAAATGCATTAGAATCAATATGGCTCTTGCTCATGTGTGTTATGTAACAAAATGACTTAGCATCAAAAAGCCGATCATTAGAATTTTATACCCTATAAATCCAAGGATTATTATGATCTCTACTATCATGAATAAATAAGCGAATAAGTTGGCATTCCTAATAATTTGGAAGTTCATCTAGAATTAGGAAGTACTGTATTACCAAACATTTACCACAATATTAAAAGTTAAATTACTTCTGTATGTCGTCTTTTTGCTCATAGAAAATTCTTTTTTTTTTTTAGATTTTTAAAAATTATTTATTTATTTGACAGAGAGAGAGAGAGAGAGATTACAAGTAGGCAGAGAGAGAGGAGGAAGCAGGCTCCCTGCCGAGCAGGGAGCCCGACGCGGGGCTTGATCCTAGGACCCTGAGACCATGACGTGAGCCGAAAGCAGAGGCTTTAACCCACTGAGACACCCAGGTGCCCCACTCATAGAAAATTCTTAAAATGCCAATGTAAACTCTGGAATGGATAATACGTAAGGCCACATCGTCTCATAATTCATGAATACTTTCTTAAATCGTCTTTCCTTTAGGTTGCAGAGAGAACTTACCTCATTGAGTTAATCCTCATCTGTAAATCAGAACTAATTCTTCATCTTGGTTAGTATTTAGATAAAATGATGTTCATGAAAGCATATTAAATTTTTCTAAAGGTTATACATGAATTAATATTAATGATGATTGTCTTAAATTGTTTCTGAAGTCTGAATGATATATACAAAAATTAACCAAGAATTAAAACTAATTAAATTACTGAATATTTGAGGGCAATAGCAGTTGCTCCTAAGAAAAAGCTCAGCGTCACCTTAATCAGCAACTACTGCTGACACTCTTAGTTCTACAATCTGCTTTTTCTGTGACCTGGCATTTGGGTAGAAGTTCTGACTAGAAGATTGAAACAGGAAAAGCAAAGGGTAAGTAATTGGTTAATGATAATGCAGCTGAATATAGAGCATCTCCACATCCCAATGTTTACCTGCTTCTCCAAGCTTGTCATCCCCACTCCTAACTTGCTTTCTTTACTTTTATTTTTATTCTGTTGTAGTAAGAATACTTAACATGAGATGTACCCTCTCAACAGATCTTTAATTGTACAATATAGGATTGATAACTGTAGGTATAATTTCATGCAACAAATCTCTAGAATATATTTATTTTGTGTAACTGAAACTTTATACCCATTGATGAGCAATTTCCTATTTCCCTTTCCCTCCCAGCCCCTGGAATCTACAATTCCACCCTCTGCCTCTATTATTTGAATATTTTAGCTACCACGTGTAAGTGAAATCACTTAGATTTGTCCTGTGACTGGCTTATTTCACTTAGCATGATGTTCTCAATGTTCATCCATGTTGTTGCATACTGCAGATTTCCTTCTTTTTGAAGACTAATATTCTATTGTTATATAAACCACATTTTCTTTATCCATTCATCCACTGATGGACCTTTTGGTTGTTTCCACATCCTGGCTATTGTGAATAGTGCTGCAGTGAATGTGGGAGTGCTAATATGTCTTCAAGATCCTGCTTTCAGTTCTTTTGGATAAATACTCAGTAGGATTTCCTGATCATGTGGAGTTCTATTTTTAATTTTTTCAGGAATGTCATTACTATTTTCCGTAGCGGCTGCATCATTTTGCATTTTCACCAGTGTTCTGGGGTTCCAATTTCTCCACATGCTTGGTAACATTTGTTATACTTTGTTTTGTTTTTGATAAAACCCATACTAACTGGTGTGAGGTGTTATCACGTTGTGGTTTTGATCTGCATTTCCCTAAATTAGTGACATTGAGCATCTTTTCATATACTTGCTGGTCATTTGTATGTCTTTGGTTAAATAAATGTTGGCTGATACTAGGGAACTGGTAACCTCAAAGATGAGGTAGTAGCTAGCAATTGCTTAGTTTCTGGAGCCTTGTAGATTGTTCCCGAAATACTCACGATGGTTTTTCACCAATGCTTTCTGCTCTTAATCACTTCCTAATCTGTCCCTAGCCAGTCTCAAAAGTTTAAGATATCAGATACTTATTTAACCATATGTGTTAGTCCTATTTAACTTTAGCTAAATTTATCCAAATTTGAGTGTATATGCAATTTATATGTATGTGTGTGCATATATTTGGTATCCTGTTTTAAATGCCTTAATTTCTAGAAATATCATATGTCCAAAATTATGAGTCTCTAATTTTACATTTGACTGTTTCATAATTTCTTAATACACTTTTTTCTCAGTGTTAGAGAACTCTACACTATACTTAGTATAGCACAAAAATGGCAATAATAGCAAAGTGATATTGTTTTAATTATACTTTAATGTGTGTATACTCATTTCCAATTGACAAAGGCAAAAAAAAATCAGGAAGTCCATGTTTTAGAAGACTCTTCCTATCAATATATGTTATCTTGATGCTAATGATATTAAATTACAAGGTGCTTTTTTTTGTCTTCAACTAGAGATCTTTCCTAGTACATTTCTGTAAAAACTATAAGAAACTCTTAAAAACCAGAATCATGTGTGGTTGGAAAGTGCTTAGTTATTTAGAGGTGCATACTATTTTCAGCATACACATATTAGTTCTCAAAAAAATGATTAAGAATTAGCATTTCCTGTGGTATCACTGTCTGATGCTTTAAAATACCTACCTAATTAAATTCTTATCCCAAGAAGCAAACTGAGCTGTCCCAATAACTACAGGATCATCTTCCTTGTCAGTGATGTTCTCATTTCTAGTAGCATGGTAAGAGCGTGGGTGCTGAATCTAGAGTTCATGAATTTGAGTCCAGTTCTATCATTTATAAGCTCAGGGCTGAGACTTGATTGATACACATCGTGAATGGCTCTCTGTCTATTCTATTTTATTGCCCATTTTGCTGTTATATATTTGTAATGTTAGATCTCACCATCTGTATGACCTTGGATGAGTTACTTAATTCATTTGTGCCTCAATTACCTCAACTGAGGGATAAAATTAATATCTATCTCTTTAGGCTGTTGAGAGAATTAAATTTATAAATATCTGTACAGTTTTTGAAAGTTCCTATCAGAAGGGCACCTGGGGGGGTATAGTCGATTGAGCATCCAACTCTTGGTTACAGCTCAGGTCATGATCTCAGGGTTGTGAAATCGAGCCCCAAGTGGGGCTCCATGCTTAGTGCAGAGTCTGCTTGAGATTCTCTCTCCCTCTCCCTCTGTCCCTCCTACTCATTCTCTCTCTCTTTCTCTTTCTCTAAAATAAATAAATAAATCCTAAAAAAAAAAGTTCATGTCACAGAATAAATGCCTAATACATGCTATGTATTGTTACTTTTTATTTCCTTCTGGGTCCTTCTGATCTATGATTCTGTTTCTTGCTTTTTCTGTGTTCTTCCTGAAATTATGCTCTTACAGAATGTAAATGTAAGAAATAATGTGGAGAGAGGAGAAAAAGTAAAGATAAGGACACTAGCTAGAAGGTTATTTTAATTGCCTGTTTATGAGGTAACAAAGAAGACCTTGTCTAATGTACTAGCTGAGAAAATGGACAGCAAGGGCTAATGATAATAATTGACATTTATTGAACCTTTACAATATGCTGGGTACTGTTTTCTTAAAGTGGTTTCTTAAATTCATTCTGCCATATACTTTATTCTAGGTATCCCTATCAACAACTTAAAGACACTAGAGTTTACTGAGTTTAAATCATTTGACATCTTAGGGGTACCTGGGTGGCTCAGTTGTTAAGGGTCTGCCTTCAGCTCAGGTCATGATCCCAGGGTCCTGGGATTGAACCCCACATCAGGTTCCCTGCTCATCAGGAAGCCTGCTTCTTCTCCCTCTCCCACTCCCCCTGCTTGTGTTTCCTCTCTTGCCGTGTCTCTCTCTGTCAAATAAGTAAATAAAATATAAAAAAAAAAGTTTGACATCTAATTAGTGACAGAGTTAGAATTTTAATCCAGGCATTTGAGAGTCCCAAACATATGCCCTTAACTACTATATATTGCTTTTCTCCAGGGAAAATATGTTTTCAGGCATTGGACCTGAAACAATCAAGAGAGTCTAGTAGATATGACTTGAGTTATTTGAAAAAACTGTCATAAGATTGTATTTTAATTTTTGGCATATTGTTTCAGTAGCCAGAATGAAGGCTTTCATCAGAAGCAGCTTTGTTTTTGATCTCTAAAGGCCATAGAGGTTTTATCAACAACAAAACACCCGACAGTAATAAAGGAGGACTCATTAGCCTTATCTCTGTAGACAGGCTCAACCACTAGCTACCTGGAGTTGTCCCATTCTATTTTATCTGGGCGCAAGATGGTAAATGGCAAAGATGTCCTTTAAAAATAACTCTTTCTCATAACTCTTTTTCATCCTTGCTGCTTCTTGGTCACTAGTATATGAGGAAATTAAATAAAGCATGCCTGCCTTTGCTCTGAAGGAGAAGCAATGACAGATCTCTTTTATAAATGATCCCCTTCTTTGCACAAAAGAAATGTCACTCCTTAACATAATTTACAGCAACTCTTACTATTTATTTCCCTGAATTCACACATTAGTTAAATCAATCATGGAATCCATACACCAGGGGCTGATGATAAACTTGAGGTTTGGTTGATCTAATTTTTCTCGATTATAAATATTGGAAAGGGAATGAGTTTGGGAAATAAATATCTCTAAGTGGATTTCTATTTTATAGGCACCATATAACACACTATACTCAAAGGTTTAAGAGGGAAACCAAAATCGTCATACCTGCAAGCACAGATACTACACACATATTAAAAATTACAGATGTTCATATATACAGTTTTGTCAAATTGCATTTGTGAGTTTTGGATAAATTCAATAATCTATGACATTTCATAAAATGTCAAGGTCTTAGAAATTTTCTTTCTAATTATCAACACCTTTTTATATAATACATGTTTCTTTTTTCCCTGTAGATTTTGTAAATTTCTCCCCACCCTAAATATAAAAGACTTATTTTTAGGAGTATCCATATTTCAGTCATGTCTGATAAATAAATGATATCTTTATACCATTTATTCCATCAATATGTATTAAAGGGACAACTGTGTACACTCTCCCAGTCACTGTAAAGAAAACAATGAGGAAAACAAAGTCCCTCTGCATTTGGACATTACATTCTCATGAAGAAAGACAGGCAATAAATAAGCAAACAAATAATATGTCATGGTGATAAGGGCTATGACAAACAGTGAAGTCATCAAGGGTGATAGCTATCAAGGTGCTATTAAATGTCAGGGATCTGTGGTTAAGAATGTCTTCCCTAAGAAAGTTCTTCACCTAGCCATAAATGAACAAGTCTTTTGTCTAAGACATCACCCTTCTCAAAAGAAGAGCTTTCAGAAAGGAGGCAGCAGAAGGTAAACCAATATCTACCCATGTTTACCTAGGTAATGCAGAGAACTTTTTTTTTGCCTAGGCTTGAGCCCTAAGTGGTTTATTTTATCCAAGACTAAAAGATTTCATAGAACTTACCATTCCAGTTAAAAATCCAAACCGATTGCTGTCAAAGGGAACAAACTGAATGAATTGGAAGAGTACATCTGCTTTTGAGAGCTGCAGTGAAAACCAAATAGGTCAGGATTTTTTGGTAAGGGATGGTGGTTTCCCATAGTTGCGGGAGAAAGTGTAAAATGGATGGAAAGTAGCAGAGGGCACCTGCTTTGGTGCTTTTGTGCTTCTTCTATTTCAGCTGCACTGGAGTGTTTAATAATCACTTTGGTCTTTAATTTCATTTCAAATATCTATCTCTAGAAAGTAGTTCCCAAGCAGTATCCTCAAAGATGATTACATACGCATTTCTGAAATGTTGGAGTAATAACCTCTGAAAGTCCACACCTCCATAAGATCAATGAGCAGAATGGTAAAAATTCCCCAAATCAACCATTTCAGAACTCTCTCTGGAAATTAAGCAAAGACCTGTAATGATCTGAGGAAGCATTTATTTATTTTTCTAATGGCCGGATCTTGGTATGAATGGTGAGCTTTGCAGCATTTTTATTTGTTCTTCTCCCATCCTCCTCCCCAGGTCCACAGAGGCCTTAAAAACAGCAATATCGCAACCACAGTATCTGTGAAAACCAGGAGCCTAGTGCCACTGGAGGAGGCAGACAGTTTTGGACCTCCCCAAAAGTCCCATTCCCAGAAATATATCATTATTTGTCTTGTGTGGCAGCACTCTGGGAAAACACCATTCTTAGGACGTACGTTTATTCGACCTAGTGCAACACTCATTTGAGAAAAGCTCTATTCTCAGGAGCGTGTGTAAAAAACAATTGGTGATATTATTTAACATTACAGTTGCCTAAGCTGTGATACTAGTTGGTTTTAACAAGGGACTGGCCCAAAAAATCTCAAAAGAAAAAAACTGGGGAATTAGATATACTTAGGAGGTTTTAAATAGTTTTGACATATTTCTGAAGGATCTAGTAGGTTGTTCTCATACAGAGAGCTATGTGCATACTTAAGGAATATCTGATTTGGCCCAAATCTCTCATCTCTGGCTCACCTTGAGACTCTGTACAAGCAGGAAGTAAAGAATAGAGTTGTAAAATACTAAAGGTTAAAGACTTGCCCTAAGAACAAGCACTGAGCAACTTACTGGTTTAAGACATTTAGAAGAAATCTCTGGCAATCATTAGCAGACTATTAAGTAAACCAAGCAAGAGACTTCAGTGACCACACATGACAAAGACTACCGACTTTACCGCCCAGGAAAGCCGCTAAACAAACAAAACCGCAACAACAGCAGGAGCAACAGCAACAACAACAAACAGCAAATAACAACAAACCCTGGACAGGAAGAGGACCCTGATTTCCAGAGTAGCCACATCATATTAATTAAAATATCCAGTTTTCAACAAAATTTACAAAGTTGCACAAAGAAACAGGAAAGTTTGGCCAATATACAGGAAAGAAACAGAAAAACAGTCAGTGTAAACTCTCCCTGGGTTAGCCCAGATGCTGGACTTCCTAGTAAAGTTTTAAATCAGCTATTAAAATGTCTTAAAAAAGTAGAAAGGGAATCATGTCTAAAAAATTAAAGGAAAGTATGAGGAAAATGCATCATTAAATAGAAATATCAAAAAAGGGATAGGCATTTTAAAAGAACAAAAGAAATTCTGAAATTGAAAAATATAAACATAGAAGCGAAATTCTAGGAGAGATCAAAGTCAGTTTGAGCAGGTAGTGAAGGAATCGTCCAACTTGTGGGTAAATCAATTGAGATTATCCAGGCTGAAGATCAAAATGGAAAAAAAAAAAAAGAAGGAAAAAACATGAACAGGATTTTGGAGACCTCTGGAATACCAGCTGGTATACCAACATATACATTATGGTTGTCTCAGAAGGAAGGAGAGAGAGAAAATGGGGTGGAAAGAATATTTGAAGAAATAATGGCTGAAATTCAAGTCCTCTGGACCTTTGACTAGAATTGGAGGATCCATTTCCAAGATGGTGCTCTCACATCACAGATTGTAGGACTCTTTAATCCCTTGCTGACTGATAGCAAGAGGCTCTAAATGGACTGCCACAGAGCTGCTTGGGAATCCTTATGCTATGACACTGGCTTTCCCCAGAGTGAATAAGGCAGTAAGGCAGAAGCTATAAAGCCTTACGACTTCACTGTGGAAGTCACAGTTATTTTTGCCAAATTCTGCTGGTTTCTGAGTCAGCGCTATTCAGTGTGGGAGTAGACTACACAAGGAGGCAGGCATCACTGGGGACTATCTTGCTGGCTGGCTGCTACAGTCTCTCAGTTTGTACCTGTTTTTGCTTTTCTCTTGATTATCAGTCATACTTTTTGCCTCTTTGCATGTCTGATACTGTTCAATAGTATGAAAGGCTTTGTGTTTAAAGAGATGTTGTGTTGAAACTCCAAGTAACATTACCTTTTACCTGAAAGACTTTGCTTTTTCTTTATTGAGCAGATAGGGTGAGGGGCATATTATTCAGCTAGCTTGGGCCTAGGTTGGATCAGCGATGGATTAAAGGTTTGTTGAGACTCTACCTTTGAATTTTCTTTCCTCTATTGCATCCTGTGTAGGTTTTTTATGGAGAGCCTGGCAAGTCACTGCCTCTTCCCTGAGAGATAATAAATGTAACATGGGGAAAATCGAATTGCATGTTTAGGATTCATGGCATTCCCAAATTATTAAATAACCCTAGTGTTGCATGACTGTCAAAAGCTTTTCTGATTTATCTTTCTCCCAGTAGTGTACCACTTTGTGGGCCAAGCCATCATCAGCTTGAACCCAGAATTGGCAAATATCCTCACAGAATAGGGTTTTTGGCAACCCTACTACAGAAGAAAATGTTTGGTAACAGATTTGCTTCCTCATAGAGCCTCTCCTATTTCTGATACCCTGATATTTCAGCTTATCGTTCCTCTTTCCTCTAGCTCTGATGCTTGCAGTGGGAGCATAGTCTGCCATGGCACCTACTATTGTTACATCCTAATTGGAACTTGAAATCTCTTAGTTCATTACCTCAGAAAAGAAAAGAAAGTGGGATATACTCTTTACATACAATTCTATAAAAGGATTCTCTGGTTTTCTCATATGTATAGTCTAACAGGGAGAGTTTCGTGAATTTGTGCTTATGATGTATTTTGTGCATATTTTTTCCCATTCTTTCTCACTTTGGAAAATAAAATCTTAAATTTCTTTGCTGATATTGTTTACAACTCTTATCCATAATTCTAAGAGCTAACACCCTGTAAGGACTTTCTTTAGCCCTTGCAGAAGTTCCCTTTGCAAAGCTTGAACATCATAAAGAGCATATGGCTCTCTGACATGAGATTGATGTGCTCTGCTCCTTGTAGTTCCAGTGACAGCCAGTGTAAAATCATAGTGCTCGATTGTAATGAGACCAACCTGACTGGGCGTGCGGCGAATATTGAACAGCTTTTCCAGCTTGGGGATGCTGTAAGCTGTGTAGCATCACAATCACAAACAAGATACTTTATTATCATAGCGTCTGCATATGCTTTTAGGACATATTTTTTAAAATTTTATCATCCTCTTACTAAATTTATTCTTGAAAACGAAATTTACTTACTAGGGCTCAAAAATAAATTTACTTGCTAGGCCTTAAATGATGAAATCAGTCTTGGAAATTAATGGCACATATTTGTCATAACTCCCAATGATTTCCAGCAGATATGCTAATTAGAAGTCTCCTGAGGCCCTCAGTTTGACAATTGAGGTTAAGCAGCTGTGTTTAATTACAGAAACCAGAAACTTAAAATCCAAATGTGTCACTAAGGCCACACCTTAAGAATAAAGTATTGCTCATTAATTACACACATTGAAACATAGGTTGTACATTCTAAGATGTATGATTGCTATTTATTGAGGGAATCATAGAATCAAAGAACTAGAACAGATTTTAGGGATTACCTAAAAGAATTCTTTTCACTGGCAACCACCTACTTGTTCTGCTACTGTAAGCCCAGGTACACCCTGATTGTGTCCCACTTTTCATTCCTGCCCTCACACCTTTCCTCCCCACCAATGTTTATTATCTTCAACTCTGCCCCATTCTATTTAACTAAAATAAGTCCCTTCTTCCCTTCCCTTTCTTTCCTTCGACCACGTTTTGTAAGAACTCATATTTATCATCACTAAATTTATTTTTCTGATATGCTTCCTCTCTCTTTTTTTATTTTTATTTTTATTTTATTTTATTTTATTTTTTAAAGATTTTATTTATTTATTTCACAGCGGGAGAGAGATCACAAGGAGGCAGAGAGGCAGGCAGAGAGAGAGAGAGGGGGAAGCAGGCTCCCTGCCAAGCAGAGAGCCCGATGCGGGCCTCGATCCCAGGACCCTGAGATCATGACCTGGGCCGAAAGCAGAGGCTTTAACCCACTGAGCCACCCAGGCGCCCTGTCTCTCTTTTTTTAAATTTTTTTATTATTTGCCCCAGGGGTACAGTGAATCATCAGGCTTATACCTTTCATAGCACTCACCATAACACAAACACTCTCCAATGTCCATAACCCATCCACCCTATCCCTACCCTCCCACCCCCCAGTAACCCTCAGTTTGTTTTGTGAGATTAAGAGTCTCTTATGGTTTGTCTCCTTCCCGATCCCATCTTGTTTCATTATTTTTCCCTCCCTACCCCTGTGACCCCCCACCCTGCCCCTCAAGTTCCTCATATCACTTCCTCTATCTCTTGATGTTAACTGAACCCCAGGACCCTGCTTCTCTTATAATGATTTATACTTATAGTGTGCTTTAAGGCTTGGTCTTATCTTCTTTATTATATTAGTACTAGACTTCTCAGGTCCTTCACATTTGTTATTCCCTCTCCTGAGGACACTCTTTCCCCCCGCAAAGATTTATTTATCCATTAATTTGAGAGAGAGAGAGAGAGAGAGAGAGAGAATGGGAGGGGAGGCGGGGGAGGGGAGCAGATGAAGAGGGAGAGAAAGAATCTTCAAGCAGACTCCCAACTGATCATGGAGCCCTACTCAGGGCTCAGTCTCAGGACCCTGATATCATGACCTGAGCTGAAATCAAAACTGGACCCTTGGGGCACCTGAGTGGCTCAGTTGGTTAAGCATCTGCCTTTGGCTCAGGTCATGATCCCAGAGTCCTGGGATTGAGCCCTGTGTTGGGCTCCCTGCTTAGTGGAGTGCCTGCTTCTTCCTCTCCCTCTGCCTGCCACTCTCCCTGCTTGTGCTCTTGCTGTCTGTCAAATAAATAAATAAACAAATACAATCTAAAAAAAAAAAAAGTCGGACACTTAACCAACTGGGCCACCCAGGCACCCCTGAAGACCCTCTTCTACGTGCTGAGATCTAGAAAGATAGGGATCATATGGTTGTCTCCCTCTGAGGAGGGGACGCCTCTGGTGGACATCTGTCACCATACTGGGTTGTGTGTAGTACGCCCTTGTATTTGCTTAACTAGGAGTGAGTGGTGAGTCAATAAATAAATTTTAAAATGTGGCTCATATTTACCTTTTGTATTTTCTCACCTTCTTTTTCTCTACAACCTTTTTATAATCTGCCTGTCCCTTCAATGGGAATGAATTTCTCAAAAGGTTGAAAATGACTTTTAGGCCATCATATTTCTAAATCCAATAGTCACTCATCTTACTGATTTTTCTGGCCTTTCTCTTCACCTTCTTCTTTTGCCATCATCACCCCCTTCAGAGGAAAAGGATGCTCCCATTAATTCCTATCTTTTTTTGGTTGTTGTTGGAATGAAGTGATTCCTAAAACTCTTGTGATAAAGTTTTGTGCTTTCATTTGGTAACTTAACGTTATAGTAGCCTGTGGTAATTTTAGTTTTATATATATTCTTATTTTTCCTGTTAGACTATAAATTCCTTGTAGTTAATAATAATGACTAATATTTATAGACCCATGATAGGCATTTTCTATGTGCTATCTACATAATAACTGAGTCTTTATAACTATAAATAAGGTCTATCCCTATCATTATTTCCATTTTATGGAATAGGAAACTGAAGCCAAGTGTGATTAAATAAGCATTCAAGGTCATGTAGCTAGTAAATGGTAAAGCCACAAGTAGAACATACAGTTTGGCTCAACAGTCTCTGTGCTTACCTCCTACTATACATTAGTCCATCACAGCATGACCTGCATTTTATTTTGCCTTGTATTCTCAGCTGCTAGCTCAGTGCATGAGATATAATAGGTATGTAATCCATTTTGGGGGGAAATTAGATGTAGTTATTCATATCAGCCCCTTTACTGAGAATCACATAGTTCTATACCACAGAATCAATACTAAAAATCTCTATATATCCCTTCTTTAGGGATCTTTCCGCTGCCTCTAGAACATTATAGAAGCACTGGTTTTATTTTCAATAACCTTTACTTGATATGAGCCTACTGACAAATCCTTGATATGTTATAGTTTGTTACATATTTTTACAATTTCAGTTTTAATTTGAATCACATATGTCTCCCAGTTAAATTGGAAGTTAAGGCTCGATTTCTGGTTGTAGGTCTGTCGCTAATTAGCTGAGTGACCCTGAACAATTCTCTTTACCTTTCTAAATCTAATATGTTAAGCATGTAAATTACATTTGAATGATCTTTATTTCTTCCAGCTGAAATTCTTGTTATTTTTTTGTTCTGTATGCTTAGCAACCTAATACTGATTCTTAATGGAATCATTTATTTAACAAACATTTATTGAATGCCTGCTATGTGTAAGAGATTGTAGATAATCTCCAAAGATAGGAAGACAGGAGAAAATTAACAAATCTTTTTGTATTATCAGGTTGCATGTTTTTCTCAGAATATCCCTTGATATTCATTTGCAAAAAGTAGAGTCCAATTTGCTTTTATGCAACCCACTGAGGTATCCGTGATTCCAGATTCCTCCTGGGGTTTAGATATTTATGACTTTAATTATTTTTCAAATAGATTCATCCTTTTGTACAATTCAGCTTCTTTTCTATGATAAGAATCATTTCAGTTAGTGTTCTATACACATTTTTCTTAATAGTATATCTCATTTGATGTTGTCTGGGTAATTGTATAGCTTTATATTTAAAAATGAGCTGCAGGTATTATAGGAAGCGAAGCCCAGCAGTAAGGACTGGGCCCAAAGGGCATGTCTGCAGAGCTGGGGGTCTCTGTAATACAGTGAATTCCAGTGATTGCCATTACAATGATGGCTCTGTTTTATCTGTTCTGTTTTGTAGATGTGGATGCTAGGTGACCGTTCCAGAGCAGCAGCTTTATAATTTGCCTGCTCTTGAAATCTTCTGACCTCATGTGGCATTTTAAATTTAGGCATTAATATTACAATTAAATAGTAATATCAACTGCTATTTATTGAATATGTAATTACATGCCAGATGGTGTTCTAGGTACTTTATAAATATTACTGCAATTAATTCTCCCAAATCTGTAAGGTGGATTTTGTTATTCTGATTTTTCTCATGAAGAGTATTAAGTAGCTTGCCTAAGGTCATGTGGCTAGTAGCAAGAAATAGAACAGGAATTTATATCTCATTCTGACTAACTTCAATCTGCTATTAGCCTTTATTCTAACTACCAACTACCATTTTAACTCTTAATTATATATTATTCCCTAATTGTCTCCATATAAATCTTGTTTTCTATCACTGACGAAAGTAGAGCCTCTATTTAAACCAGCTTTGTGGATCTACATTTCACTTATTACATAAGTTATGTATAACTTTATATAACAAATCTAAAAGACTTTTAAAGAAAGATATTAAAAATATATGTCAAAATCAGTGATTTTATATTCAAAAATTTATCTTGGGATTTGAAGTACTTGTATATAGGAAATGCTGCAATTTCTTAAAATGCTTTTGGAAATAATTTTCCTATGGGAACACTTTCTCTTTGGTATTTATTTTCCTGTTTAAGCACAGAAAGATAAAATGCTTTCATTTATGCACAGATAATTACAGTATTCACATAATCTTTGGAAGTCTTTATTATTATTCTCTTTTCTTTTAAAGTTTCTGTATTTACTGAATTTTATATTAGCCTTTCTTCCAGTTTGCACTTAAACTAATTTTTGAGAGAGAACAGCATAATTTATACCTTCATTGCACAGTATTTATGAAGCCACATTTATTAAATCTTTGCAGAAAAATGTATTTAGGACTTGTTGGCAGTTTTTCATGGTTTGGATTGATTATTCAGTGTCAATTTTTGGCAGTCTTCCCTTTTTACAACTCTAGTTGTTTCTCAGTAGTAACAAGGGAAATCCTGTAACTACATTTACTGTAGAAATTATGATTTCTCTGTCTCGTTCTATATAAACAAGTTTAAGGGTCTCTTATTTTCTGTTAACATATTATCTAGTAAAATAATTTGCAGCTTCTTATATATTTTCTTTCTACATTTTGTCAAAATATGCAAAACAGAGCAGCTTTTCCCCATTACTTAGTTCAGGATGTTCAAAGGAAGACAGAATAGAGCAGTGTGTAGATACGGGCTATGGAGTCAATACCTGGGTTCAAGTTTCACTTCTGCTGTTTTCAAATTATAAGACCTTGGGGCGTATTCATTAACTTCCATAAACCTCAGTTTTCTTTCTTTTCCTTTTTTTTTTTCTACTAACACCTTTTATTCAGTTTTTAACCATACCAGCAAGAATCAAAACTGTCAAAAACCTCAGTTTTCTTATTTACTTACTTATAAGATGGGATTAATACAAATAAGAGCTAATATTAATTGAGCACTTTGTATATGTGAAGCACTATTTTTAAAGCTTTATATTCATTTACACATTCAATTCTGACAACAACCATATATGGAGATATAACTATCATCTCCATTTTATGGATAAGTAAATTAAAACACAGCAGGGTCAAGTAGCTTGCTCAAGTTCTGATGGACTGCTGAGAGGATGGTCAAGTAACTAACAGAGTGCTCAACAAATAAAACACCAAAGAAAGGTATTTTCTCAGGGTGCCTGGGTAGCTCAGTGGGTTAAACCCTCTGCCTTCGGCTCAGGTCATAATCTCAAGGTCCTGGGATCAAGGCCCGCATTGGGCTCCCTGCTCGACAGGGAGCCTGCTTCCCCCTCTCTCTCTGCCTGCCTCTCTGCCTACTTGTGATCTCTCTCTCTGTGTCAAATAAAAAAATAAAATCTTTAAAAAATAAATTAAAAAAAGCAAGGTATTTTCTCAAGCAAACAGGAAGAGCTCTTGGTCACATATTTGTGTACCTTTAAAAATAAATAAAAGGAGTATAGGCTATTCTCTGTTATCTACACAAGTATTAAAGTGTTAAAGTTTCTGGAAATTTGACAGAGACCTGTCATCCCATTTTATATATGAAGAAGTAGATACTTCTAGGTTACATGGTTGGGTAAGATTTCAGAGAAAATGGCTTGCACTTCAAAGACTAGCGCCCAGGTTTTCTGTCTAGAGCATGAGCTATTCTTTCCCATAAACCCAATATGATAGCTCGTCACATGCTATCAGCTTGTTGGCAATTCATTTTTTAGTTAGAAATATCCAAGGTCAAGGAGGTGTAGTTTGTCTGATCTTTCTATTTCCCTGGAAGTAGTGAAGACAAAGTACCTTGGTACCAGAATTACAAACTTTTGGCAAGAAAAAAAAAATGATTTATAATTGTACTTTGTCCTACATAATCACAATTTATGTTTGGTTAAAATAATGTAAGATAGTTCCTTCAGTTGCTTTTCTCTGTGGGGAGAGCATAGAATGTCCACTTCATTAATCTTTGAAATTATCTAATCAAATTACATAAGTTAACCTTTTTATTTAGTACTTTCTTTTGGACACTATGTAGGAAAACTAAATGTCACATAGTGACTCTCAAGTAAAGGGACAAAGAAGATGATAATGAACATATCTAGGATGGGAAAGGTTTTCTAAAAGTAAGAGAAAAACCTAATACCAATTTTATTGTTTATGATTTGCTTTATGGTTTTTAAGTAAAGATAGGAATTTTACTTCAAATCCTAAAACAAGACAAATCAACCCCCCCTTAGAAATTTAGGAAGCATTTTTATGTGTGAAACATTGCTATATACTCAAGTACAAAGTTATTACTCAACCTTTATTTTTTTTTTATTTTTTTAAAGATTTTATTTATTTATTTGACACAGAGAGAGAGATTACAAGTAGGCAGAGAGGCAGGCAGAGAGACAGGGAGAGGAGGAAGCAGGCTCCCTGCTGAGCAGAGAGCCCGATGCGGGCCTCGATCCCAGGACGCTGAGATCATGACCTGAGCCGAAAGCAGAGGCTTTAACCCACTGAGCCACCCAGGCGCCCTTATTACTCAACCTTTAAACGTTATTAAACTATCCCAGAAATAGTGAATGTTATGGTTAACATGACACCCGGTCTTTATGTGTATAGTGTATACCTAAGAATTCTCCAAGTCCCAAAAGCAATTGAATTGGTAGATTTATTTTAACCTTCCACATAAATACAAACTTACACTGAATAAGAAATTTTTCTCTTCTTTTTTTTTTATGTTCCTTTGTATTCCTTGGTTGAGAGTTATCTTTTTCTTTCCTGTTACTTTCTCAGTATGCCTGGATGTGGATATTCACAGTCTAAATCAGATTGTCAGAGGTGCTATAAGAGACGAAGATTCTAAGTGAGATTAATTTGATTGAATTAATTCAATCAAAATCGATCCCTATTCCACTACACCATATGAAAAACAAGTTGCTTGGGGCTTTGAGTGTTTTTTTTTTTTTATTACTTTTATCTGATTCTTTCCATGGCATTTAACATCTAACAATTTTATCTAATACAAAAACATGTATTTAGTTTTTTCTGTTTATTATAATTGGATAGATATTTATCAAATATTTGGGAAAAGTGGCATAATCTTGGTGGTTAAGTATTTGAGCTTTGGAGCAAGACAACGTGGGTTTTCAATCCAGCTTTGTCACTTACCACAAGACACTGGGCAAATTACTTGTCCTTTCTATACCACAGTCCCTCCTCTGTAAAAGGAAAATAATTGTATGTATGCTGCAAGAAGTGGTGAGGATTAGATGAGTCCATATGTATTAAGTGGTTAGTATAGTGCCTGGCACAGAATAAGAGGAGTTTGCTATGATTATTGCTTTAATTATAATACGTGACCATTGGGATTGAAAATGTTTTTGTTTTTGAACCATTTATATTTCTTCTATGACTTCTTGTTCGTATCACTTGCCCATTTTTATTATCATGTTTATCTTTTTATCTTACTGATTTTCAAAATGTGTATCATTTACTGACATGTTGCTTTGACTATCATTAACGTCATCAGTGTTCAAAATAATTAATAAAAAAGTATTAACCAATCAAATTCAATATCTGAGACACTATGCTAGGTGGTCTGCAAAATAGGAAAATGAATGACATTGTCATTTTCCTGTGGGATTTTTAACATAATAGGGGGAAAAGTTAACATTCAAAATAATTTTATGCAATGTGTTGTAATAGAATTTTCCATATCTGTGCTTTTGATACATCGATAAGGGAGACATTAATTCAGATTGGAATCACTCTGGAAACTTCTCAGAGGAGGTCACATTTAAGATTTGCTTGACATTGAATAATGAATAAAATTTTAAGAAGCATAGACGGATGGACAAAGGAATTCTAGTCAGAATAATAGGAGGGAAGACAGAGTGGGGAAATAAAAAGCTCATTTAAAAAACTTGTTTTTAAATCTTTTATCCATATATGACACTTGTTTTCTTTATTTTTTAATTTTTTTACAATTTTGAAAAATTAACATATAATGTATTATTTGTTTCAGGGATACAGGTCTTTGATTCATCAGTCTTACACAATTCAAAGCACTCACTATAGCACATACCCCCCCAATGTCCCCCCAGGCACCCCCTCCCTCCCACACCCTTCCCCTCCAGCAACCCTCAGTTTGTTTCCTGAGATTAAGTCTCTTATGGTTTGTTTCCCTCTCGGGTTTCATCTGTTTCATTTTTTTCCTCTCTTCCTCTATGATCCTCTGTCTTGTTTCTCAAATTCTTCATTTCAATGAGATCATATGATACTTTTCTTTTGCTAATTGACTTATTTCGCTTAGCATATGTGACACTTGTTTTCTACACAACAAACATTATGGTTACTTTTCCCTTAGAGCTTTGAATCATCAGGGAAAGATATGACTTGTGCTGAACTTGACATAAGACTAAATCAGGAATTCAAACTAATGGTGGAAATGATCCATTGAATGCTGCGGTTTACATTAAAAGGCTAAACCAAATGCATAGCCCTGACATTAAACACAGTAACAACAGTTTCTTTTTGTCGGTATTGAATAGAAAAGGTGGATTATGGCAATTCCAAGGTTTAAATATCTAGAGGCATAATAAACAAGATTTTTTTTTTGCAAATTCACAAGGACAGATTTGAAAGACACCAGTTAGTGATCCTTCATATATTTGTTTGTTTTTAAAGATTTTATTTATTTGAGAGAGAGAGTGAGAGCGTGTACACACAAGTAGGCAGAGCAGCTCTGCTTGCTAGACAGAATGTTGCATGATTCATGAATCAGTTAATAAAGCCAATTAGAACTTTACAATTACTCTGTTGAATTTTTGTTATTGAATAGTTCCAAAAGCGAAAACTCTACAAACCAAGGTGAGGTAATTTTCTGAATTCACCCATGCACTAGCAAATGCCTTCTTTATCTGTAGTAACTTAATACCCCTGCTATGAAAAATCAAGCAGGTTGCTCTAACATAAGGAGACCTATGGAGGGGTGCCTGGGTTACTCAGTCAGTTAAGTGTGGGACTAGTGATTTCAGCTCAGGTCATGATCTCTGGGTCATGAGATGGAGCCCTGTATCAGGCTTCACCCAGGGCTTGGGGCCTGGTTGGGATTCTCTCTCTCTTATTCTCTGCCCTTCCCCCCCTTAAAAAAAAAGCAAGATCTGCAGAATTACATTCTTTTACAAACTTTATATTTTGAAATAATTTCAGAATTAAAGAAATTACAAAGATTATATAAAGTATTTCATACACCTTCATCCAGAGTTCTCAAATGTTAACATTTCACTGCATTGTGTTCTTTCTGTGTGTGTATTTTATTTTATTTTATTTTATCTTATGTGTGTGTGTCTGTGTCTGTATTTTAGAACCATTTGTAAGTTGTATACACAATGCCCCTTTACAAACAAACACTTCAATCTTTATTTCCTAAAAACAGGATATCCTCTGTTAAAACCACAGTGCAGTTGTCAAAACCAGGACATTGACATTGATTCAGCACTGGTATTTCACCTTTAGGCCTTATTTAAGTTTTGCCAATCGTTCCAGTAGTATCCCATCTAGGATGTGTTATATTCAGTTGCCATGTCTCTTTAGTCTTATTTATTTATTTATTATGTTTTTAAGATTTTGTTTACTTGAGAGAGAATGAGCAGGGGGAAAGGGAGAAACAGATTCTGCGCTGAGCAGGCACCTCGATGCAGGGCTTGATCCCAAGACCCTGGGATCATGACCTGAGCCAAAGCAGACACTTTAACTGACTGAGCCACCCAGGTGCCTCTTTAATCTCTTTTAACACAGACAGTTCTTCATTTTTTTTTCTTTTTTGACTATTATGGACTGATATTTGTGTTCCCCCAAAACCATATGTTGAAGCCCTAACTCCGCAGTGTGGCCGTATTTGGAGATGGATCCTCTAAGGAAGTAATTAAGGTTGCATGAAGTCAAAGTGTGGGGCTCTGATCCAATAAGATTAGTGTTTTTACCAGAAGAGACACCAGAGAGCTCTTTTATTCTGCAAACACACAGAGGAAAGTCCATGTGAAGACACAGGGTATTGGTAGCCATCTGCAAGCCAGGAAAAAAACTCTCACTAGAGACTAACCCTACCGATACCTTGATTATGAACTTTAGCCTCTAGAACAGTAAGAAAATAAACTTCTGCTGTTTAAGCCATCAAGTTGATGTATTTTGTAATGGCAGCCTGAGCTGACTATACAATGATTTTGACATTTTTGAAGAATTCGGACCAGATATGGTGTTTAACTTTTACTTTTAATATCTATCAAATCTAGGATCAGCTAAGAGGCTATTGCAGTTATACAGACAGTACATGATTGTGGATTGGCCTAAGATGCTGGCAGTGGCATGATGAGATGGTCCATATTCAGGATGTATTCACAATATTTATATTAAAGCCTATAGGCTTCCTAATGCTTTGAGTATGAGGCATGAGGGAAAGAGGGGACACCCAGTTTTAACAAACATAATGAAAATCTATGACAGTTCACCACAAAGCAATTTCTATTTGGAAATAATTTTCAGCCCTAGTGGCATAATATTTTTTTATAGATTTCCTATGTAAGTTTATGGAATGAAAGATGACTATCTGGGTGAATAATTTGCTTCATTTATAGCATATTTTTATTTCAGGGTAAATTTAACTTTAGGAATAATCCAAAAGCCATAAGGTAAGTAAATTAGATGACCACTTTAAGCAATAACATTTGCAGGCAAAAATATAAGTAATGACTCTGATTTCTTTCCATTGTTCTTAAACTGATTCTGAAAGCAATTCCAAGGGAGAATTTTCAAAAACCTTTTAAGCAATGATAGCATCATTAGCAAAAGTGGCTATGTCTTAAAGATTATTTTTCTTTGAAGGCAACAAAATTCAATAATAGCCATAGATAACATAATAGGTATTTTTGTCTATAAATATAAATACCTACAAGTTATGTTATTTTTCATTTTTTTTTCATGTCTCCTCTCTGTCTGTGAAAGACTAAATTCTTTTAGTCTCTATTTTTCCTGTTTTCTGGACTTGGCTGTCTTCGGGTAGCCTGATGTGATGATGAAAGAACTATCTAGACCTAAACTTATTTCTATCTTCATACCTTTCTATATATTTCTATATATTTCTATATATTTATATCTCTATCTATACTATCTATATTTATATACATATACCTAGATAATATGACTATTATGAATAGGACTTTCTCTTTAATCTGATAATTGCTGTTGCACTGTTCACTAATTTCTTTCAGACCTATGAATCTGGAAAGAACTTGGAAGTCATCTACTCAAACTTTCTAATCTAGTACGTGAGGAAACTTATTTTCTTCCCAAAGAGACCTTTAACCGCATTACATTACATCTTATCTTAAATCCTATTTAGGGTAAGAACCCAGGTTCCCCGTCTTCTAGTAGCTCACTTTCTGCCTTGCAAATGGCCACCTTTACTGTGTCCTCACAAGGCTCAGAGAATGAGTTCTGTTCTTTCTTCCTTTTCTGGTAAAGAAACTAATCCCCTCATGGGGGTCCCACCCTCCTGAACTCATCTAAACCTAATTACCTTCCATAAGCTCCACCTCCAGTTACCATCATATTGGTGATTAGAACTTCAACATATGGGGTCCTGGGATCGAGGCCCACATCAGGCTCTCTGCTCAGCGGGGAGCCTGCTTCCTCCTCTCTCCTCTCTCTGCCTGCCTCTCTGCCTACTTGTAATCCTCTCTCTGTGTCAAATAAAAAAAAATTAAAAAAAAAAAGAACTTCAACATATGGATATGGGGGGTGGGTGCAATATAAACATTCAGTCCATATCAATGTGTTTTCTTCCTTAATGGAGCTTACAGTCTAGTGGGAAAAACATAAATAAAAATTTCTTGTAACCAGTATTATGAAGTGGCAGAATAAGGTACATAAGAGAGAAAGGTCAAAAATCAACTTTAGGTAGAATTATCAGGAACACCCAGCCTGAGGGAATGGTTGAGATCTGGTGGGTCCTGGAGAGCCAGCCTTGGGGCAGAGAAGAGATGTTCAGACAAAGGGAGTTTCTAAAGCCCTGATAGAGAGAGAGATAGTGGTGTGTTTGGGGAACGAAAAGGTTTCCAACTAGGGCACAGAGAGAGGAGCATGCAATACACTGGAACCAGGATCCAAATTGTGTAGATCTCTCAGGCCATGCCAAAAGCAAATAGATGCAACCAGTTTTGAATTTTCAAACTTTACTCTGCTTACTTTGATGGCCACTAGAAGACTTAAACAACAAACTTGATTAAAATGTTGGCTGAGGAAAAGAAGGAAATGCAGTTTACTAATTTGTCTCCTGTTTTATTTATTTATTTTTTTTAAGGAAAAGCTTTTTCATGTTTTATTTGACAAACCTGGAAAAGACCTTAATGATAGGCAACTGTATTTGGAATAGGTGTTTTCCAAGAAGTCACCCAAAAGGTCACATTACTAATTAATGGTAGACTGTACATAGAGCTTAAGCCCCCACTTGGAATCTGCTTTTCCTTTTGCTACATCATTATCTTCAGAGTCAAGAGGGAAAACATCAACTAACAAACAAAAAGACTCTCCTGAAACCTAGAGCCCCTAAAAACATGGGTCTTCTGAGCACAGTTTCCTACTCTCTGTTCCAGACACTGTTGGTGGTGTTCTCTGTGAGCCCTAGCAAGCTACTCCAGACCAGGGGGAGGAAGCACTTGTTTTATCACACAGTTAAGCACTGGTTTAAATCTCAGGCAAATGGCAGGCTGGGGGGCGCCTGGGTGGCTCAGTGGGTTAAAGCCGCTGCCTTCGGCTCAGGTCATGATCTCAGGGTCCTGGGATCGAGGCCCGCATCGGGCTCTCTGCTCAGCAGGGAGCCTGCTTCCTCCTCTCTCCTCTCTCTCTGCCTGCCTCTCTGCCTACTTGTAATCTCTCTCTCTGTGTCAAATGAATAAATAAAATCTTTAAAAAACAAAACAAAACAAAACAAAAAAAAGCAAATGGCAGGCTGGGGCTCTGCTCTGAGACACCATCTGTTCTTCTGATTTTGGAAATTATTTAAGGGATTTGAATACTCCATTTCATCGTGTGTAAAAAGCCAACTTGACAGTTCTTTTTTAACCCATGACCAATGTATTCCTCGAAGACATACAGTTTCAGTTGAAAGGCAAGACAGGGAAACAGCTCAATAAGGTTAGTTCTGGCAGAAAAGAAAATTTTATTTCACAATGAAAATGCATTTGCAAAAATGTTATTATATTTTACTGTCTCTTCCATTAAATATATTTACCTAACTGAAGGAAGGGACTTTTTTTTTCCCTTAAAGTTGAAATATCTATCATATCTGAAGAAAAGATATGACTGCTTCAAATGCAATATTCTGTTGTACACACAACATTGCTTCTGAAAAGTTAATAAAGGCATGTTTTGGATCCATAAGCATAATGGATATATGTGCTCTCTACAATGAAAACATTTTATGAAGAATTATATCTTAAGTCTGCTCTACTATAAATTGGAGTATGGGAAATTTGCAATGAATTTGAAAAATGCAGGTTTTTTCCCTAACTTACCTGGGAAATTGAGGCAATATAAAAGAAATATACTTTCATTTAAAAATAACTATCTCATTTGAATTGGTATAATTTGAGATTTAACCAATGAATATGGGAAGAACAAATAGATGTTTTTAGTGGAGAGGGTTAAAATATTACTTGAGGTTAAGTAGGAAGGGTTAAAGTATTATCTTAGGTCTTTTTGCTATAGCTACTGTATTGTAAGTGGAAAGAAAAAAGTGACATTTTTATCTCCTTCATGGAGGGAGGAATAGAACAAAAGAATGCTTGTGATTTAATTTAAAATATCTAAAGGGCTTGACTCTAATAAGTTAATTCTTAATTTTTAATCACTTTATTTTTTCTGCAAAATGGAAAAATAATTTGTATGTTAGTGTACATAATATTCCTTAAACTCAAAGTTCTTTAAACCAACAATGCACAGAGAGACAGATGTTGTTTATTTATTCTAAGGACCTAGAAATCAGACTGCTTGAAGATGATATTTAAATAATCACCAGCTAGTCAGTTTTAAATATACTTCCTTCCACAATGTTCTTCTGTAAATGAAATGGTAAACATGTTGAACTTACTTATATTTATTAACTAACTACTGTGCCTCGCATGGTGCTCAGCACTGCATGTGTTAAATGATTATGACATAACACTTGCTTCATTTGGAATAAAAATACTTAAAATTTCAGGTTAAGTAATCCTTCTAATTTAAAAAAATCTGGTTTCTTATCATAATGAATTATCCGGTTGTAAGCTACACTTCTTCCTTTCTTTTACAGCTTTATTGAAGAATAACTGAAATGCAGTAAACCATAAAGTATACAAACCTGTTAAGTTTTGGTATGTGTGTATACTGTGACACCATCATCACAAGCAAGATAATGAACAGATTCTCTATCCCTGGAGGTCTTTTCTTGTCCCTTTGGGATCCCTCCCTCTTGCTTATCCCTGCCTCTGACAGCTACTGATATTTCTGTCATGAATTCTAGTTTATACTTCCAAGAACTTTATACAGTTCTAGGATTCATTCTTTCTTGTATATTTCTTTCATTCAACTTAATTATTTTGAGATTCATCTATTTTATTGGATGTATTAATAGTCCATTTAGTTTTATTGCTGTGTAGTATTCTCACATATGGATCTACTATAATTTGATCACCCATTCATCTGTGGATGGCCATTTGTGTTTTTTCCAGCTTTTGATTATGATTATGAACAAAGTTGCTATGAATATCTATGTACAATGTTTATGTTGATGTGCATGAGTCTTTGTGTGGACATATGATTTCATTTTCTTGGCCAAATAGTTTAACAAGGAATTGTTGGTTGATATGGCAGGTTTATATACAAAAAAAATTTTTTTTAAAGATTTTATTTATTTATTTGACACAGAGAGAGAGATTACAAGTAGGCAGAGAGGCAGGCAGAGAGACAGGGAGAGGAGGAAGCAGGCTCCCCGCCGAGCAGAGAGCCCGATGTGGGCCTCGATCCCAGGACGCTGAGATCATGACCTGAGCCGAAAGCAGAGGCTTTAACCCACTGAGCCACCCAGGCGCCCATATACAAAAATTTTTAAGAAATTGCCAAACTTGCCCTGCCCAGCACCACCCAGTCCATGCCTATCCTCAGCCAGCCCCTTCACCCATGTCCATCACTCCATGGGGAAGCACATCGAACATGTCAGACAAACTGCCCTACAAAGTTGCTGACATCAACCAGTCTCCCTGGGGGAACACAAGGCCCTGGACATCGTGGAGAGAGATGCCAGGCCTGATTCCCATGCAGGAGATCTACTTGGCCTTTAAGCCATTGAAGGGCACCTGCAATGCTGCCTACCTGCAGATTATGGTAGAGACAGCCATCCTCATTGAGACCCTTGTTGCCCTGTGTGCTGAGGGGCAGTGATTCAGTTGCAACATCTTGTCTATCCAGGATCATGCAGTGGCTGCCATTGCCAAGTCTGGCATTACAGTGTACACCTGGAAGGGTGAAACAGATGAGTACCTCTAGTGCACTGAGCAGATGCTGTACTTGAAGGAAGGCCTCTCAACATGATTCTGGATGATGGAGGTGACCTCATCAACCTCATTCATGCCAAGGGCCCATAGCTCCTATCAGGCACTTGAATCATTTCTGAAGAGACCACAATGGGGTCTACAACCTATACAAGACAACAAATTTTGTTGTTTATTTACTTATTATTGAAGTTTGAGGATTCTTTACATATTCTGGATATAGATCCTTTATCAAATATATATTTGTAAGTAATTCCTTCTAGTCTTTGGTCTTTATTCTGTTAGTATCTTTCAAAGACTAGAAGTTATTCCTCCTGATGATGATCAGTTTATTATTTTTTTCTATATGGAAAGTCTTTGCCTAATCCAATGTCAGAAACATTTTCTCTTATGTTTTCTTTTTTTTTTTTTTAAGATTTCATTTATTTATTTGACACAGAGTGAGAGAGATCACAAGCAGGCAGAGAGGCAGGCAGAGAGGGAAGAGGAAGCAGGCTCCCTGCCGAACAGAGAGCCTGATGCGGGCCTTGATCCCAGGACCCTGAGATCATGACCTGAGCTGAAGGNGGGAAGAGGAAGCAGGCTCCCTGCCGAACAGAGAGCCTGATGCAGGCCTTGATCCCAGGACCCTGAGATCATGACCTGAGCTGAAGGCAGAGGCTTTAACCCACTGAGCCACCCAGGTGCCCCTCTCTTATGTTTTCTTACAGAGGTTTTATAGTTTTAGTTTTTACTGTTAGACCTATGTTTTATTAAAGTTTATTCTTATATATGAAGTAAGCTAGAGATTGAAATAATATTTATTTTTTAATATAGTTATGTGCTGTTTGTTGAGAGTTAATGTTTGTATATAGTATAAACTATGAAAGCTATAAATTGAAATAATTCTTCCTTTTTAAAATATAAATATGTGCCATTTGCCTTTGTGCACAGAATTGGCTTTGCATCTCTCAAAAATCAGTTCTTTCTGGACTCTATTCTTTTCCATTGAACTCTTTGTCTATATTGAAACTGATACTACACTGCTTTGGTTATTGTAACTTTATTATAATACTTGATATCACATAGTGTAGATCTTCAATTTCTTTTCAAGAATTAATTTTTTATTAAGACTTTATTTTTTGGGGCACCTGGGTGGTAGAGTTGGTTGAATGATCTGCTCTTATTTTCACATCAGGTCTTGGTCTCAAGGTCCTGGAATCGAGTCCCCTGATGGGCTCCATGCTGAGATTCTCTCTCCCTCTCCTTCTGTCCCTCCCACTTGTATGCTTGAGCTCTCTCTCTCTCTCAAATAAATACATACATCTTTAAAAAAGACTTTATTTTTTTTAGAGCAGTTTTATATTCACAGCAAAACTGAGGGGAAGGTACACAGAGTTCCCTTATACTCCTGCCCCCACACATCCACAGCCTCCCCTTTGTCAGCATTCCCTACCAGAGTGTTGATAAAACTGATTAACCTGCATGGATATGTCATAACCACTGAAGGTCTATATGGTTTACATCAGGGTTCACTCTTGGTGTTGTACCTTCTATGTTTGAATATATATATATATATATATATATATATATATATATATATACACACACACACACACACACACATATATAATGGCATATATCCATCATTATGGTATCATAGAGAATATTTTCACTGCTTTGAAAATATGTGCTCAGCCTATTCAACCTTCCCCCAACCTGACCCCTGGCAACCATTGATCATTTTACTGTCTCCATAGTTTTGTCTTTTCAAAATGTTGTATAGTTGGAATCATACAGTGTGTAGCCTTTTCAGATTGGCTTCTTTCACTTAGCAATATGTGTTTAAGTTTCCTCCATGTCTTTTCATGACTTAATGCTCATGTCTTTTTAGTGCTAAATACTGTTCTGTGTTTATTCATCCATTTAGCTACTGCAGGACATCTTGGTTACTTCTGAGTTTGGCAGTTGTAAATAAAGCTTCTATAAATATCCCTGTGGAGGTTTTTGGGTGGATGTAAGTTTTCATCTTCTTTGTGTAAATACTAAGGAGTGCTATTGCTGGATTTTATTGTTGCGGAAGTTCTGAGGCGACCAAGTAACTCAAGTGGCACACAGAGAACTGGGAGAACACAGCTTTATTAATGCCGGCAGGCCCAGCGGGATGGTTTCCCAAAGGTTGAGCACCTGGTTATGATTGGGGATGGTATTTATAGGCAAACTAGGAATTTTTCATGATTGGTTTGGGGCCGTGGGGCAGTTCTTTAGGCTATGCAGAAGTGACTTGGTAGAGAAGTGCCAAGTCATCCTTGGGGGTTCCTTATTTCAGTGAGGCGGCCATTTTGGGCTTTTCTGCCTCAGTATGGTAAGAGTTTCTTCATTTTTAAATTTTTATTATTTTTTTAAAGATTTTATTTATTTATTTGACACAGAGAGAGATCACAAATAGGCAGAGAGGCAGGCAGAGAGAGAAGGAAGCAGGCTCCCTGCTGAGCAGAGAGCCCGATGTGGGCCTCGATCCCAGGACCCTGAGATCATGACCTGAACCGAAGGCAGAGGCTTTAACCCACTGAGCCACCCAGGCACCCAAGAATTTCTTGAGTTTTGTAAGTAACCTCCAAACTGTCTTCCAAAGTGGCCTTAGCATTTTTCATTCCTATCAGCAATGAATGAGGGTTCCTGTTGTTTTATATCCTTGATAGCATTTGGTGCTGTCAGTGCTCCAGATTTGAGCCATTCTAATAGGTGTGCACTGGCAGCTCATTGTTTTTTAATTTGCATTTCCCAGATGACCTGTGATTTGGAGCATCTCTTCGTATGTTTATTTGCCCTCTTATATCTTTTTTGTTGAAGAATCCATTAAGGTTTTTGGCCTGTGTTTAAATTTGGGTTGTTTGTTTTCTTACTGTTGAATGTGAAGATTTCTTTTTATATTTAGATAATAGTTCTTTATTAGATATATCTTTTGTAAATATTTTTTCCCAGTATGTGGCTTCTCTTCTCATTTTTTTGACATTGCTTTTTGCAGAGCAGAAAGTTTTTAATTTTAAAGAAGTTCAGCTTAACAATTATTTCTTTTATGAATTATGCTTTTGATGTTATATCTAAAAAGTCATTGCCATATCCAAGATCATCTAGGTTTTCTCCTATGTTATCTTCTAGGAGATTTTTAGTTTTGTATTTTACATTTAAGTCTATGATCTGTTTTGAATTTTGTGAAGGACTTAAAGTCTGTATTTGATTTTTTTTTTTTTAAGGTGGATGTCTAGTTGTTCCGGAACCATTTGTTAAGAAGACTGTCTTTGCTTGATTATATTGCCTTTGTTCCTTTGTCAAAAATCAGTTGGCTGTATTTATGTGGGTCTATTTCTGGACTCTATTCTGTTTGATCAATTTGTCTATTCTTTTGCTAATGCTGCACTATCTTGATTATTGTAGCATTATAGTAGATCTTGAAGTCGGCTTCTGTCAGTTCTAAAAATTTGTTCTGAGGTTTTTCACAGATGCCCTTCATGAGGGTGAGAATTACCCTTTTTATTTATAGTTTACTAAGAGTTTTTGTTCTTAAGAATAGATGTTGCATTTTGTTAAATGTATTTCTTACATCTATTGACATGATCATATGTTTTCTCCTTTCATTCTGTTAATAAGATGAACTACACTGGTTGATTTTCAAATATTAAACCAGTCTTATATTCCTAGAATAACCGCTGTTTGATCATGATATAATTTTTATACTTTTTGGATTTAATATGATAAAATGTGCTAAGAATTTTTGCATCTATTTTAATGAGAATATTGGAGTATAGTTTTCTTTTCCTTCAATGTCTTTGGTTTTAGTACTACAGTAATGCTGTCTTCATAGAATGAATTATATAGTGTTACCTCTTCTGTTTTCTGAAAGATTTTCTGCAGAATTGGAATTACTTTTTGTTGGGCTGAGGGGAAATGGAAGCTGTACAAAATGGAGGATGCCCAAGATGGCTGACCTTCCTGCCAAAACCCGTCCAAGATGGCTAACGCCTAGCCCCACCCCTGCTTTACCCAATAAAAACCCTCGTTACTCTGCCTTGCTCGCCACTTCCCGGACTCCCTTCTCTTGCAGTCACGGAACTTCGCCCGAGGGCGTCTCTATTAAAAACTCCCCTCGTGCCTATTCGTCTGGTGCTTTGTTTAATCTGCGGTTACTGGGAGGGCTACCGGGAAACCTTATACTTTTTCCTTAAATGCTTGGTAAAATGGTGAAGTCTTGTGAATATTGAGGTTTAAGTGTGTATGGGGGGGAGTTTATAATTGTAAACTTAATTTTAAGAATAGATACAGGGCTCTCAGTCTTTATATTTACTCATGTAGTGTCCACTCCCAGTGTTCTTCATTCCTGTGTTGATCCAGATTTTTATCTGATACCATTGTCCTCAGAATTTCTTTACTGTTTCTTGTAATACAGACTTGCTGGTAATGAACTCCTTTAGCTCTATGTCTGAAAAAGCCTTTATTTCACCTTTGGTTTTAAGTGAAATAGAGTTATAAGTTTGGTAGTCCTTTTCATTAAAGGTGTTGCTCCTTTGTTTTTTGGCTTATTTGTATTCCAATGAGAAATCTCTTGTTAATCTTATTTTGTCCCCCTTTTTTCTCTGTCTTCTTTTAAGATTTTATTTTTATCACTGTCTTCAAACAATTTGATTATAATGTGGCTTGGTATTGTTTTTATTTTTTTCACATCTCTTGTACTTATGGTTTGCGGAACATCTTGGAACTATGGGTCTATAGTTTAATTCATGCTTGGAGAATTTTTAGCAGTAGTTTCTTCAAATAAATTTTTGTCACCTCCCCACCCCCCTTTTAACTCAAATTTATGCATATGTGGCCACTTGAAGTTGCCCCACAGCTCTTTGAATTTTTAATGAGTCTGTGCCCTCTGGTCTGTGAACTTCACAAGTGTTTCTTATTTACCCCCTCCCCCCACTTAGGAGGGGCCAGAAGCCTCCAGTGGGCTGGAGTTGGGTATTTCCTGTCACTCAGGTCAAATAGGCTCTAATAAAACCCATTTGTTTAGGCTCTGTTAACTAGTTCTCCCTGAGGACAGGCCTTATTAAGAAGAGTATACTGGTGTCTTTCAAAATGGTTCCTTTTCCTCTCTCCCTGCCAGAGTATGAGGGGATTTTTCTCAGCTGTTCACTGGGGGACCTTGGTGGAGCTCTTGGAGGTAAAATGGAACACAAGTAAGTGAATGTTTTATTCTATTGAGTACTGGCTATTTTTGTATTCTATAAATAATCTTGAGCTTTGTTCTGGGATATAGTTAATTTACTTGGAAATGATTTGATTCCTGTCAAGCCTTGCTTTAAAGCTTAGGTAGGATGTGTAACATTACTCAAGGGCACATTTTGCTACAGTGGTAAGGGAACTTTTCTGAGTACTCTACCTGGTGGTGTTTGCTTCTAAGATTTTCCCTAAGCTGGTGGCAACAGGAAATGTCCGTGGACTACTAGAGAGGATTCCTTCTACTGCCTTTTCCCAGCCCTTGGTAATTTCTTCACTTGCATGAGCTGGTAATAGCCTGGCTGAAGCTTCTAGGTGGGGGCCTCCATGAATCTCTGCAGGTCTTTATGTAGCTCTCTAAACACCATGGCCTTTCTTGTCTTCCAGTAATACCTGTTCAACTCAGGGAGACTGCCAAGCTTTGCCTGGCTTCCCTTTTCCTCACCACATCAAGTAAACTTTTTTCAGGAATTATTTTTGCCTGAGGTCACCTGAAGCTTAATATCTTGAGAACTGTTTTTTCATACATTACCTGTCCCAGCCTGTTATTTTAGTAAAGTTAAGAGGGGCCTGTTACTTAATTTTGGCCAGAAAAAAAATGCCTTCATTTTTAAATTTTTAAATTTTTAAAATTGTTTTTAATAGTTATCTTAATTGGGTGATTATGATTTATGTGTATATGGATTTTGTAACTCAGGGGCATTAAAAATATAACTATGCAAATTTAATGTAGGATAATTTAAGAATTTTAATTAACTCTCCATGTTTAAATTTTACATAATGCAAACAAATCCTCCAACAAAAAAGCCAAGAAGTTTTAGGAATTATTTTAAAAACTGGACAGGTCAATGTGTTGTAGGTTCATGCTACTGACACATTCTGGCACTGTCTTTTAACTTAGTTGAAGTATGTTGGGTTTGAATTTTGCAAAATATTCAGTAAGGAGTCAGTTACACAAAGTGTTGTTTATGTAAGTTTATCTCCTGAAGGGGAGGCGTTATCATCTTTATCCCCTAAGGGTAAGAGCTGAGGCTCACAGAGCTTTTGACATTTGCTTATCTTTGTAACTGAGAGAATCAGAGCAAGTAATGAGACCAAAATATTGAGGAGTTCAGAAATACTTTCTGCGATTCCTCATTGATTTAGTGGTTGCTGTAAATTCTTAGGTACATTTGTGAATTAACAATGCAAATGTAATGAGTTTAATGTATTTGTAAGAAGTTGAGGAAGCTATATTTATGCTAGCTCCAGATTTCGTTACATGAAGCTATAAATGGTTATGTATACTGGTGTATTAAATCCCTCTAAGGGGAGGGACCATCCATTTTTATTTCCAAAAGGAATCAGTATCACTCTAATGTTGTTGCTTTCCTCAAAAGTAGGAGTGAACTATCTGACTACTGGTATTTGGAAAAAAGAGTCTGAGCCTGGGTCCACCCCACCCTTTCCTAGTTTTCTCTTTCTCCCTTTTCTTCTCCATCTCTCACATTTGCTCTGATTTACCTCTTCTGCTTCCTGGGGGAAATGTGGGACAGAGCACTATGCAGTACCTTTTAGGTCTGGCCTTTTAGGCCAGACTTACTTGTCTTCTTTCTCCTGCCTCCTCTCTTGGATTCTTCAGCTCTTTGCATTTAGTGTGTTGAGAGGAAGGCCAGAATCCTCTGGTGACTGACTGGTAAGGCTTCATTTGGAACTCTTGGGGAGTTCTTTTTGGCTTCAGTTACTAGCTGCTTATCCATCCAGCATTACCAGTAATAAATTTGGTTTTAAAGTTTGTTTTTAAAGGTGAAAGGATCCTCTCCTTAACAAACCACAGTAGGTGCCTTCAAATCATATACTTATTCCCTAAGAGTAGGAAGGGATTCTCTTTAAGCAATCATGTATTTATCAAGCCCATATCCCTAGCATCAGATTAATATTAAGCAAATATGCACTGGTACAGGTACACTGGTTGTTCAATGTTGAAATTATTTTTCTAGAAAAGATTTTATTCATATGCCAGCGAGAGAGAGAGTACAAGCAGGGGGAGTGGCAGAGGGAGAGCGAAAAGCCGGCTCTCCGCTGAGCAAGGAGCCTGATGTGGCACTTGACCCTGGGATGCCAGGATTATGACCTGAGCCAAAGGCAGACGCTTAACCCACTGAGCTACCCAGGAGCCCTCAATGTTGAAATAATTTTATACAGTCTAGTAAACCTCTAGTTCCCCAAACTTTCAAGTACTCAGCCACTGTCCTAACAGTCATAGCCCTTCCTTCAAGGCCATCCTGAATACCCCCAAAATGACAGCTAATGGGTAAACAGCCAGCAGAGTGTAACACTGGCAATGCTGTGTTTAAGCACTACAGCCAGGATCCATTTTGATTGTCAGACCCATGTCAAATAGGCTGTTGAAAAATAGAGACTACGACCCCTGCCTAACACATTAAAAAGAAGGTTAACTTAAAATATATATTATAAAATAGATAACGTAAAAACAATTTTGTTTACTAAATTAATGTTATTTTCAAAAGTTTTTGTTATGTGAAAAACTGCATTATATGTGTCATTTTTCCCTCTGTTGGTACCTATAAAAACAATATGAGATTTAACCTAAAAGAAGGGAAAAAAATGTTTAGTCAAAACTTGCCTTTTTTTGGGACACCTGGGTGGCTTAGTGGGTTAAGCCTCTGCCTTCTGCTCAGGTCATGATCTCAGGGTCCTTGGATGGGCCCGGCATCCCCGCATTGGGCTCTCTGCTCAGTGGGAGCCTGCTTCCCCTTCTTCCTCTGCCTGCCTCTGCCTACTTGTGATCTTTCTTTGTCAAATAAATAAATAAAATCTTTAAAAAAAAAAAACCCTGCCTTTTTTTTGACAAAAGATTTGAAGTACCTTATAGGAAATACATATAATAGAAATACAAAAAAAAAAAAAGAAATACAAAATAAAATATAAATTTGAATATTCACCAAAGTGAGATGAAACTAAAAAATGTAGATTTTCTAGGCTTCCTGGACTATACAGTTGCTTAAGGTGGGTGATAAATTTCATTCTGAGACTCCTAGCAGTGAAGTTTAAAGAAATCCAACAACAGAAGAAAAAAAAAAAGTCAAATATTTTTATGTCTCTGGATAAATGAAGACTTTTTAGCTTAAAATCAATACGTAAAACATGATAGAGAAATGGTAGATTTAACTACATATAATTTTAAATTTATGTTATATCAAAAATAAAAATTAATTTGTCTTTAAAGGAACATAACAGTCCCAGAGAACTATTTCTTTTTATTTATTTATTTATTTGACACAGAGAGAGAGAGAGATCACAAGTAGCCAGAGAGGCAGGCAGAGAGAGAGGAGGAAGCAGGCTCCCTGCTGAGCAGGGAACCCAACATGGGGCTTGATCCCAGGACCCTGAGATCATGACCTGAGCCAAAGGCAGAGGCTTTAACCCACTGAACCCCCCAGGCGCCCCACAGAGAACTATTTCTAGGGAATATGACAATGGGTGATTTTTTTTTTTTCCTTCTGGATTTGTAAAAGCTGCGTAAGAACTCAGAAGGATTGTCCTTGGTAGGTTTGTCTTCTCTTTCAAATATTTTAAATGTTTGGCAGAACAGACTTAGAAACCTACTAAGTGACCCACTTAATTCCTACCAGTTCCCCTCTCCATTCTGGAGCTTTGTTCTAGGATGCGTGCTTTTGGTAAAGTTCTACTTGATACAGAAATTACAGGTTGTCTGTTTGACTTCCAGGTATTTTTCATTGTTCAAATATCCTTGTTACTACCGATAGCCACAGATAATTGATTTAAGCCAATGAGCATTTTCCAGGACTTTGAGACTGAATCCAGGTGGATCTGATCAATCCGGCATCACTTTTATGGGTGAAACTGTGCTGGAGGCAGTTGGTGATGATCGCTCTCTATCATGAATGCTGTAAGACAGATAAGTCATTTTCAGAATGGGAGAAGAGTGAAGCAGATCAGCAGAGAGGAGAGAGAGGATTTTGTGATTCTTTGTGATTCTTTTTCTTTTTTTTTCTTCTCTGTAGCTTTTCAGTTATTGGTTCCATACCCTCCTTTGACCTCAGCAGAAATTCTGTCCTTCACTTTCCTGAGAAGCATTTGTGTCTTTAGAAATCTCCCTTTCTATTTAAGTTAGCTGCCAAACAGTTCTCATGAAAACATGGACCCATCAGAACTTTGGATGTGTATCTTCACCTGAGTGAAGTAGTGCCTGAGATTATAACTTCCAGCCCTGTACCTTCATTTCTGATTGCACTGAAGAGTTTGCCTCTGACACTGTGTCACCTACCTCTACACTAAGGTGCGCAAGTCTTGTGTTAGCTCCAGTGCTCCTCCTCTTTCTGATTTCTCCATGTTACATTTATTTATTTCATGTTACTTTTAGATTCTGACTTCTGTAATTCCTTACATTCCCATCTAGTCACACCACGCAAAGAAGTGAATTAAGATGTGTTGAAGTTTCTGGTAGAAACAGGTTGAGAAGTTTTTTCTAAATATTTTTACATAACAATATAACTTTAAAATTCAATGATAAATTTAAACCTCCAGTATTGTACCCATGCCATTTTGCTGTACTTTGACAATACATTATTCTAATCCATTAATTTGAAGTGAATAAATTTTTTAAAATTTATTTGACACAGAGAGAGAGATCACAAGTAGTCAGAGAGGCAGGCAGAGAGAGAGGGGGAAGCAGGCTCTCTGCTCAGTGCGGCTTGATCTCAGGACTCTGAGATCATAAGCTGAGCTGAAGGCAGAGGCTTAACCCAGTGAGCAACCAAGGCGCCCTTGAAATGAATAATTTTATGAAAATAGACATTAGTTGAATTTCATTTTATTCCTGTAGGGTCCCACGATCTGCTGGGCTTATTAGAACATAAAATGAGAAGTCAGCAGAATGTTTTGAAGAGTGATGACTAATTTGTAATTCCTTAAAAAGATCATGTATAGAAATAATGTATTGCTTTTAGTGTATAAATTCTAATTTATAGGGATCATGAGGGGATCATGAGGAAAATACTGCTATCTTGCATAGTATAGTAATGTGTTGTTATCTTGTGGGAAGAAGTCTATTCCACATTCTGTTAGAGATTTAACGGTGGGGAGGAATCTTCTTATTTAGGCTTTCATCACTGTTAGAATAAAGGTGCAATTTGTCTTCCATCTTAAGTCCTTTGAGTGCTTTGTTCAACAATTCGTGATTTTGACTGCTATAGTTAAGGACTAAGAATCTTTTAAATGCTATATATAATTGAAAAGTTTTTGGAGTCTTAATTTCTTAGACAAACATAAAACAATGTAGAGTCCTTACTGTTTGTTATAATTGATGCAAAACCTAGTGTTCGAAAAGGGACCAAGGATAATTAAGTACATTTATTATTAAAATACATTTAAATTTGTTGCTCCCATTGCACTGAAGATAAGTTTGCTAAAGACTTTGCCTTCCCACCCACTCTGCTCCTTAGAGACACAAGTGCAGTAAGCTGGTGAGACCCCTGCCTTGTCGGCACCTGTACATTGCATTTACACATTAGAAAAAAAACCACATCCCATCCAGATACTTAAACACTTCTGCCCTACTAAAAGCCAATGGTAGCTAGGCAAGAGGATCCTATATTAAGAAAAAACTTGTGGAGCTCGACTGATGTTTGATTGCTTTCAGCTGTTCTCTAATCCAAAGCCAGAGAGCTGCTTACTCCCTCAGGGAAAACAGCTCCACAGCAACTCATTTTACACCAAAACGATTAACTGAACTTAATTGGGCATAGGATTTAATAAAAAGAGTCTCCTTTGGGAAAACAATTTTTTATGTGTCTGCAACCACACAGCATAAAATTGCTATGATTTGTGTATGTGTGTGTGTGTTCTAGTAACTACTTTATAAGACTCTAGAAACCAACATAACTTCTGCATGGTGCTTGCCAAATTGTTAACTATTAGAAAAATGATGTCCATTTCTCTTTCCGTACTTTTGTATGAGACTTCATCTTCTGACGAATGATTTATTAAATTCTACAGGAATAGAATAAATGTGAATTTTGTTTGAAAAGTCTTCCTCTTTGAAGTGCCTCCTACGAACTTCTCTGTGGAGGCATGTAGTTCAGGCTTTATTTTCTGTGATACAGGGCAATTCCTTTTTCATATCTGAAAAATGATGGAAATATAAATTGATGAAGTACAGATTGTGATACAGCTTACTGGTGCTCTTTGAGAATACTATTTTACTTGTCCATTAAATTTTAATTGTTAATTTATTTTTAAAAAGATTTTATTATTTTTTTTTCTTAAAGATTTTATTTATTTATTTGACAGGGAGAGAGAGATCACAAGTAGGCAGAGAGGCAGGCAGAGAGAGAGGAGGAAGCAGGCTCCTACATCCCAGGACCCTGAGATCATGACCTGAGCTGAAGGCAGAGGCTTTAACTCAGCCACCCAAGCGCCCTGAAGATTTTATTTTTTATTTCAAAGAGAGAGAGTGCGAGAGAGAGCATGAGAAGGGGGAGGGGCAGAGGGAGAAGCAGACTCACCACCGAGCAGGGAGGGAGACTGATATGGCACTCAGTCCAGGGACTCCAGGACCATGACCCAAGCCGAAGGCAGTTGCTTAACCAACTGAGCCACCTAGGTGCCCTTGTCCATTACATTTTAAAATGTAACATTTTGCCCCAGGGTTATAATATACATCTTATTCGACATAGATAACGATGCCTACTACTTGTATAGAAATGTCAATATATGCATCATTTGTACATATTCTACCTTAGTTTAATAATACAGTTGAAATAACTTTGAATTTTTGAAAAGCCTTAAACTGTAATTTCTGAGGAAAAAAATGACACTTGAAATTAGTCTTTACTGTCAGTGAAGGGGTAATGTGGCTATAAGAGCAGATATGAAAAATATGCTTATTTGTCATTATTGGTTTTAAAACTCAATTTGAGTAGAGTGGAAAAGAGAAGGTTTTATTCTGATTCCCTTTTTGTAATAAATCTAAAAGCTCTTAAAATTTTGGAGATGCTATTTCAGGACATGTTGGCATAAATATTTGTAAAATTCTTGCCTTAAAGTAAGAACTAAATGTTTCTCGGAGGAAATGTATTTGTCACAGATAAAAGCATTCTAAAATAACCTGTTTTAAAGTAGATATAAAATGGGGAATATTTGGTACTCTGCTGCTTTGTATTCAAATATAAATCTGAGTGGCTGAAATTATTGAGATTTGCCAGTTCCAGAAGTCAAAAGTCTCCCACTTAGGCATGTAGTCCTTTAACAGTAGTAAAAACTAAAGCATGAGCTCTGGAAGAGAGCATATGCAAAATGAAATGATTCACCACATTTTATCACATTTATCCATGAATATATCTAGATCTAGTGAGATCAAAATGATATGCTGATGATCAAATTCATTAGAGTCTGGAAATAGTTGTAAATAGCTAAAAAATAATTTACTTTTCAATTGGTTCTTGTGCTTTTCTCATTTTTGTATTGAACTATGACTATAATAATGATCTACACAATGACTGCCTGGATTCAAATTCTAGCTTGGCTACTTAGAAATTATGTGATCTTGAACAATTTACTTTACCACCCTTTGCCTCATTTTTTTCACCCCTACCACGGGGATGTAACAATATTTACTTTCTAAGATTGTTATGAAGGTTATATGATTTAAAACCATTTTGAATAGTGCTTAGAATGAAAGTAGTATATTCAGCCGGATAAACCCAGTACATCGTCTTTCCTATGATGAAAAAATCCGTTAAAGTCTTGGTTCGTGCTCTGTTTTTTTTTTTTTTACACAAATATTCAAAGCAGTTTTATTTTTAATAGTAAGAGTGTGGAATCAACCGAGTTATTCTTTAAAAGATGAATGGTGAACAATTCATGATATATACATACCATGGAATACTAACGACTCAACAAAGTGGAATAAAACTTTGATACAGCAACTTGGATGACTGTCCAGGGTTCTTCTAGGTGTAATAAACCAGTCCCAAAGGTTACATATCACATTTCCCATTTATATGACATTTTTGAAATGAAAAAATTGCTAAAAGTTAGGAATGGGGGTTAAGCAGGGGGAGGGGTAGATAAGGCTATCGAGGGCAACACGAGGGATTGCTACAGTAATGGGACTGTTTGGCATCTTGACTTTGTGGTGGATGAACAAACCTATAATTGTGGTAATATTTATGGAACTAAATACACCCTCCACACAAACACATACACATGCACAGGTGAATATAGGTAAAACTAGGGAGATTGGAATAAGATGTGTGAAGTATATCTATTCAATATCCTTGTTGTATTCTGCAAAATACTGTATTATAATGGATAAAGAAAGTAGCTATGGGGCTGCTCTATTACTCTTTATAACTACGTGTGAGCTGTATTAGAACTGCATTTGAATCTACAACTATCTCCACAAGAATTCTTCAATTCTTCAAGCTCTGCCTGCATGGGATTTGAAAATTATTATCTGTCATCATGTGTAGGAGATAGGCCATTGCAAATTAAAAGTGGACTACTATATAGAATAAGCATATATAAAATATATGAAACAGAATGATATAGAACATGAATAGAATCATAGAATGCAAAAGACTCTTGAGAGATAACTTCACCCAGATGAAGATTTTGTTATTCTTTGGCAAAATGGGAAATATAAGTCTGATAGTGGTGGGTATTGTTACCATAGCTTTTTTTTTTAAAGATTTTATTTATTTATTTGACAGAGAGAGAGATCACAAGTAGGCAGAGAGGCAGGCAGAGGGAGAGGGGGAAGCAGGCTCCCTGCTGAGCAGGGAGCCCCATGTGGGGCTCCATCCCAGGACCCTGAGATCATGACCTGAGCCGAAGGCAGAGGCTTAACCCACTGAGCCACCCAGGCACCCCAAACATAACTTCTCTAACTGTCCTAACTTGGGAAGAAACTATACTTTATTCTGAGATTATGCCCTTTATACTTTTTGATTTTATGATTTTCTTTCTTTCTGTCTTTTTACAAAATAATAGTTATGATAGTTTTTATAATGCCCCTTCTTGATAAAATAAAAAGTTGATAAACTTAAAAAAATGGAATAGGTACACATATGCCTCTCCCATTCTGCCAAAGAATAGAAAAGGGATAGGATAGGAAAAACAAATGAAAGTAAGACTCACCAGTAAAAATATGGCACTTGAATGGAAAAGAGAAGTGATATTGAATTTACAGATATATGTCAATGTGTAAAGGGAGGGAGAGACTAGAAAGCTGAGGGAAAGGTGAAGAGAAAGAAAAAAGAGCATGGGTTGGCAGAAGCTGAAATAGTGTTGAGAATGCTAATGAGGAAGAGCTGGAAAGAGCAGCTAAGGATTTTCCACGTGGATCCATGCACAGAATTTCTCTTCAGAAAGCATTTTTTGTTGTTCTTGTTGTTGTTTTTAAGATTTTATTTATTTGAGAGAGAGAGAGAAAGAGAGCAGGAGAGAGGAGAAGGTCAGAGGGAGAAGCAGACTCCCTATGGAGCCAGGAGCCAAATGCGCGACTCGATCCCGAGACTCCAGGATCGTGACCTGAGCTGAAGGCAGGTGACTGCCTTAACCAACTGAGCTACCCCAGAAAGCGTTCTTGTTTTGGGTAGGTTTGGGCTTAGTGAAATTGCACAGCATGTGCATGGAGTCTCTTCAACAGGAACTTTCTGATGGTCATTGAACATATTCTGTGTTTTAAAAGTTGCCTGCCGGGCGCCTGGGTGGCTCAGTGGGNGGGGTCCTGGGATCGAGGCCCGCGTTGGGCTCCCTGCTCGGCGGGGAGCCTGCTTCCCCCGCCTCTCTCTGCCTGCCTCTCTGCCTCCTCGTGATCTCTCTCCCTCTGTGAAATAAATAAATAAAATCTTAATAAATAAATAAATAATAAATAAATAAAAGTTGCCTGCCTTCCTCTAACTCAAATACATTCTTTCCTTAAAAATTTCCATAGTAGGGCGCCTGGGTGGCTCAGTGGGTTAAAGCCTCTGCTTTCGGCTCAGGTCATGATCTCAGCGTCCTGGGATCGAGGCCCACATCGGGCTCTCTGCTCAGCAGGGAGCCTGCTTCTTCCTCTCCCTGTCTCTCTGCCTGCCTCTCTGCCTAC